>CAWUFW010013298.1:0-484235 GCA_963921515.1 Calotriton arnoldi
TGTTTATCTGACTGGCATACATTTTGGGATGATTCTGTTCTGGTTGGTGTGTATTTGCTAAGGGTGCATGGTTTGACTCTCCCCTTGACAGTGATGTGTGTGTGGCCAGGCACAATATTGTGTACATTCATGCTGTGTACTCACTCAGGCTCTGGGATGTTTTCTAGTCCATATACGCTCACTGGTGGTAGGATGGCCCGCACCTTCTCCTCCCAGGGCCTGAGGCATACTGGTTTGGCAGGAGGGCCACTGCCGATGTGTTGGCCTCAAGAGGTGGGTCCTTCTTCAACAGCTCCTTGACCCTCCTGCGCACGTCATACCACACCTGTTCTGGATGTCTACCTTGTAAGCGTCGCAAACCCCATGGCGGTTAAAGTGCGTTCACATCTCTGTCGACGATCCTCTCCCACATCTTGGCTTTCTCCGACATGGGTGTCTGTTGGACCAATGTGACCAAACAGCTGTGGCTCTACCCTGAGGATCTCATCTACCAGGACTTCCAATTCACTATCTAGGAACTTATGATCTCTTCTTTGGGGGCATGGTGTTGGGTGGTGGCTGGTGAGTGTTGGTGTGCAGGTGAGGGGTGTGTGTGAGTGTGTGTTTTGCTGGCGTGTGTATGTGAGGGTGCCATTTGCTGAGGTGATGATGGTGTGTGGCTTGTGTGATGGATGAGCTGTGAGTGTGTGTGTGGTTGCGGTCTGTTGGTGTTGAGTGCTGGCAGGTGAATTTGAATTTGCAAAGGATCATGGTAGGGATTTGTGTCCTTTATATGGGTGGAGCTGTGGGTGTGTCTTTGTCTCTCCGTTCCCCCCAAGTATTTATTGGCTTTGTAATTGCTTGTTTGGCCTACTTTTTTGTGTGTTTTTCCATTTGTACTTTTTGTGCATGTAGGAGACGCTCTTGTGACCGAAGTCGGACCCTCGCAGTTGTTCCCCGCACGAAGCTTCTCCGAGTCGCTCAAGCTGTGCTTGTGCTGTTTTGCCATCTCTGCGTAACGCATCGGTCGCGGTGTTTTGGGTTGCTTCGGCTCGCAGTTTTGTATGCGTGTACGGTCGCACCGGCTTGGCTCTCCGTAAGCGACTGTCGGCCAGTGTTTTCCACGCGCTTTTTGCATCGCACTTGGCGGGAGGAGTTCGCGGGTACGCTTTCGTCTCCGGGATTGTTCCGGGTGCGGTGTCGGTCGGTTCGATCTCGCTGAGGTTTTCTCCGGGCCGGATAGCTGTTTTCCGCGCGACTCGGTCAGTTCGGCTTGTGTTCCGCATCGAGTCGGGTCGGATTTTGCACGCTTTCTTCATCGTGACTTTTGCGGGTCGCGCTTTGCACCGGTATCGCTTTCGGTCGAATGTATCTCCGGCCCGAAGTACGGTCGGTACGCTTTCTCCGGCCCGAATCGGAATCGACCCCATAGTTGTTAATAATATCGAGCAAGTTTATATTAGTGTTATGTATTTTAGTATGTATTTTTAAATGTATGTGCTCTATATTTTGTTTAAGTATTAGTGCTTATTTTTAATATATGTATTACATTTTTGGAAGTTCTTACTTTTTTAAAAAAAAAAGTAAATTTTGGCGCTTTAGTTCCGTAGCGGGTTGTGGGTTTATAGGGGAATAGGGTGGGAAGCAATTTAATTATAATAAATGTAGTAATAATTTTTTAGAAGTTGTTTAATTATTTGTAATTAAATTCTGCATTTTTATTCCGTAGCGGGTTGTGGCTCTATAGGGGAATAGGGTGGGAAGTAATTTAATTATAATTAATATTTCTTATTATTTAATATTTATATCTTTAATATTTTATATTGTTAATTGTGGTAAATATTCTATTATCAATTAGTTATTAATTGGTTGTTAATTATATGAATAATTATTTGTTAAATAAAGTAATTGTGTTGTTTTTTTTAGGAGCGGGCTGTGGGCCTATAGGGGAATAGGGTGGGAAGTAATGTAATTATAATTAATTAATTAATTAATATTTTTATTACTTAATATTTATATATTTAATATTTTATATTGTTAATTGTGGTAATTATTTTATTATCAATTAGTTACTAACTGGTTGTTAATTATTAATAATTATTTGATAAATAAATTAATTGTGTTATTTATGGGAGCGGGTTGTGGGTATTATGGGGAATAGGGTGGGGAGTAATTTAATTATAATTAATTCATAAATAATTTTTAATAATTAATAATTAAGTATTTATGGTTTTATATTGTTAATTATTGTAAACAATTTATTAGCAATTAGTTGGTAATTGTTTGTTAATCATTAATAATTAATTGGTAAATATGTAAATTGTGTTATTTTTTTAGGAGCAGGTTGTGGGTTTATAGGGGAGTAGGGTGGGGGGACGTGATTTAATAATAATTAATTTATTTATATTTTTAATTATTTCTTATCTTTATGTATTTAATATTTTATATTGTAAATTGTGGTAAATAATATATTGTTAATTATTTATTAATTGGTAATTAATTAAAAGTATTAATTAATTAATAATTATGTTATTTGTGTCATTTTTTTAAGAGTGGGTTGTGGGTTAATAGGGGAGTAGGCTGGGAAGTAATTTTAATTTCAATATATTTGTAATTTTTTTTTAATTAAAAAATGTATTTTAAGTTGTTTTAAACTGTTAATTGTGTGAATTAAATTATTATTTATTGCTTTTTAAATTGCTTGTTAATTTTAATTAATTAATTAATTAACAAATAATTAATTATGTTAATAGTGATATGTTTTAGAACATTGGTGGTGTCATTTATAGGGGAAATATGGTGGGAGGCAAATCTTTTTAATTAATAAATTGTTTGTTAATTAATTTTCATTATTTCGATTGAGTGGGAATAGTAAATTATTACCCCTACGCTATCCAACACTTTCCCTGTTGTTGCACTCACTGAAGTGGGAATAGTAAATTATTCCCCTCCGCTATCCAACACTTCCCACTGTTGCACTCACTCGGAGTGGGAATGAGTAAATTATTCCCCTCCGCTATCCAACATTTTCCCTACTGCTGCACCCGCTGGAGTGGGAATAGTTATTGTTACCCCTCCGCTAACCAACACTTCTCCCTACTGTTGCAACAGCTGGAGTTGGAATAGTAATTGTTACCCCTCCGCTATCCAACACTTTCTCTACTGTTGCAGTCCCTGGAGTAGAGATAGTAAATTATTCCCCTCCGCTATCCAACACTTTCCCTACTGTTGCACTCGCTGGAGTGGGGAATAAGTAATTGTTACCCCTCCGCTTATCCAACACTTTCTCTACTGTTGCACTCGCTGGAGTAGGAATAGTAAATTATTCCCCTCTCGCTATCCAACACTTTCCCTACTGTTGCACTCGCTGGAGGGGGAATAGTAATTGTTACCCCTCCAGCTATCCAACACTTTCTCTACTGTTGCACTCGCTGGGTAGGAATAGTAAATTATTCCCCTTCGCTATCCAACACTTTCCCTACCGTTGCACTTGCTGGAGTGGGAATAGTAATTGTTACCCCTCCGCTATCCAACACTTTCCCTACTGTTGCACTTGCTGGAGTGGGAATAGTAATTGTTAACCCTCCGCTATCCAACATTTTCTCTACTGTTGCACTCCCTGGAGTAGGAATAGTAAATTATTCCCCCTCCGCTGATCCAACACTTTCCCTACTGTTGCACTCGCTGGAGTGGGAATAGAAATTGTTACCCCTCCGCTTAGCCAACTTCTTTCCCTACTGTTGCACTTGCTGGAGTGGGAATAGTAAATTATTCCCCTCTTAGCACATCCAACACTTTCCCTACTGTTGCACTCACTGAAGTGGGAATAGTAATTGTTACCCCTCCGCTATCCAACACTTTCCCTACTGCTGTACTAGCTGGAATGGGAATAGTAAATTATTCCCTCCGCTATCCAACACTTTCTCTACTAAAGCACTCTCTGGAGTGGGAATAGTAAATTATTCCCCTCCGCTATCCAACACTTTCTCTACTAAAGCACTGTCTGGAGTGGGTATAGTAAATTATTCCCCTCCACACTATCCAAAACTTCCCTACTGTTGCACTCACTGGAGTGGGAATAGTAATTTGTACCCCTCCGCTATCCAACAACACTTTCCCTACTGTTGCACTCCCCTGGAGTGGGAATAGTAACTTTATCCTCTCCGCTATCCAATATTTTCCCTACTATTGTTGTTCAATGTAGTGTAAATTGTAATTGTAAAAGTATAACAATATTTTAATATTTTTAATTTATTATAAATATATTTTATTTTTAATTTTATTTTACTGGTATATGTATATATGTATAAATATATATTTATAATTTTTAATATGTTTCTAACATTTTATAATTTATTATATTAATTATTTATTAATATTATTAAGCAAATATATATATTATATATTTTTATATATATGTATGTTTAATTTTTTTACATTATATTTATTATTTCTAATTCTTAAACATTTTGTAATAATTATAACCATCTTTTTTTTTTTAATTACATGTATTATTTACTTTATTTTATATTATTTTTTAAACATTTTAAAAAACGATATTTCTAACAACGATATTTTTTACAAAGATACTTTTGGGGGGATATTTTTGTACTTACCATGATGTAGATAGGATGTCGATATTCTTGACATCGATATTACTAGGTCCCGATGGTTTTGGGACCTCGATATTGTGGTCGTCGATATTCTGTCAGTGATTCCCTTAGAGCCACCACGGGATGCTTCAGCTCCTGTTGAATTGGATACTGGCTCTACTACAGGCACACAGGCTTTGGGATGTTTCACATGCTTCCCCAGCATTGGCTGTGGGAACTGAAAGAAGATCATCTTTAGCTCGATTGACACTGGTCTGTGAGGTGTTAGAGGGACCGTGGTGTGCGAAGGCAAGCAGCAGTGATAGTTAAGGCGTCTCCACACAGGACACACAAACAACTGGCTCTCCGTGTGCTGGGAAGAATTCCAGCCTTTTTCCAAAACAACAGAAATTGGAATTTTAAAACAAACGTTTTTTCTTCTTTTCTCCTTTACTGAGCTTCCATGGCTTTCAGACGCTCTCACTTGCTCAAACAATATATATATGAACATGTTTTATAGGACTTATAGGGACTTTTAACATATATCAAGGACTTATAGAGTTTTTAGGCATTTTTTCTAACCTTTTAGAAATTTTCATTCTGAACATTTTAACAATATTTTATGATTGATTAGAAGGGACGTTCCCTTTTGTAGTTTGTGGAGTCCGGTCGGATGAGGAGGAGGGTGTTATGATTTGTAATGTATCCCAATATAGGCTTGGGTGAGTCACCTTTCACCTACATTTACCGTATCATTGTACTACATAACAGGTTTGTGCTGGCCTTTTACCTAGTTAGGTGCCGCATAAATGTCGTGGGGTTTTCTCAAAAAACTAGACTCATTTATTATGCATGAGGATTCTCAGACTCACAGCAGGACTACCATCTTCGGCATCTTCTGCATAATAACTATGTATAAGGTTCATCCCTTTTGCCATCCTTGGCCGACATGACACAGCAGCGTAGAACCCCTGAAGGTACCTTTTGGGTATATAAAGACCATGGGGCATATTCTCAAGGACTCATCGCCGATTTAGCAGGACTTTTCCACCACGAAAGTGGCGATAGATTTATCGCCCTATTCACAAGCCTGTGCTAACAGCCGACATCATCAGTTTACCTGCGATAGCTGCCGCTAAAAACATCGCCAAGGCTGACAGCGACAACTAATGCTAATCATATGCAGAGTAGGCGTTCCCGTGCAAAAAATCACGATAACACCACTTCGCGATATTCTCAACGACCAGCCAGATCGGCGTATGCGGGCCAAAAACAGGCGGAGAAGCAGCACGTTAGCAGCAGGACTTAAGACCTGCTTTTTTTTGGTCTTAAGTAGGACGAAGACCTGCAGTATAAAGGGAGCCCAGCCCAGAGCCACATCTGAAGACCAGCAGATGCCATGGAGCTACTAATCATGCAGCTTGGAGACCCAAGAGGGCCACAACACCCACCGCCACCACCCCCAGGACCACCCCCGGACTACCACCGAGGGAGTGCAGAACAAGACAGCTGGTCCTCCCAGGGGTTTGTGGGGTTCTGGTTGGCCTCTGTAGTTGCTACAGCTTCCTCCATGGTGCTTCTCAGTTGTTTGGGTTTTATTTTTATTTTTTATTTTATTTTTGCAGCTTTTATGGTTATTTGTCCCGCCTGACATGGGAATAGCAAGCCTGGCGCTGCTTATCGCTGATATTTTTATCGCTGTTGGGCCCATCGCCACTTTTTTCACGTTCAGGTTTCCTTTTTTTATCAGCGTCCCGGTAAATTTAACGCAGACATTTGACGCGTTATCGGGAAACTATCGCCTGTTGCCGGCGTGTTGAGAATACGCCGTTAACACGGCGTTAGTTTCCTGCGATAGACAGCGTTATGTAAAATTGCGTTAACCTAGGTTGGCGATAATTATCGCCCGTTCTTGAGACTATCCCCCTATATCTTTGCTGGGGCAAAAGAGGAGAAAGATTGCCATGCTGACACACTGACGCAAGATGCTGAGGTTCCTGCACGCAGATACTCAAGCACGTAGTGGTCTGACATTCCTTGCAGGGTGTCCATTTGAGACCAAGACGGGGTCCTTCATTCCCTCACACCAGGTAATGGGGTTGTTTCTTTCCTAGGGGATATCTTACCTCTAAACCTACATACATGCTCGATACTTTTAGGTACATCTAGCTAGGGTGAGCATCGTAGGAGTACGTATTTTTTCTGTCATGTATCTATATACCTGCAAATATCTATTGTTTTAGCACTATGGTAGAAATCTACCATCCATTTACTCTTTTGGTGCTTATAATCGTTTATGTCTGTTTCTGTCTTATGGTTGCTGCAGCACACATATTTTACACTAGAATAACGCTGGCTCAATAAATGCTGATTGAAAAAATCCCCATTGTTTATTCTGTGTATCTCTCTGAGACAAAGTGAGCACGAGTGACTGAGCGAAAAGTACCGTACTGTTTCCATGATCCCTGAGGGATCAGGGTTGTCATGTTCAAGAGTTGCCTGAAACGATTTTCTCCTCGGTAAGAAGAGTTCATAGTGGCACTTAGAGCTAGGCTGGTACTCAGGCAAACATATCCGGTGGGGATGTCTGGAAGCAGTCTGAACACCTGTTCCACAGTTTATGTTCTTTAAATGCGCAGATCCTATATAGATTTATAGGAACTACACGACACAGGTGTGATTCTCAATTAATCCTTTGACCTGTGTTGTGGGGTCACTAAGAGTTAGAGCCATTCCTGCTGTGGCAGAAAGTCCCTTTGACAAAGGGCAGTGCAGAAGAGAGATCACTTTAAAGGAACTCACACGCCTAAATCAAATTTCAAGTGCTAGACATTAAATCATATATGTGTCTAGATTTAGACTGTAAAAGTGGTACCCCCATACTTTGTTAAACAGCAGCAGGAGGGAAAATCGACAAAACTTCAGTACCAAGAATCTGCCTGCCTGTGAAGGCCGTAGAGTCCTCTGAGGACAAGAAGAGTATCTGGAGGGAGTGAGGCCCAGAGGGGAGCCTGTCCAGCTGACCACGTTGAGCATAGTGTGAAACAGTCGTTCTGATCTGGTCATGACTATTGCAGGAGTGGGGGCCATCCTCCTAATCCTGTGGAAGCCAGGCTCGTTGTCCTGGCATGTGGGGGCTGCAGTCTGACTCCCTGAGCCAGAAGTTGGCCACATGAAGTGAGGGGCATTGCCCGTGTAAGCGATGTTGTCTGTGACCCCTGTGCCAGGAGGGGGTCATCGTGAAGTGCATGCCATGGCCCTTGGTAGAACTGTAGTCTGTGTCCTGAAAGGTCACTGTAAAGTGCAGGTCATCGCCCGTCAGAGAGGTGAAGTTGGTGACTCCTGTGTGCCTGGAAGGGACTACAGTGGGGACCGGGCACGTTGCCCTGGTTGAATGTGCAGAGGATGCTCTAGAGAACACTTACCAATTGCTGCTCAAGCCACAAGAGGATGTCCAATACTGATGCATGCCATTTTGGGCCTGAGGAGGCCCGATGCATCATTTGGAAAAGACTGTGAGAGGTTGTGGACCCTTGGAGAAGGAAGCCCAGAGCTCGTGCAGGAGCAGCCCGATCTTCCCTGAGATTGCTGGCTTCCAACAGGTGAAGTAAAACTGTTCCAGACCAATGGGGCCTCAGAGGACTTGCACCGAGCTGGTGGTGAACTCTTAAAGCAAAATGTAGACTTTGGGGTGTGTAGGATTAATGTGGGCTGTATCTGGGAGTCTCCTCCATTATTCGAATGGCGAATAACCACCCCTACAAGAAGGGACATAGGGACTTGGGGATTTTGCACTGGCTAGCGCTATAATGCCGACTTTAAATGGGCTGTGTGGATTATTTAGTGTGTTGTACATGCTTTACGTGCTTACATTAAATGCATGGAGAACGCAGCTTTCTTGCCAGACATTATGTGATCAACCTAAAAAATAGGCTATAAGAAGCAGTACCAGAAGAGGGACTTGGACTCTGCCCGCTTGTTGGTAGCCAGGAGCACATGTTTTGATTTGGCATACGTTGTGTGCTTCCAGTGCTTGTTCTTCCTGCATAGTGTGACCAAGTTGTTTATTTAGCCAGCTGCCTCAGCCAGCAGCAGCATGCCTGACCTAGCACTTTCAGTGGCACACACATGACATCATGACATTGTAATGCTATTATAGGGCCTTAGATAACTAGACAATTTAGGGGCCGATTCCGATCTCGGTCGGAGGCGCACCCAATACCATTCGGTCGGGAAAAAGCCATGCGAAAGCCTGTTTCCCGACCGATCCGTACAGCACACCGAACGAGCAAGTACGATGCGCACAACAGCAAAAATTCCGGCCGAGCCGTACTCACCCAAACCAGGTCCTGTTCTCCGACCGAGGCGAATCCGGAAACGCCGAATCGAGTCGCACGGAAGGAAAAATGCAGCCCCGTCCGGCCGGACAAGTACGATGCGCTTCCCGTACGCGCCGAACCCGTCGCTACGCACGGCACGTTAAAGCATCCGGGAGAGGCGCACATAAGCTCCGAATCGCGCCACAACACGATCCACGGCTACGAGACGAACACGGCACCGACGAGGACGACGCGAAGCGACGAGGACGAAGCGAAGCGACGAGGACGACGCGAAGCAACGAGAAGGACGAACGACACGAACCAACCATGAATCCCTTCGTCCCGATCATACCAATATTCTACATCTACTACCGGAACAGGCACGGACGCGTACGGCGCAGAAGGTAAGCCAGACACCAACCACAAAACACATACAACACGTACACGACACATCACACACATACACGGGGATTCTGAATATACTTACACCAGCAACAGCAGCACCATAGGGGCGGGATGCCCATCACCAATGCCACATATGCACACAGGGGCCTGAATGCGCACCACCACCCCTACCCAGGGGGGCTGGATGCCTACCACTACTACCACCCACACCCAGGGGGTGCATGATGCCTACCACTACTACCACCCTTAGCCAGGGGTGGCATGATGCCCACCACCACAACCACCCTCACCCAGGGGTGGCAGGATGCCTACCACTACTACCACGCTCACCCAGGGGGCAGGATGCCCACCACTACTACCACCCTCACCCAGGGGGGCAGGATGCCTACCACTACTACCACCCTTAGCCAGGGGGGGCTGGATGCCTACCACTACTACCACCCTCACCCAGGGGGGCATGATGCCCACCACCACAACCACCCTCACCCAGGGGGGGCAGGATGCCTACAACTACTACCACCCTTAGCCAGGGGGGCAGGATGCCTACCACTACTACCACCCTCACCCAGGGGGCAGGATGCCCACCACTACTACCACCCTCACCCAGGGGGGCAGGATGCCTACCACTACTACCACCCTTAGCCAGGGGTGGCATGATGCCCACCACCACAACCACCCTCACCCAGGGGGGCAGGATGCCTACCACTACTACCACCCACACCCAGGGGGGCTGGATGCCTACCACTACTACCACCCACACCCAGGGGTGCATGATGCCTACCACTACTACCACCCTCACCCAGGGGTGGCAGGATGCCTACCACTACTACCACCCTCACCCAGGGGGCAGGATGCCCACCACTACTACCACCCTCACCCAGGGGGGCAGGATGCCTACCACTACTACCACCCTTAGCCAGGGAGGCTGGATGCCTACCACTACTACCACCCTCACCCAGGGGGGCATGATGCCCACCACCACAACCACCCTCACCCAGGGGGGCAGGATGCCTACCACTACTACCACCCTTAGCCAGGGGGCAGGATGCCTACCACTACTACCACCCTCACCCAGGGGGGCAGGATGCCTACCACTACTACCACCCTCACCCAGGGGGCAGGATGCCTACCACTACTACCACCCTCACCCAGGGGGCAGGATGCCCACCACTACTACCACCCTCACCCAGGGGGGCAGGATGCCTACCACTACTACCACCCTCACCCAGGGGGGCAGGATGCCCACCACTACTACCACCCTCACCCAGGGGGGGCAGGATGCCTACCACTACTACCACCCTCACCCAGGGGGGCAGGATGCCCACCACTACTACCACCCTCACCCAGGGGGCAGGATGCCCACCACTACTACCACCCTCACCCAGGGGGGCAGGATGCCTACCACTACTACCACCCTTAGCCAGGGGTGGCATGATGCCCACCACCACAACCACCCTCACCCAGGGGGGCAGGATGCCCACCACTACTACCACCCTCACCCAGGGGGGCAGGATGCCTACCACTACTACCACCCTCACCCAGGGGTGCTGGATGCCTACCACTACTACCACCCTCACCCAGGGGGGCTGGATGCCCCACTACTACCACCTCACCCAGGGGCAGGATGCCCACCACTACCACCCCACCCAGGGGGTGCACCAATGCCAGTGCCTACCACTACTACCACCCTCACCCAGGGGTGGCAGGATGCCTACCACTACTACCACCCTCACCCAGGGGGGCAGGATGCCCACCACTACTACCACCCTCACCCAGGGGGGGCAGGATGCCTACCACTACTACCACCCTTAGCCAGGGGGGGCTGGATGCCTACCACTACTACCACCCTCACCCAGGGGGGCAGGATGCCTACCACTACTACCACCCTCACCCAGGGGGCAGGATGCCCACCACTACTACCACCCTCACCCAGGGGGGCAGGATGCCTACCACTACTACCACCCTTAGCCAGGGGGCTGGATGCCTACCACTACTACCACCCTCACCCAGGGGGCATGATGCCCACCACCACAACCACCCTCACCCAGGGGGGCAGGATGCCTACCACTACTACCACCCTTAGCCAGGGGGGCAGGATGCCTACCACTACTACCACCCTCACCCAGGGGGGCAGGATGCCTACCACTACTACCACCCTTAGCCAGGGGGCAGGATGCCCACCACTACTACCACCCTCACCCAGGGGGGCAGGATGCCTACCACTACTACCACCCTTAGCCAGGGGGGCTGGATGCCTACCACTACTACCACCCCCACTCATAGGATGGACAATGCATGACACAACAAGCACACCACAACCTAGGGAATGCAAGATTAAGACATCCCCCCACCACCATGACAAGCGTGTGTAGGCTGTGTCAAATGCCTACAACACCGAACATGACTTTGAACATACAATGTGACCCCCTAGCACATGTGCCACACATATATGTGTGTGGCACCCACAATGCAAGCAGCCCATGACCATTGTGGCAATGGGGCCTAAACCCCCATCATCACAGTGACCAAAAGGTAAGTGTGGGGTCCATAGCTGAAGCACATTTTGACCATTGTGGCAATGGGGTCTAAACCCCCATCATCACAGTGACCAAAAGGCAAGTGTGGGGTCCATAGCTGAAGCACATTTTGACCATTGTGGCAATGGGGTCTAAACCCCCATCATCACAGTGACCAAAAGGCAAGTGTGGGGTCCATAGCTGAAGCACATTTTGACCATTGTGGCAATGGGGTCTACACCCTCATCATCACAGTGACCAAAAGGTAATTGTTGACAAAGAAAGAGCTGCAACTGCCAAACTGCATGGATCATTCCTGGTCACAGAACCAAAAACTCATCTGTGGCAAAGTAGTGTATGTGTCCCATTGCAACATAAATTGGGGGAGCCAAATACTGCAGTGCAAATGAAACATTCCTTTGGCCATGTGCAGACAAACAACACCCATGGGGGCTGAGACCGTCAACAGTCATCAATGACACAATGACAGAAGTGACCATCAGAATGCAGAACCACATATTTGCACCAATGGGCACACAAATGCAGATATCCTGTGGAGACAGCAGATGTGAGGTGAACAGATACCATACCATGGCAGCAATGGGACACACAAACCATGATCACTGTGCTGACCGATGACCTAGGAGTCCCAGGGACAGCAGGGGAAACACACCAAACAACATACAGCCAATGGCACACCCAAGATATGCCAATGCAGTGGTGCAGATGCACAAACACAAACAGGCAGACCAACACTGTCATCATACACAGCAGGTGAGGGGTGGGGGTGCCAGTGTCCCCAGGCAACCACACAACACATGAGGAGAGCTGAATACCAATCATACAGATGTGCATACACTGCCACACTAAGGTAACTCATGGATCCAAATCCCCTATGTGGGCAAGCAGGCATTGTCAGATGAGAGGGAGCACAAAACACACATGTCACACAGGCACGTAGGAACAACAACTGACACAGCAAGACACAGACACACCACAGCACCACCCCCAGGGCCCCCACAATGTGGTGACCCTGGGCTGAATAAAAATACCACTGTGATGACAAAGCTAAATGTCGTTCACACTGTGAACCACAGTCAGGTGTCCTGAGCAACAAACTACCATCACACCTACACAAGCACAAATCAATCAGCATGGCCAGTAAGCCAAGGGCAACATGGAGGCAGGGGACTAGCTGGGCAACAACTCCCATCTACACACACTCAAGACCACACCCCTCGACCTCTAACAATGTGCAGCAGTGAAGTACACATGCACTGGTGACATTGCACATGCACCCATGACTATTCCAGGGTGGTGGGTGGGAACCAAGGTGCAGAAACACATCACACATGGCCACTCAACAAGACTCCTGAATGTCTGACACACTGCACACTACGCTGTACATGGACATGACGGCGATACCACACCAACCAATGGGATCCCAGCCACAGTCACACACCAATGAAGAAGCCAAGGTCACCCACAAAGAACACACATAGACAACAACCAACATTGCAGCCCGGACCCTGAGGAGTGCCAGCAGTCACACACACAACGTGTCACAATCACTGAAAGATAACACGAACTGAAAATCACATGACAGGGGCAAACAACAAGTGCCAAGGGGAAACCTGACTGTGACCCATCTGCGTCTGCACACAAACTCAGCCCTGACAGAAAACACACCTATGGGTGACACCCTGATGACCAGTAATGTGCCATGCACCCACATCACAGAGAACACAGGGAGAAGACTTTGGGGAACATAGCTCAAGTCAGCAAGCATCACAAACAGGTACAACACTAGGGATCACAGCATGCGCAGATAAATGGAAGTGAACACACAGACATGCACACACAACACACACCTTGGGCGCAGGCAATGTCACACGTGTACACACTGCCATGAGGGGACTCCACTCCTGTGTGAGGAAAGCTGTGCCATATGTTGCCTCAGTAGGGCCCCATCATGTCAGCTGAGCACTTGGTCACACAATCAACAATTAGCACCAAATGAGGGCTCCCATCACATCAGCCTGGTCATGGATGTGCCAACGGAATCATCAGCACAGATCCAACACACTTGTATAGCAATGTTGCACTGACTACACGGATGAGTCCTTCCCCATTGATGCCCAAACCTGCATGTCCACTGGAGATGGCAACACGGTCAGGGAAGTAGACAAATGCAACGATGGCAGGCACAACAGATGTGCAGGGGTGGAAGCCACAGATATGAAATTGCCAATGTAAGTAGGAAACCCATTGCCAAATACTGAACACATGACACCCTCAGATGCTGCTATTGATGACATGGATACACCACATGATAGGACACATTCCCCCTGGACCACATGGGTTCCTGCACAGTAACACTTCATAATCATGAGACCAGATATCACCATCACTGCAGCAAGGGCATGGTTAGCAGCACCAACAACATGTACATCTGAAGCATGAGCACTAGAGAAAAGAAAGTTGCTTTATTCAGCATATGTGTTGATTGAAAACGACGTCCAGAAAAAATAGAGCAAAGGCCAATGGCCAGTCCATTGTCAAAGTTCAAACAGGGTGACACTGGCAGATGTCACCCTACGCATGCCTGCACAAAACCAGGGACAATCCACTAGGAGGGGCAACCGGGGGGCAGGCCAGGCACCGCAGGGACAGGATCAGGGCTCACCAGGGGAGTCAGGGAAGGGGTGGTGGGTGCTGGCGAGCCACTGACAACTGCAGTGGAGGTGTCTGACATGGTGTGTGCCGGCACAACTGGGGGGCATGACTCAGATGTCGTGGGTGCCGGCACAACTGCAGTGGACCCTGCAGATGGAGTGGACAGGTCCGCCACTGCAGTGCCCAAGTCAGACAGGGCGGTAGTGGACTCCACTGCAGTGCCTACCTCCAGGGGAGGAGAATGGGGAACAGGCAAGGTGGGTTGGACAGAGGGGGAGGACACCCTCACCACATCAGTGGCACAGACAAGCGCAGCGGGGGTGTGGTGCTGGGAGAGCAAGTGGCAGGGGAGAAGGCCGGAGCCTCTTGGGGATGGTATATCTGTGGGTGGGGGAACCTGGGGCAGGGTGTGGTGGGGGCACCTGTGCAGTGGGGGCCTGAGGGATGGAGGACGGAGACCTTGTGCCTGAGCTGCAGGGCGGTGGCGGGGTCTTGCTCTTAGGACTCCGGGGGACTTGCGGGTGGGGGCCTCAGTCCGTCTGCGCCTGGGGGAGGGTGTCCGGGGGCGAGGGGCACTCTGCTCCGTGTGGGTGGGCTTCCTCTTCCCCCGGGATGCTGGAGCAGCTTCATCGGTGGGGAAGAGGCCGAGGTCACAGAGGAAGAGCTGCTGTGACTTTGGGGTTGCAGGTGAGGCAAGGGAGGGTGCTTTGGAGGGAGAGGGAACTGAGGACTGCGCAGTGCATGTGGATGCGTGTGTGTGTTCCAGGGCCCCATCCCCTGTGAGTCTGGCTTCAGTCCCCTGAATGTGCGTGCGTGTGCGTTTTGTCATTGGCGTGTGTGTCAGTGTGCTGGATGTGTGTGTGCTGGTGTGTGCCTGTGCCGGTGTGTGTGTGCTTGGGACGGGTAAGGTGCTGGGGAGTGTGGATGGAGCAGAGGCAGGAGGGGTGAGGGACCGTTTGAGGAGGGACACTGCTGCCGTCAGGGAGGAGTCCATGGACCTATTGCCCCTCTGTAGGTCAGACATGCCCGATGAGATGCCCTCCATGAACGACACCAGCTGAGTCAACAGCGCGGTGTGCGCATGGAGGACACTCAGCATGGCTGTCTGCCCTACATGGAGCTGGCGAAGGAGGTACACAGACTCCTCACTCAGGGCAGCAGGGGACACAGGGGCAGGGGGTGCGGTGCCTGGCCCAAAGGAAACACGCTCCCGGACATGGGAGCCTCCACGGACCTGGGGAATGGGAGCCGATGGGAGGGCGGTGGTGGTGCTGGTGGTGGCGGGGACAGCAACACTAGCTGGGGTGTGGTGGCTGCTGACACCCGCCTCCACAAGGGAGTCATCCTCCGAGTTGCTCTGGTCCTCAGCTGAGGTGGATGCTGCTGAGGACTCCTCGGTGTGGCTCCCCTCGCCCTCCGTGCCACTGGGTCCCTCCGACCACTCCTCGGCTGCTGACCCAGTCTGGCTCTCTGGCTCCTCCTGGTCCGTGGAGCTGTCCCCTTCCGTGGCCGTGGATGTATCTGCAAACAATGGGGATACAGACAGACATCAGTCACCTGCACATAACGCACACACCACTGTGAGCACAGCACATCACAGAGCAAGCCCTGGCATCATCAGTTGTACATTGCTAAAAGTGCCCTAATTGAACAGGAGAAGTCAATTGTCAGTCTGATGCCAAGCATGGCACTCACATCCCACATGGCCTTGCACCCATCTGTCTGGTGTCTGTTGGATTGCAACACCCCAGTGTTGACACATGCACCAAGTACACAGTAGTTGGACAGTGCAGAGGACACGGTGTGGCATGTGGACATGCACACATCACAACTCTTGCCAGTGAGTCAGTACAGGTGTCCGGATGAAAGGGATGCCCAGAGTCAAATAGGAAATGCATGTGATGCATACCAGCGACAGACACCATGATGCACCCATGTCCTGATAGCCAGCGCCACTATGGTGTGCATGTAGCACATGTCACTCCCCTGCAGGCTCACCAATCAGTAGACACATGCCATGGCGGAGGCATGACTGCAAAGTCATACATCACTGTCTCAGTGATGTATGACTTTGCAACCAGACAACAACACTCTGCACTGTGTCACAATAGTAGGTCATGGGGAATGCAAGTCCTGGAGCTGCACAAGTGCACATGTACATCCCCCCACAACACATCCTCTTAACCCTCATCTGTCCAGGTCATACCTATTGGACATATGGTAGACCTGTGACACTACCCTCTGAACCTGAGCCCCTCACACTCTGCTGTGCATGGGGAACAGCTGCCTGAACTTCACATTCACATGCCCCAGTCTGCATGGGCAGCTGATCAGACACCTATGTGTCACACAAGTATCGTCTCCTATGGTCACATCTCCAGTGGCATGCTGAGCCCCTACCAAGAAACTCCACAGCAGTCCTGGCGACTAATCCACAGCACACTGACACAGAGGCAGACACCTGAGGGGTCAAATCACTGCGCACAATGTGTCAGCTGATACACGGGAGTGGGAGTACAGAGTGTATTGTATGGCCTGGAGTAGGCATGACTGTCCAGCCCCACATGAATGAGGGATGAGCCCTGGACTGTAGGCAGCTGGCTAAGTATGTGTGACACACGTCATATACATACTCCTGGGGCCCAAACATTGTTCCCACCCGCAGCATGGGTGTGTGCCAGATACCCCAGCCACATGTGGTGGATCAGCTCAGCAATTGGACCACAGATCAAAGTAACACGCTGAATACATGTCAGAATACAGGCATTGTGTAAGCAATGGACCCACCCATGATGCCCACCACAGAGTCAGGGAAACAGATGCTGTCTCCCACCTTGAGTCAAGCAAACTGCAAGGACACAGTCCTAAGTGACAGAATTCCCTGCATGTAAGGGCCACACCTGGGTATCAGATGAGGAGTGGGCAGTGCACAATAGAGGGACATGGCTCCTGGACAACATGACTGCTGTACTGTGGCAGTTTAACCAGGCCCGAGGAGGGCACATAGCATGTTAGACAGAGTACACAGTGCAGTCTTTGACTCACCCCCTCCTTGCTGCTCTCTGGCCTTCAGCTGCCCATCCAGGTCTGGAAAGACCACCGCCAGGATCCTGAGCATGTGGGGGGTCAGGGTCCGTGTTCCGCCCCTCCTGCGAGGAGGCGACAGCTTCAGCTGGACCCGTGCAATCCTCCGGGTCCAGCCCCGAAGGTCCTGCCACCTCTTTTGGCAGTTGCGGATCCGGCGCTTGTAGACCCCCACGGACCGGACAGCCCGGACGATGTCCTTCCATATCTCCTGCTTCCGATGGGCAGAAGCCTGTCAGGATGACAAAGTGATAAGGCCATTACTACACATGCAACATATCCGTGCATGACACAGTTGCATATACATGTCGCAATCACAGGGGCACATGGTGTACACAGGCAGTGCACGGCTGCCCATGGACAGTTTTCCAGAAGTCACTACATGGTATCATTGCATGGGGAGTAAAACCCTGTTCAGAAGCACTGTCACTGCACCATACCTGTCCAGTGCAAGTCACTACACACTATGGGGGGTGACAACTACTCAGTGAGCCTGCTAGCCAGTGGCGTGCAGACTCTCAGCCTTGCTAGTCAGACAAAATGCACATTCAGAAAGGCAGTGCACAGGACACTCACCTGCTCCCCTGGTGTCCCATACAGCTTGCTGTACTGTGGAAGTAGGCTGTCCAGCAGGGCCTGGTTCTCCTCAAGGCTGAAGGCTGGGGCTCTCTCCACAGTACGTGCCATTGCAGGGTCCAGAGGGGCAGAGACAGCAGCAGTGCAGTGGCAGATGTCGTCCTGGAGCATGTAGTGCAGGCAAGTGGGCTCTCAGGGGAACAGCCAGCAATATATATGTGCTGGAGAGGCAGATCCTGTCCCTTGTGTCCAAAGTGATAGGTCCAAGTCGTTTGCATCTTCTGAATCTGGCCAATCCATGGAATAGCAGCACCAAAACACGCCCACAGCATCCTTCAAAACTTCAACTTCATGACATACATGATTTTGCAACATTGTTGTGGGTGACCAACTGAATTCCCAGCAACCGACTCGTTCGAAATTCGAAAACGCGTCCGTTGCCAGGCAAGCCCATTGTCAATGGGTGCGCACCGATCGGTCCATTGCGGTACAACGCGCACAGGGGTACAACGCGTACCCGCACACATTGAAGGCAATGGGCCGGCCGGAGGCACCGATCGGTCCATTGCGGTACAACGCGCACAGGGGTACAACGCGTACCCGCACACATTGAAGGCAATGGGCCGGCCGGAGGCACCGATCGGTCCATTGCGGTACAACGCGCACAGGGGTACAACGCGTACCCGCACACATTGAAGGCAATGGGCCGGCCGGAGGCACCGATCGGTCCATTGCGGTACAACGCGCACAGGGGTACAACGCGTACCCGCACACATTGAAGGCAATGGGCCGGCCGGAGGCACCGATCGGTCCATTGCGGTACAACGCGCACAGGGGTACAACGCGTACCCGCACACATTGAAGGCAATGGGCCGGCCGGAGGCACCGATCGGTCCATTGCGGTTCAACGCGCACAGGGGTACAACGCGTACCCGCACACATTGAAGGCAATGGGCCGGCCGGAGGCACCGATCGGTCCATTGCGGTTCAACGCATCACTGTACATGTGACTGGCATAGGTCAGCATGCCTGTCTCAGATGGACATATGCCAGCCACAGATAGCTCCCAGGGAGTGAGGGGCACACCTACATCACGACAGCCTGTCCAAACCTTATCATAAGGCATGTAAGGCTGCATTTCCTATTGTGTGTATGTTGGTGTACATGTTGTCCTGTGGGTGTCACCTGTGGGCAGCCACCCCCAGGCTGTGCACGTGTTCATGGGGACAGGATCCTGGGTGTTACGTGTACGTGACCACTGTGATGTGCAACTGTTCATATCTGTGCATGTGTCATGGTCACATTTCACAGTGGTGTTTGTGTATGTCATGTCACATACCCCGTGAGTCCCATGTGGGACGGTATGTTTGAGCCAGGGTGTCCCAGTGGCACAATAGTGATGGCCCTCCACAGTCTTTGTGCATGTAGTGTTTACAATGTCTCTGATTTCATGTGCACAATGGGAGACAGTCTCCACATCCACGTTGTGTGTGCATGGACTCTGATGTTGTGCGTGTGTGTCACAGACGTCCATGTCTGTCCTGCCATGGCAAGTGTGGCCACTACCTGTGGGGGTCATGTTTGTTTTGCTGTGGTGTACACATGATACTCCAGGTGATGCCAGTGTCCATGTGGCATTACAGGGTCCCTGGGAATGTGCCTGTCGTTGAGCTGTGGTGCCTGGGGCACATCTGTCCTCACATGTCACTGTGGGGGGTGACTGTGACACGGCATCATGATATCCAATGGGCCAACCTGGGACAAATTGATGCCACCTGTAGGACCGTGTTGACAGATGTTGGCCATGTATGTACCATACATGTCGTTCCGGTACTGCACACTTCATGTAGTTGTGCCTCATGATGATGTATGTTGGGATCTTGAGTGTGTTCAATGCCGCATATGTGGGGTGACTGACGATCTTGCTTACTTCTCCTCTGCACTGCAGGGCTCCTGCTGTCCATCGGCCATTCCCAGACCTGGCAACGATGGTGGAACGGGACAGCATCCGACGGTACCGCTTCACCAGGCAGCTGATTGAGGATTTGGCAGTGCAGTTGTCCCCACATTTGCAGCCTGGCCGGCCGTATCCTACAGCGCTGACCCCCAAGGTGAAGGTGATGGCAGCCCTACACTTCTTTGCCACCGGTACCTTCCAACATACTGTGGCGTCTGCTGGTGGGATGTCACAGACCATGTTCAGCCGTGTGCTCCGCGATGTTTTGGCGGCAATGTTGCTCTTCCTGAACCGGTACATCTATTTCCCTAGACTGCGACGACTCACTGACGTGAAGAGTGACTTTTATGCCCTGGGGAGGATGCCGCATGTAATTGGCTCCATTGATGGGACACATGTGGCTTTGGTACCACCACAGGCCCAGGAGCAGGCCTACAGGAACCGCAAGCACTACCACTCGGTCAATGCACTGGTGGTGTGTCTTGCAGACATGACCATCACACACGTGTGTGCCCGTTTCCCTGGTTCAGCACACGATGCCTTTGTGATGAGGAGTAGTCGCATCCCCAGGATGATGGCACAGATGCAGAACCAGCGTGCCTGGCTTGTCGGTGTGTACTGACTTTGTGCCATTGTGTGTGATCTGATCTGTAGTATTCCGCCCACTTTTCCAAGTCAGCTGATGTGCACTTGTCTGTCCGTAGGTGACTCGGGATACCCCAACATGCCGTGGTTGCTGACACCCCTCAGGAACCCTGTGACACCTGCCCAGATGCGCTACAATGAGGCACATGGTCGGACCAGGAGAGTGATTGAGCGGACCTTTGGTCTCCTGAAGAGCCGCTTCCGCTGCCTGGACAAGACCGGAGGGTCCCTCCCATATGCCCCTGCGAAAGTGTGCAAGATTATCATCGTCTGCTGCATGCTACACAACCTGGCAGTGCGGAAGGAGTTGCCTCTCATCCAGGATGACGATGACCAACATCCGCCACCTGTGGAGGATCCTGGCCTGGACCACGATGCCAGTGACGATGATGATGATGATGGTGATGGTGATGTCCGCACACAGCTCATCACCAACTTCTTTAGCTGAATGTGAGTATCCTGAGGTGTCATGTGAATGATGTGAGTTGGCATGATGTGTGGGTGGGGCTCTGGCGCTGTTGGAGTGTGTCCATGGGCTACTTGACTGGATGTGTGTTGCGATGTGTGGTTACAGGTGGGCTGTACTCCCCAACAGTGTTGACATGCTAACTTGGTTCTGGGTGGGTATCTTGTAACATGTATTGTGCATGAGTTTTGCTGTTCTGTCCTGTACTGCATTGCTTTTGACTGTGTGTCATTTCTGTCCTTCACAGGGTACTTTCAGATTCGTTTGGTCAACTGTGTCCACCGACGACGTGATTGCACATCCAGGCTGGTAGCTGTTGTGTCCCTACAGGTGATGTGCGCCACACCCATGGACTTCCTTCCGTCTACAGTTGTTGACTGCGTGCCCGCTACCAGGTGGGGTTACCTTGCATCTGTAGTGGTTACGGCATGTTGCTACTGTGTAATAAACCTGTGCTTCACTTAGTGATGTGCGTTGTCTGTGGTCACACATTTGACTGCCATTTGCTTACTGCACCTGTGGGCTACTTGACTACAACTGGGAATGGGTGTGGTGTCTGTGCATTGCACCGTCTTCCCTGGCAACATCAGTGTAGGCAATGAGTCAGATGGCCTAGGTGTGTATGTGTTGTGTAGCCCTGGTGGTGTGTCTCCCTCATATGTGTCACGTTGCCTGTACTCACATGCCTGTGTTGTCCTTGCTGTTGCAGTTCGCATACACAGTGTAATTTTGCAGTTCATCATCCCCATAACAGCACCCACGTTGGAATCACGACAGAGGCAAGTATGGTGTATTAGTGTGTTTATTGTGATACATTTGTGTTAATAGTGCATAGGATGGGTTGTGCTGTACATGAATCTTGCAATCCCAAGTTCCTAGGTGAATTGAAAGTCCAGGTAGACAGGATCCCCAGTATCGGGGCCACAGTTGTCTGACACATTGGTCCAACTTGTACTCCCCATGCAATGTGTGGGAGTAGTGTTGCCGTCAACAGGGTGAACAGTCTGTGCACAAAGGCGAAAATCCAGAACAGGTTCAGGCTTCCTGGGAGTTGCGCTTGGCCATCAGCCTCTCACTTTCCCCTCCTCGGACGACCCCTCTTCTTGGGGGGGGGCCCTCAAGTGCAGGCTGCTGCGGTGCAGGGGACTCTCCGCCAGAGTCCTCCTCCCTCCCTGTGGCAGTTGCAGTTTGTTCGGTACCAGATGTTGTTGGCACACAGGGAGGTGTGGACTGGTTGCTGTTCATCTGGCGGAGGCATTGTAAAATGTCCCTGTGCACCGCCGTCATCTCATGCAGTACATCCCACTTGGACTCCACGCGGGACATGTGTGAGTCCACACGTGACATGTGTGACTCCACGTGGGACATGTGGGAGTCCAAGCGGGCATGATGGGCAGCCTGCTGCTGTTTGATGTCTCTGAGGAGCCCCACTACCTGGCTGAGCTCTCCGGTGCTGGACTGGTACGCATCAGCTATGCGTACCAGTTGTGGGTCTTCATGCACACCAGCAACGTCTGCAAGCAGCGACCTCTGTCTCCCACCCCTCCCACCACCCCTGCTGACATGTGCAGTGTGTGCAGTTGCACGCACAGATAACCCTGGTCCACCTTGGGGGTTGGTGGTGGTGGTGGTGTCCATGGCCCCAGGTTGGTCCAGGGTCACTGCGCTGGTGTTGCTCCTTATTCTGTCCATGTCGGCAGGGATGGTATTCGTGGTGACAGTCGTTGTAGGGGTGGGTGCAGGGAGTGCAGCTGGTGGTCCTGCTGGTGCTGCAGCTGGTGGTCCTGCTGGTGCTGCATGTTGACTTGCACCGGATGTGCCAGGTTGTTCATCGTCCGAGGAGGACAGAGGCTGTACGACGCCAGTGAGCTCGGCATCCTCTTGAGCCTGGGACTGGGACTCCTCAGCGTCTGCTGCTGTGTCCCCATCATCACCTGTTTTTGGGAGACACAAACAATGTATGTCATGTTTCTGCAGGCATCAGTGGTTGACACACCTGACAGTTGTGACTGTGCCTCTGGGTGCGGGCCTGTACATTGCATTGTCCTAAGTCGTCACAGTCAGGGGTTGATATTGGTGTGGCACATTGTCCTGCATTATTTGGGCATTTCTATGTATTTTCTGGGGTGTGAACATGGTCTGCATTGCTTGTGTTTGGTTGACAGCCAGACCTCCTTCCCACCCAGCCAGCCAGTCAGTTATCCCACCATGGAACGTGCTTGCGTTGCAGGGAGTGTAAGTTGTCTCTCAGGATGTCAGTCAGTGGTGTCCTGCTGTTTGTTGGTGCACAGTTGGCAGCAGGGCCTTGTGCTCCCCACAGCAGTAGCCAGTGTCAGCCATCTTGTGAGTCCTTCTCCACTCCCTGTGATGTGAGCATGGTTCAGGGTGGTGTTGATGGGACAGTTGTGGGGGTGAGCTATGTCTGTGACTACGACTCCCATCATGCCATTGCCTCCACCCCACTTGCCAGCATTCCCATACTTACTTGCTTTTGTGTGGAGTTCAGTGGGTGTGGGTGTGAGGGCAATGGCAAGATGGCTGACAGTGGTGTCCTGCTGTTGGTTGGTGTGCAGTACCCAGCATGCCCTTGTGCTCCCCACGACACAGCAACAGTGTCAGACATCTTTGATGGGCCTTTCCACTCTCTGTGGGATGTGCATGCGTGAGTGTGAGCTTGCTGGGCCATGTGGTGGGGGATGTAGGGCTGTGAGTACGACTCCCATCATGCTATTGCCTCCTCCCCCTTTCCCAGCATGCCCATGCTTCCTTCCTTTTGACTCTGCTTCCCTGTGGGGTGGGCTGGCTGTGCTGACAGGATGGCTGGGAGTGTTGTCCTGGCAGTTGTTTGGCTAAGAGTCCCAAGAGTGTCCCTGTGCTTCACACAACATAACCCAGGGTGGTGGTGCTTTGTGGGATCTTGTGTTAGGATGGAGGGCATTGCATTCTACCAGGTGGGTACTGTGGAGTTTGTGTTGGGGAGGGTGTGAGGGGAGGTGCTGGTGACTATAGTCAGTGCTGCAAGTCCCCCTTCCCACCCAGCCAGCCAGATATCCCACCATGGAACGTGCTTGCATTGCAGGGAGTGGAAGTTGTCTCTCAGGATGTCAGTCAGTGGTGTCCTGCTGTTTGTAGGTGCACAGTTGGCAGCAGGGCCTTGTGCTCCCCACAGCAGTAGCCAGTGTCAGCCATCTTGTGAGTCCTTCTCCACTCCCTGTGATGTGAGCATGGTTCAGGGTGGTGTTGATGGGACAGTTGTGAGGCTGAGCAATGTCTGTGACTACGACTCCCATCATGCTATTGCCTCCACCCCCTTCCCAGCATGCCCATGCTTCCTTCCTTTTGACTCTGCTTCCCTGTGGGGTGGGCTGGCTGTGCTGACAGGATGGCTGGGAGTGTTGTCCTGGCAGTTGTTTGGCTAAGAGTCCCAAGAGTGTCCCTGTGCTTCACACAACATAACCCAGGGTGGTGGTGCTTTGTGGGATCTTGTGTTAGGATGGAGGGCATTGCATTCTACCAGGTGGGTACTGTGGAGTTTGTGTTGGGGAGGGTGTGAGGGGAGGTGCTTGTGACTATGGTCAGTGCTGTGAGTCCTCCTTCCCAGCCAGCCAGATATCCCACCATGGAACGTGCTTGCATTGCAGGGAGTGGAAGTTGTCTCTCAGGATGTCAGTCAGTGGTGTCCTGCTGTTTGTTGGTGCACAGTTGGCAGCAGGGCCTTGTGCTCCCCACAGCAGTAGCCAGTGTCAGCCATCTTGTGAGTCCTTCTCCACTCCCTGTGATGTGAGCATGGTTCAGGGTGGTGTTGATGGGACAGTTGTGAGGCTGAGCAATGTCTGTGACTACGACTCCCATCATGCTATTGCCTCCACCCCCTTCCCAGCATGCCCATGCTTCCTTCCTTTTGACTCTGCTTCCCTGTGGGGTGGGCTGGCTGTGCTGACAGGATGGCTGGGAGTGTTGTCCTGGCAGTTGTTTGGCTAAGAGTCCCAAGAGTGTCCCTGTGCTTCACACAACATAACCCAGGGTGGTGGTGCTTTGTGGGATCTTGTGTTAGGATGGAGGGCATTGCATTCTACCAGGTGGGTACTGTGGAGTTTGTGTTGGGGAGGGTGTGAGGGGAGGTGCTTGTGACTATGGTCAGTGCTGTGAGTCCTCCTTCCCACGCCAGCCAGATATCCCACCATGGAACGTGCTTGCATTGCAGGGAGTGGAAGTTGTCTCTCAGGATGTCAGTCAGTGGTGTCCTGCTGTTTGTTGGTGCACAGTTGGCAGCAGGGCCTTGTGCTCCCCACAGCAGTAGCCAGTGTCAGCCATCTTGTGAGTCCTTCTCCACTCCCTGTGATGTGCGCATGGTTCATGGTGGTGTTGATGGGACAGTTGTGGTGCTGGGCAATATGTGTGACTGCGACTCCCATGATGCTATTGGCTACACTGACTTGGCCAGCATACACAGAATTCCTTCCTTTGAGTGGTCTTCACTGTGTGTTGGTGTTGTTGTGGTGGCTACATGTGTGGATGTGTTTGTTAGTTCTATTTGTGCCACTGCCTAGCTGTAGTTGTGGTTGTGTTTGTACATGTGTTGGCACAGTTGGATGTGACTTTTTTGATGGCATGTGTTGTGTTTCTCTGACTGACATACACATTTTGGGATGATTCTGTTCTGGTTGCTGTGTGATTGCTATGAGTGCATGGTTTGACTCTCCCCTTGACAGTGATGTGTGTGTGTTTTGTGGCAGTATATTGTGTACATTTGTTGTGTACTCACCAGGCTCTGGGATGTTCTCTAGTCCATATACGCTCACTGGCGGAAGGATGGCCCGCACCTTCTCCTCCCAGGGCCTGAGGTATACTGGCTTGGCAGGAGGGCCACTGCCGGTGTATTGGCTGATGAGGTAGTCTTTCTTGACCAGCTCCCGGACCCTCCTGCGCACGTCATACCACCTGTTCTGGATGTCGGTCTTTGTGCGCAGACATGGTGATTGGGCGTTCACCCTGTTGATGATCCTCTCCCACATCTTGGTTTTCTGCGACATGGGGGTCTGTTGGACCAATGTGCCAAACAGCTGTGGCTCTACCCTGAGGATCTCGTCTACCAGGACTTCCAATTCACAATCTAGGAACTTGTGATTCTTCTTGGGGGGCATGGTGATGGGTGGTGATGGTGAGTGATGTGTGTGTTGGTGTGCAGGTGAGGGTGTGTGAGTGTGTGTTTTGCTGGGTGTATGTGAGGTAGGTATTTGTTGGTGTGCTGCTGGTGTGTGGCTTGTGTGAGGGATGAGCTGTGGGTGTGTGGTTGCTTTCTCTTGGGTGCTGGCAGTGGAATGGCATTTGCAAAGGCTCATGGTAGTGATTTGTGTCCTTTATATAGGTGGAGTTGTGGGTGTGTCTTTGTTCTCTGTCCCCACCCCCCCCAGTATTTATTGGCTTGGTAATTGCTTGTTTGGCCTTTTTTTGGGTGATTTTTCCTTTGTGTTGTTTGTGTATGTTGGAAACGTTCTTGTGACCGAGTCGGACCCTGCATTGGTCTCGTACGGTGTTTTCCGTTTCGTTCACGCTGTGTTTGTGCAGTTTTCTATGCTGCGTACGCGTCGGTCGCGGTGTATTGTGTTGCTTCGGCTCGGTTTTGTATGCGTGTCGGTCGTGCGGCTTGTCCTCCGTCCGACTCGGTCGTGGTTTTCGCGCCTTGCATCGTACTTTGCGGTTTGGAGTTGGCGGGTACGTTTCGGTCGGATTTGTTCCGGATGCGTGTCGGTCGGTTGGATTCGCGTGTTTTTCCGGCCGGATTGCTATTTTCCGTGCGGCTCGGTCGGTCGACTTGGTTTCCTTACGTGTCGGTCGGATTTATCGCGGCTTGCATCGTACTTGGCGTGTCGGGCGCCACGGGTACGTGTCGGTCGGTAATTTTTCCGGCTCCGAGTCGGTCGGTGCTTTTTCCGGCCCGAATCGGAATCGACCCCTGAGTCTTTAGATCCTGAGCTTGTTTTTTGAAGTCTTTGAGGTTGGTGCAGTTGCGCCGTAGGCGGAGGAACTGGCCATATGGGAGATTGTCCCGTAGATGGCGCGGGTGAAAACTGTCGTAAAGTAGCAGACAGTTTCTTGCCGTGGGTTTAAAATGTGTGGTGGTTTTAAGACATCCATTTTCTGGGTATATATTTAAGTCTAAGAACACCAATTGGTCTCTTGATACAGTACTGGTGAATTTGAGGAAAGGGTTCTGCTGGTTGAGCCAAGTCATGAATTGTTCAGTTGATTCGATGTCCCCATTCCAAATCACTAGCACGTCATCTATGTAACGTTTCCAGGTACTGATGTTGTGCCTGAAAGGATTGTCCTGGTGGAGAATTTTGCTACTCTCCAAGTGGTGTACAGAAAGCCCTGCCAAACTTGGGGTGACGGTGCTTCCCATGCTAGTACCGTGTTTTTGAACATACAGTGTGTTTTCATATTCGATTTTTTTTTTAGTTAAGGCTAGGGCAATGCACTCCATGACCAGGTTCCTTGGTGTTTGGTACTTCCATGGGTTTGAGAACAAGACTTCCTCAATGATGTTAAGAGTCTCATCGTGGGGTAGGCTGGTGTATAAACTCTCTACGTCAAGACCTAGGAGTAATTGTTTCTCAGGATCGAAGGTAAGACCTTGTAATAGCTGCAGTACAGCTTTTGTATCTTTCAAATATGTATCCGTTTTTTGAATCAAAGGGCGTAAGAATGCGTCAGCAAATTTAGACAAGGGCTCCAGGATGGAGCCTATACCCGACACTATCGGACGACCAGGGGGTTGCTCCAGGTTTTTATGTATCTTGGGGATCGGGTACTAAAGAGTCAGCCAGTCAACAAGCCAGCAGTGAGTCCACCAGCAAGACAGTCGGGACCTTTAGAGCAAAGTCACAACTCCAGAAGTACTTGAAATTTGAGAAAAACAGGAAAAACGTTCCAAGAATGACCATCTTTGTACCGCATGAGGCATTGGGTGACAATTCTTTTTTTTCCACAAAGGTGTTCCTTCTCCAAGTGGATACCTGCAAACTTCACTTTGATTGCACCGAGGTAGATCTGTAGTCCTGCTGTCCCTGCCGGCTTGGCTGTTAGCATGGAGATGGTACATGTTTTCTGTTTCCCATCCCCCTGCTCTGCAGCACATGTGTGGTCTGCTGTGCTTCCAACTCCCCCAGACAAAGGGTATGTGGAGCAGGGAAAGCACACACAATGCTTCCAGGGCCTTTCCCGGGGGCTCCTGGTAGAGACAATGATAGTATCCTATGCAATACAACGGGGGCACTAGTCCTCCCCAGGAGATCAAAGACTTTGGAATAGGGGAGCGCTACTCTGCCAGGATAATTCTTCCCTTGGGGCACTGGCCTCACCTAGGGACAATAACAATGGGATATAGGGATGCCATTTGCTGCTTCTCTATTTGTCCCCCAGGGGGGAGGATCCAAATGGCCACTTGCTCCGTGTAGGTAAATAAATGAATCCGTTCAATGGGGTTTTCTTCATGTAAGCAGCATGGGACAATCTGGGCATCTCTGTCACAAGGGGAACCAACAAAGGCTGATTTTTCTGTCCTCGTTGTACTGATTGAGAAGGGGTTTTCTACATTTTGGTCCTGGTGACACACTCCAGCTACCAGAAGTGTTAATTTGTGGTGCTTTTTGGAGCTTTGCATGAAACTACTCTCTCAGGTTTTTTCCTCCTGCCCCTCTAGCTCATCAGCCAGGCTTTTAAGGCTCCCTTTGCACCACAGCACCAAACTACTGTATTCCAGAAGCACAGTGCAGTACCCTGGGACCTGTCCCTCTGTCTGGGTACCTATTAGTCTCTTGGGCTCAAGATCGTCCTTCAGCCAACATTGATCCTCCAGACAGGCTACACTGTCTGCCTCAATTGCTCAGGCTTCACAGCATACTGGCTACTTACAGAGAACCTGTGTGTCCAGTAGAGTCTGGGGGTGCCCGTCTGCCACAGCAAGTCCGCCTTGTACTGTCCACCAGAAGGAGTGGAATGCCCATGCCGATGGCCCTGGAGATCAGAGTCCTTTGAAACAGAACCATGGAATTCTCTCCAGACTGAAGCACATCTGCAAGCTGTTGTTTCCTCTGTATTTCCCAGTTCTCCTCAGAGCTCTCACTTGAGCAGGGGTTTAAAAGGGGAGGTGGAAAGCTCTACAAAGCAAGTGTTTCTGTCAAATGTTAGGATGCCGTATTACCCCTCCACCCCTTATTTATCCCCCAGCACAGCATCCTGGGATTTTTCAAGATAGTAATTTCAAGCTTCGGTCATTCATGGTTTTACCAGAGCCTGTGCTTCTTCCACTAGCTGACACAGAAAACTTCTCCCCTGGTAATCTAAACTTCATAATTGGGGATTAAGCTAGTCATGTTCCACTATCTCACATAATTTGTATTGTGAAATGTTACTTCTGGCAGAATTACTGGACACCAATATTCAGGAGAAAGCACATAAATTCATCATTAATGATAATAAGTTTGTTTACTGGGATAATCCATACTGCTCTGAATACATGCTAATGTAATTACACAAATTATCAAATCAGTATGTGAGCCCCTTCAGGAAAGATTTGTTTCAATTTTTTGACAGTGATATAAGACTGGTGTGAAAATTAGACTGTAAGCTCAAAAAATGTTTAATTGAGGAAATGTCTACAATATTTCTGTGGTATCACAAAAGAGGCTATATGACACCTACTGCGGTACTGAAGAGTCTGGCAGAGATCCCTTGTAGCCCATACCCTGAGAGAGGATCTATCAAGGGAATGACTCAAGAGAAGTTAATAATATATGTAACATCACCCAGTGGATGGATTATGTTTCTCTTCCTTTGGGGACTATTGACAACTTTCCACACACTTTTCAGAAATTCCCATGGGGGATCTCTGACAAGCAGTTCATTTATTTCCTAATATAGATCAATGCCCTTGTGTCAGGGTCTATGCTACAGAATCCCTGCATGCAGAATTTGGAGAGATATATGGAGGTCCCCTCCAAGACTGTGTACTCAACATATTTCTTTTAGTTTTAATTCAGAAAAAAACATCCCAAAAATATACAATTTCCAAAATTCTCCATGGGCTGGACAAATATTTGTAGAATCTTGGGCATTCAGCCTTTCAGCAAATGCCCCATCAGTCTACAATCACCTCTTGTGGTATCCTCCATTTCAGCAGTGTGTAAACACATGAGCGTGATCAACACAGACAAGACAGAAGCAGTTATCTTTGGGAATAGCACCTCACCATGGAACTCCAACTGGTGGCCATCCAAACTTGGACCCACACCCAGAACCCATGTCAGGAACCTTGCAATAATCATTGACAGCAAACTGAACATGACGGCACAAGTCAACGCCGTTACTGCATCCTGCTTTCACACTGTGAAGATACTGATGAAGACCTTCAAAAGGTTCCCAAGCAACACAAGAAAAGCTGTCACTCACGCTCTAGTCACCAGCAAGTTAGAGTATTGGAAGACCACCAAGCAAGCCACTAGAAGATTACAGACTATCCAGAGCTCAACAGCCAGGCTCATTCTCAATCTCCAACATGGACCTCACATTACACCACGCCTCAAGGAAATACACTGGTTTCCAATATACTAACACATTCAATTTAAATTCTTCAGACACACATTCAAGGCACTTTACAACTCAGGCCCCACATATCTTAACAGTAGCATCTCCATCCATTAACCATCCAGACACCTCTACTCCACAGAACTCCTTCTCGCAATCATCCCACACTTACACAGAACCTGATCAGGAGTATGAACACTCTCTTACATCGCTACCAAAGTGTGGAACAACCTCACACTCCACATCACAGCCTCTCCTCTTTTCTTGAACTATGCAAGAAGTTGAAGACCTGGCTTTTCGTTTAACAACCTACCATAGGTAGGGCTAGGTGCACACACCTACTCAGTGCCAGGATACTCTTGCAGGTGATAGTGTGCTTTGCAAATGCACATAACATAACCCAAACTTCCACATGACTGATAACTTGTTTCCAAAACAATTACAGGAATAGCCAGCTTTACCAAGCATGCACTTTCAGCATTGGAATAAATAGTTTTGATTTTTTTTCTCCAAAACTTATATCTATTTTATTTGATATTTATATTTCATATTGTGTTTTACAGTTTGGGCACTATGGATAATATTTCAAACACCTTGCCAATGTGTTTGGCATTGGTCTATTGCCATTGAGTCTCCCAATGCTTGCTTCTATGTTAGAAAACTTCATATTGGAGCAAATAATTGGGATTAAGCTATTTGGGAATCAACATTTTTTAATAGTTTTTCAAATTTCGTTAGGTCACTTCATCCCAGCTTCTGTCTTAGTAGAGTAGTCTTCCGGTTTACTCTAAAGAGAAGTTTCTCTCACAGAATAAAACATTTTGCTATTCTCTTAACAGAAAAGATCCATCAAACAACAAAGTTTCTCCCCTTCTATTTTGTGAATTGGTTCCCTATGAGGGCTGGAATGAAACTTGGGTTGTACTGTACAGATGTGTAAGTAATGGGAAGGTAGTGCTGTTAGGGTTTCTAGAAAAGACATCCCAAATCTCCGTGAGGGGGTGCATAACTTTGAAACACACTATTGTAGGGCTGTACTTTCTAAGTAACCCTAGGAGGTAACAGACTGGTCTGAATTTCAGTACACATTACATATGGGAACAGTATTTTTCATTCATTTGCAAACACCATTCAAATGCTACCCTAGTTGGGCCACCAAGTGATAATATTCATTGTTTGTTAGGACAATACCACCACTCTTCTTTTCACTTTGAATACATTTTTTCTTTTAAATACTAGGGGGCTCATTATGATGGCGGGCGGACATCAGTCCGCCCGCCATCATAAGGGTGATGGGACCGCCCGCCAGACATGCGGCGGTCCCACCAGCCAAATTAGGATGCGCCCGCCATACTGGCGGGCGCATCCTGGCCTTTTACCATTGCGGACAGTGCTGCTGGCTGCAGCACCGTCCGCAATGGTAAAAGGGCATGCACAGCATTTCCCTGCACCACGTGGCAGGCACCACGCGGTGCCTGCCACTTGGTGCAGGGAACAGCAGGGGGGTACCATGGGAACCCCCAAAGTGCACCCCCATCGGGGGCCCGCAACAGGCCCCCAAAGTCAATTCCCGCCAGCCTTTCCATGGCGGCATCTCCACCATGGAAAGGCCTTTAACCACCCACATCCTGATATGGCTGGCGGTGCCTGCTAGGCACCGCCACCATATCAGTGGCCCAGCTCCGCCCGGCCAGCAATCGTAACGATTACCGACCGGGGGGAAAGCGGCGGACGGACTTTGCGTCCGCCGCGATACCCACCGCCATCATAATATGGCGGGGGGTATTTCACATGAGGATTGCGTAATGATCGCCACCGCCGGCCCGGTGGTGGCGATCGTTACGCCATCCTAATGAGCCCCTAGGTTCCTTGCATCCCCATATAAACGTATCACAAGCTAATTGGATATTTGTCAGTTTCTCTTTAGGTATTGCCACTGGAATAGCTTGAAATACATAAAACTGTCTTGGGAGAATGTTCATTTTCAGTGCTGCCATCCTCGGCTGCCATGATATAAATAATGGTGGCCATCCAGTTAAATCCCTTCTAATGTCTTAGAATAACATAGATTAGTTTATATAAGACTTGGATCGCAGGTGTGGTTACTCGGTACCTAATTTTATCTTTGACCCATCTAAATGGAAATATTTTTTCCAGCCTGTCGTGGTGAGCTGGTTCTGATCGCACATCCATTAATTCCAATTTTTTAAGGTTCAGTTGGAATACCTATGTTGTTCTACCAAGTCTTAGGATCTTCATGAATCTAGACATCACTCAAGTTGAGCAGGATAGCATCTACATATGTAATGCTCTCTGACATAAAACTTCACAAAATTGAAACATCTAAAACCTAAAAATACCCCAGGTGCCCAACGATGGGCAATTGGTCTTGGAATGCTCACAAATGAAAAAGCTAAATCTGAGAAAAGCAATAACTTGCATCAGATGCTAGGACCTAGATGAAGAGAATTCAACAGTGACCAGATCCAACCAATTTCAAGCAAAGACATGATCTGCAGATCAAAGCAATTACTGAAGAAAAACACACCCTTGCATACTTCAGATGTAGACACCAACATGATGACATCTGCTGCAAACCGATCAACAAACATTTGTCAAGACACAGCATGTGGATGTATTAATTTTACTTGACTGTTCCACAATTGCCAATATATGCAAGCACCTCCTCCCCTGAACAGAGGCTAAGGACATGAGCACATGTCAAGCAAGGCAAACAAACAGAATGTTTTTCTTGGAACTAATACACTAAGGGCCTGATTCTGATGCGGTTAGGAAGACCTCCTAACAGCATTTGCTCCATCCAAATTGGATCGGGAATGTGTCTTTCCGACCGACTCGGAAAGGTTTCTGACCGACCAAGTATGGAAAGGTTTCTGACCGACCAAGGGGCCGATTCCGATCTCGGCCGGTAGGGCTCCGAATCGGATTCGGCTTAACCGGATCCGATTCGGAGCCCTATTTCCCGACCGATTCGTACGCGCGTCCGGGCGAGCGAGTACGATGCGAATTCGCCGACCGACTCGTCCGGGCGTCCCGACCGCTCCGACCGACTCGTTCCCGGGTCGAACCGCACCGACCGACTCGCTCGGACTCGACTCGCACCGCGCAATGGAGACGTTCCCCGGCCGGGTAAGTACGATGCGCGCCGCGAGCAGTTTGACCGAGCCGCGCACTCCGGCTCGAAAGAGCAGTTGGAGCCATACTTTGGGGGTCCGTGTCGGACCCCCCTGTATGCGTAGCCGCACGAGTCGCACACAGGGGGGACCCATGGGTCCCCCCTACCTGTGCGTGTACGGCGCGAGTCGCTTCGCTGCGTACACGCTGTAGGGGGTGCCCTTGTCCGCCTCGCACCCATTGAGTCAATGGGAGCCCGCGTACGCATTGTGCGACCGGCTCCCATTGACTTCAGTGGAGTCCGACTCGAATCGAGTCCGATGGCATACGTGCGCATCATACTCGTTCGGTCGGGCTGCACGGGTCCGATTCGGTCGGAAATCTCTCCGGGTCCGGCTCGGTTGGAGAGATTTCCGGCCCGAATCGGAATCGGCCCCCAAGTATGGAATATCCCAATCCCAACCCGATGGCATTTGGAATGACCGACCCGTACGAAACAGAATCGTACGTCTCTACTGGCTGCGTTTCCAAACGACCGAGTACGATGCTGGATTTGGACAGCCTTTCTGAATTGTGACGTCCGACTCGAATCGGCAGTCGGAATCAGACTGTGGAGGATCGTAGTGGGCCCCCCTGCACACAGAGCCTTCTCAATCAGGCCAGTGTGGGTGCCCATGGGACCCCCTTACCAGCCATGCACAGGGTGGCAGGCACCAGGGGGTGCCCATCACAGGGTGCCCGATTTTCCCCAGCAACCCCTTTCTTCAATGGGAGCCTATGCATTCGGTCGAAACAAAGGCTCCCATTGAAGTCAATGGGCAACCAAATCGTATCTGGAAGCATCCGGATGCATCGTACTCGGTCGGTAGGATTCTCCCGATCCGATTCGGTCAGAAAGCATTCCCAAACCCATTCGGTCGGAAAGATTTCCAAACCGCATCAGAATCGGGCCCTAAGGGCCTGATTCTGATGCGGTTAGGAAGGCCTCCTTATGGCATTTGCTCCGTCCAAATCAGATCGCAACGTGTCTTTCCGACCGACTCGGAAAGATTTCCGACCGACTAGTACGATGAGAGTTAGGCTTTAGGAATATCCCAATCCGAACCTGAAGGCATTTGGAATGACCGAGCCGTATGGAGCAGAATCATACGTCTCTGTGTGCAGCGTTTTCGAACGACCGAGGACAATGCTGGATTTGGATAGCCTTTCCGAAACATGCTGTCTGACTTGAATCGGCAGTCGGAATCAGACTTTGGGGGCCTGTAGTGGGCACCCCTGCACCCGCAGCCTTCCCAATCGGGACCTTGGGGGTACCCATGGGCCCCCCCTTACCAGCCATGCACAGTGTAGCAGGCACCAGGGGGTGCCCGCACAGGGTGCCCCATGTTCCCCAGCCACCCCTTTCTTCACTGGGAGCCTGTGCATTCGGTCAGAACAAAGGCTCCCTTTGAAGTCAATGGGAGTCCAACCAAATCGTATAAGGAAGCACTTGGATGCATCGTACTAGGTCGGTTGGACTCTCCCAATCCGATTCAGTCGGAAACCATTCCCAAACCCATCGGTCGGGAAGCTTTCCAAACCGCATCAGAATCGGGCCCTTAGAAGGGATGACAGTGAAGGTCCAGGTTTCATACATCCAAAACACAGACACAGCCATCATACAAACACAAAAAACACAAGAAGGCTCATTAGGAAAAACCATCAAACACCTTTAAAGTACACCTGTGATTTAGGCTGAGGCTGAAAGCATTTATTGATTGTAATCAAAAGTTAAAAGCCTGGGAATCAAAGATTAACCTTTCAATGGATGCCTTGAAAGTAGTAGTGGAGACAAGCTCAGTGAGAGAAGGCAATTTGTACTTTTATACTTTACTACATTTGGCTATCTAGTATTGGTCACGTGATAGAATTATCATGAACAGGTAGATACCTAGCTGATATCATAAGAACCAGTGAGTGGCCTTCACTAATGGCAAAACTGTAAAGTGGTTGGCTGAGCAAACTACTTCACGAATTTCATGCTTTGAGTGGCAAAATGTAGTGTTTCAAAGTTAGAGATGGGCACATCCTGTGTGCAATGTTAGAATGAGCAAGAAAACATGGCTGAAGCACGTTGGAATGAGGTTAAGAGAGGCAAATTTGTAAAAAATGTCCCAAGACCTAACACAAGGGCAAACACAAATCATGAATCACCATGAGCAGTCGACATAGTCAGTCTAAAATTAATGTTGACAACTAGCTATGGGGAACAATGAACTCTGTGTAATTCTACATTTGCATTGAAAAGTTCTTGGACCGTGATGGGAAACATCCATAACAACGCAGGCATTACATCGTAATGCCTTCACAACGCAGGCATTACATCGTTATTGCCATTACAATGCATGCCATTACAACGAATGCCATTACAACGCATGTGCATTTACATTGCATGCCTTTACAATGCATTTTTAAGGAAGTCTTTAATTTTTTGTTTAAGTAGTTTAATTTTAAAGTAGCGATTTAAAAAAAAAAGAAATTGTGTATTAATTTAAATTAATACTTTAGGTATTTAAAAATTAAATTATATTACTAAAATTATTATGGGATATTGGATGCCAGGAAAATAGGGGTAACAGGTGGGGAAGTGTATTAACACTTGGGTACTTTTTTTTAATAGCCAGCTATTAATTTATTTACATTTATTACTTTTTAATGTATATTTAAATTATAATTATTAATATTTTATAAGGGTTTTGACATCTTTTCTCTGGCACAGGATGCCAGGGAAATAGAGGTTTTGGGTGGGGAAGTGTATTAATACTTGGGTATTTTTTTGAATACCCAAGTATTATTTTTAAACATGTATTCCTTTTTTAAATAAATGTAAAATGTAATTATTAATATTTTAAAAGGGTTTTGACACCTTTTCTCTGGCACGGGATGCCAGGGAAATAGGGATTTTGGGCGGGGAAGTGTATTAATACTTGGGTATTTAACTATGGACGAACCCTGTCTATGTGAGGCACCATCATGGCAGTGTTAGAACCCACTGGGCTTGTTAAAAGACCCCTCACACACCAACCTGGTTGGTGTCATGCTTCATCATTGGGGTCCCAACCGGGTGGCCGAATGCCCCCCGGTTGTGCTACGACGCCTGATTACAGCGGAGCTGGTGTAGTGCAAAGGTGTGATGTGAATTAAAAATATCTCTGAGAATCCTTGCCTCTTTATATTTATTACTGGCGGCTCAGGATATCGTTAAAAAATATGTGTGATGCAACTAAAAAAGAAATAATTATCTTGTAGTTGGCTATGTGATGGGTCTACATGTTTCAGCCCGCACGAGGAAGTAAGAGGGGCTTTCTTCAGGAACGTGGAAATAACGTGAGTGGCAAAAAATGTGTTGCCACATGGAAAGTGCAAAAAAGTAAAATAGTACCTACACACGCGCTAAGGTGTGTGGACTGCGTGTCTACGTACTTACGGACACGTATATGAAGAAGAACACTATAGTTGGGAGTGTGTGGCTGATCGGGGCTCGGGAGGAGTTCGCTCCTATAAACGACTTAGGTATCAGAGCGAACCCGCTAACAACCTATTGTGGTCTCTCGATGTCCCGGATTAACAAGCCCAGTGGGTTCTAACACTGCCTATCAGTGATGGTGCCTCACATAGACAGGGTTCGTCCATAGTTGTTTAATACATATTATACAGGGGATACGGACGCACCCTCTCCTTCCCTTGCTCTCTCCCTGTTTCTGATATTTATTTTAATACCCAGGCATTACTTTTTTGCTGTTTATGAATTTTTAAAATACATTTAAAATATAAATTATTAAAATTTGAAAAGGGTTTATACACCTTTTCTGTGGCACGGGATGCCAGAGAAATAGGGGGTTTGGGTGTTGAAGTGTATTAATGCATGGGTATTTATTTTAATACCCATGCATAATTTTTTTGACTTATTGCAATTAAAAAATACATTAAGATAGCATTATTAATATCTTAAAAGGGTTTTGACACATTTTCTCTGGCACTGAATGCCAGGGAAATAGGGGGTTTGGGTGGGAAGTGTATTAATACTTGGGTATGTATTTAAATACCCAGGTATTAATTTTTTATTAAATTTCACATTTAAAAAAAATTCTGTAATATGTAAAACTTTAATGTACAAATTCAAATGTAAGTTTTATTTTAAAATTATAATAAAAAATACTAATGTAGTTTTAAAATAGTTTATTAATTATTAAATATAAGAGACAGTAGTTTTATTAAAATAATAAATTTAAAATATATGACAATTTAAAGAAATAAACATAATATAAAAAAAGCATTTATGTACTCAATAACATTTTAAAATAAATTTGATTAACATATAAAAATTAATAAACATTTAAAATACTTTTTGTAATAAAATACAATAAATAGGACACATTAAAGAATTTATTTTTAAATAACTTAGGGGCCCATTACGATGGCGGGCGGAAGCACAACCGCCGTGCTGGCGGATGCAAAAACCACCAGTTACCGCCGGCACGCAGCAGTCCACACGCCCGTCCAATTACGATGCGAAAAGTAGGCCAAACACCGCCGGCAAGCCAGCAACACCGTCCGCCATCAAAGTGCGCCCGTACATGTAGCGGCGCAGCCCAACTGACACACACCGTCCGACGAAACACGTCCCGCCCCGCGCATAAATTACGATGCCGCAAACAAACGGCTCCCATGGCTAGAGAGACACCGCACGTGAAAGAGAGGCGGTAACACGGACGCAGAGCACGGACAACGAAGAAGCGGCACCCCGGGCATGAATCCAGCACTGCAGGCCCTTCCCATGCTTCTGCTGATGCACCACCAAGGACGCAACGTACCGCGGAGACGCAGGTAGGCACACACACAACAAGTGCACGCAAACAGCGCACACAGTGCAAGGGCGGAAAAAGCGGACAACCCCCACCAGCGCGTGTACACTACACATCCACCATTGCATCCACATATGACACACAGGCCAAATCGTAACATCGCGTAACACATGTGTACACACCACCTGGGACTAGGAACCAACCACCCCGTCACGGCCACAAAGCGCCGATGACGCCGCCACACATGCGCACAACGCAGAGGCCAACCGCAGCGCCATGCATGCGTCGCACACAGACACAGGGACACAACCAAGCAGCACACATCAGCCCCACCCCGAACGCACATGACACGTGACAGGCCGGCCACAGACATGTCCCCAACGCCCAATTCACGGACAACACCCAACGCCACACAACCGACGCACACATGTCAGTGAAGTCACGCAACAGCAGGACACACCCCAGTGTAACAAACATGGCGAAGCACACAGCGGCGGCAACACCAACTAGGAGAAGCAGGGCCCCTTCGGGAAGAGGAACGCCAGTACCACACTGAAAAACCCATACCACCCTGCACATATGAACAAGACACATGAAACGGAACACCAAAGAGCCCGGGGACCGACAACAGGTGGCCCAAGAATAACATCCACACACAAGGCCCAACGCAGAGCGGAAAGGCAGCCTGCCGCCCACACAAGGGAGAGCAGACAGCACTGAATGACCTTCCATTCCAACTCCGAAACCACAGCCCTACGACAGAAGCCGGTGAATACAGCCATTGTCCAAGAATAGACCAACACAGGCATGCCGAGGAGACCGACCACAGGGCAGATAGCGCATATCACAGAAGCACACAACGGACGGGGAAGAAAGAAGAAAACACTCCCCCATGTCGGCCACATGCAAGTTAATTGGAAGGAGTCACACAGCACTGACCTTGAACTGTCTGAGAAGCATGTGGGAAGAGGGCCCGTGTCCTCCAAACAAGCCAACAGAACACAAGTCCTGTCTCCCTACGACTACACAGAGCTCACAGCAACCCCGGAGCGTGCACATTGCAGACTGCACACACAGCCGGAGCACGCCACCTCAACGAACCGCTGCGAAATGGCAACCGCAACACACCTACCCAACTACGCCGAACAGCTCAAGCTGTACAAAACCAACATGATACATACATTGGGATGCGATCTCCTGTCCCTGCTGAACGTAAGTTACCGACTGACTTACCGCATCACATTGTTCAGCTGCGTCATGCCCGTCTTCTACTGTCGGAGGTGTCCCTACCAGCATCCCGTCGAGATATGCCTCTCCAACCCGGCATGTCTGAAGGCGGACCTGCTACCACTACTCCTCCCTCTGGACGCACACGACAGGGCCTGCTCTGCCTATGGGGGCATGGCGTATGTGGCCAACATCGCACCCGCACTGAAATGGGACCACTGTGCCTCCACACGACGGATCATCGAGAACAGCTACATCGAATGTCACCCAGCATGCCCCATCATGGTCCTCCAAGGGACAACTTACGAACAACACCTTGACAGCCACCATCCGCTTCATTGGCTGGCAAACATGTACACCACCAATGACATGGAAGCCCTGCTGGACGGCATCGCATACCTGACAACCTGTAAATACGTCGGACCACAACGCAGGTTCCCCGAGTGACCTATGAAGTCCAACCCCGCACCCATGCTCAGCTTCCGCACGGACTGGCCAGTCACCACCACAACAGCCATACCAAACGACCGGCAACTGTAACCACACCATCAACGACATCGCCATGACATCGGATATGACCGGGACATGCACACTGTTCCCCATCACATCCAGGAACACCGCATGCATCGTGGGAGGCAGTGGCATGGGCTCTGTGTATCGCACCCACATGGACGGAACTGCACGAACAACCAGGACACGACATGGATCCAGCGCACATGGACACACACACCGCTCAGTGGACATGAATAGGTCGCCTGGAGTCTGTGGGTGCTGCACCCCTCCCACCCCCGCCCCGGAATCCCATACCAGGACCTTTGCATGGACGACAAGTGCATACAACAACAACACAACCCCAGTGACTGTGACATGTCCAGTAACCACCACAGTGCAACAACAAGTGGCACGCCGCTGCATGCACGCAAGCACATGCCCTGATGTCATCTCACATGCACGCGTGCATGAGGAACAACCGCAGCAAACCTGTCACATGGAACTGAGATGGACTGTGCCCATGATGCCAAGCGGTCTGGTAGGCTACATGTATACCGTCTGTGTCAAAGTCCGCAGCTCCGCAGCTATACGTAAATGTACATTAGCACAGCCTTGGCCAAGCAGATGTAACCCCACACCCTATCCCATTTGTAATCATGCTCAGTATATCCTCAACATGTATTCCGCTGCCAGTAGTGTCCACTATACTGCATCACAGAGGACAGAAGACTCAATATAATGTTTGAAACCAAAACTGTCTCCGCTGACTCATTTCACAAGTACGAATGAGAGAGGATGAGAGTATGTGAAGTACACGGCAGTCGTGACATGACCATGTAGTCCACTGGTATTGGATGTCAACGCAAATGAGTAGCACTACTGTGGAAGACACACATGTGTCGTGTGAAGTCGCATGGACGCAGTGCTCAGGTGGGTGGGTGCGACGGGTAGATGCGCACATGCCAAGTTGGAGCACGCCGTGTTGGGAGGGGTCATGAACAGTACACCACCGCTTCCCTGGGCATTGTGAGAGGACACCTGTCGGGGGGAGTGAACACGTGTGTGCACAGCAGCCGGGCACACGTACAAAGCGGTACCAGGCGCACCTCAGCCCACCCTCTGTGGACAAGCTGGATCCTGTTGTGCGCCCGCCATGCCCCTTGACAAGGCACACACAGCCCCAGTCGACCAGGTGTAACCCCAACATAGTCAATCCGCACAGGCGATACAGGGCACGGGATGGCAGTGGAGCATGGTGTGTGAGAGGTCTCCTCGCGCTCCTCCTGGTCATATCACGCAGGCAATAGAACCTCAACGTCCAGCAGGGCAAAAAGTCAAATGGAAGTGTAGGGGGACGCACCACAGCACGAGCAGCACTGACGTCACGGGAGGTGGCTCGCACCATCCCATCCATTGCCCATCATACCAACCACGCCACATGCCATTGCGACTAAGTGCAAGCGCGTGCGCCACCACCCCTGAGCCCTCCCCAGAGAGGCCAAAGAGTGAATGTGTGGGCCATCAGCCACAGACGGACGCGGCCTGGCCGCAAGGGCAGCCACAGCCACTGGGTGTCGCAGGTGGCGGATCCGGAAGGCGAAGACTGTGATGCATAGTCCATGCAGGCCGGGTCTCCATTTGGGGCACCACGCAGGTGGACGGCGTCCCGCCACACATCATACCCTGAGACAGCCCACTCGTGCAACTGGACCCACACATACACTCCTTGCCCTCTCTGGTGCGAGCTTGGGGCTGCCTGTGCAAGCGCTAGCCTCGCAGGTGAGCATGCATATTGGGGGGGTGAGGGGAGGACATGAGGGCTGGGGCGAAGATGACTGTATCACTGTCAGTTAGTACAAGGGATTGCTCCAGATGTGGAAAGGAAGAGACGTGTCCCGTGTGTACTGCAACTAGTCGCCAATACAACTACCCCCCCATGTCCGGAATGTAAGCCCGCACCTAGGCCCGCCCATCCGCCACATCGAACATACCACCAGCACGACAACCTTCCCATTCGAAACACTGACTGGGGGTGGCGACCAGTGTACAATCATGTGTAGCCTACCCACGCGTACATGTGGGCCCTCCATGATCCATGTCACCTGCGGCAAAGACATGACATGCGCAATGAGGGAAGTGAGGAGAGCTGTCCGCCCCACGCACAGAAGGTGCATCAGCTCCACAGACCCAGCAGCGAGTCCAGCAGGGGTCACATGTGCAGGGGCAGCTGTGCCTGGTGTGAAGGCACATGCATATGGACAGCACATCGACCAATGTGTAGTCTGCCCACATCCACAGTCCATCATCATGCGGACATAGGAATTGAACACAGGGCAACACATCTTAGTTGGTGCACCCACCGTGACCAACAATGAGCAATCATCGACGTACCCGCCCTGTGCATGGCCCCCCACCCAACGGAGGCACATCCAGTGCCACCATCCCACACACACAAGCCTTCCACGGAACATGCTGTGTCCAATGGTCAGTACAGAGTCAGCGCCCATCTGGTGGATCCTGAACAGGAGACACATGCACACACATGCCAGCTCCCACTATGTACGTCTGCCACCTGGCACGTGCAATGTAACCTCTCACCTGTGACGTGTGACTGCAAGCACACAGCCGTCTTGGCATGGGGCTGTCAATGTGGACACCTGTCAATGTTTCGGGAGCTGTGATCCGTACAGTGCTGTACATAGGGTGCAGTGCTGACACCTACTACTGTCTCATATCCCCTCGTGCCACAGGTCCCACTTGTATTGGCCGCTCAGCCCGTGCCCACATCGTCGTCGTCGTGTGCCATACTCATCCAGCCTCGGAAGCAGTTCCATGCTCAGCAGACACTCATGTTGCCGTGGCGTTGCCGCTTGACGAATATGCAGTCAGTCCCCATCAGCACGCCCCGCAAGTCATTGGGGCCTAGATCCCCATGTGCATGCACATGGCAGTGGTATGTCTCACTTGCCATTGCCATTGTTGGGAGACCTGTGTAAGTGTATTGTGGCCGTGCCGTCCCAGCTTGACAGCTGGGCTGTGGCTCATGTGCTTGCTCAGTCATGTCAGTGATGTGTATGCGAAATTGCTATGTGCCGTGTTGCCTTGACATGTGTCCTCTGCCATTTACCCCAGGCGGAGACCGAACATTGACCGCCCATACCAATTGCTGGCGGACATGGACGATACAGAGGTTATCAGGAAGTTTCGGCTGGACAGGCCAACCCTGCATCGACTGTGTGCCATGTTAGAGCCCCATCTCCGTCCCCGCAGGGTGTATCCGACTGCTGTCACCCCACGGCTAAGCTGATGGCCGCCATGCATTTCTTCGCCACTGGGTCATTCCAGCACACAGTGGGCAGTGGAGGAGGGATGTCCCAGCCCATGTTCAGCAAGGTGCTGAGGGATGTACTGGCAGCCATGATGCTGTACAGGAACAGGTACATCCGCTTCCCCAGGGCTCGTGAATTGGCGGCAGTGAAGGGTGCATTCTATGCCCTTGGCAGAATCCCACACGTCGTGGGAGCCATTGACTGCACACATGTTGGCCTTGTTCCACCACAGGCCACTGAGCACCTGTACCGCAACAGGAAGCACACGCACTCCCTGAATGTGCAAGTGGTGTGCCTTGCGGACATGGTGATCACCCACGTGTGTGCCAAGTTTCCAGGCTCGGCACATGACGCACACATAATGCACAACAGCATCTTGCCACGACTGATGGCCAATATGCAACAGGATCGTGCCTGTATTGTCGGTGAGTATGTGGAGTGGTGTAGCGTGCTGGTTGTGCGATGCTGTCCCCTGTCCAGTTGGAACAGCTTCGGTTCTCTGTGTCCCTCACACCCAGGTGACTCTGCGTATCCGAATGGGGCATGGCTGCTCAGTCCATTGAGGAATCCTCGCACCCCAGCAGACGATCGATACAATGAGGCACATGGGAGGACCAGACGTGTGGTCGAGCGTACCTTTGGCCTCCTCAAGTCCAGGTTCAGGTGCCTGGACCGCACCGAGGGTGCACTGGCGTACTCCCCACAGAAGGTGTGCCAGATAGTGGTGGCGTGCTGCATGCTGCACAATCTGGCCATTCGGAAGCAGATCCCCCTCATTGTGGATGACGGAGATCAACCAGGGCCCCAGCCCGCAGACCAGGACAGCTCGAGTGAGGTGGACAGCGGAGAGGAGGAAGCTGGGAATGTGCGCCAGCAGCTCATCGCCCGCTACTTCACTTGACGGTGAGTGTCCATGTACGACGGATGATGTGTCTGTATCTGTGCAGGTGTGTGTGTGCTGTGTCAGGGTGGCCGTATGTTCACTGCGTGCAGTGTGTCAACGCTCCATGGCCAGGGTAGTATGCCACTGTTGGTGACTGTGGCATTGTGCCCTATTGCTCTGTGCGATGTGTGTACATTGCTTGTAGTTGTTGACATGTACTGTGTGATGGGTGTGTGACACACTCATTGAATGTGCTCCTGTTCTGTCTCCCACCCCTAGGTCCCTACAGGCCCTCCGGATTCCATTGCCATGCCACGCATCAGGTGCCTTTCCGCCCAAGGTGGCCGTTGTATTCCGTACAAATAAAACACAGGGCACAAACAGCAGTTAGTGAAAAAGGTGCATTTATTACAAACTGTGACATGTGATTGTGTGTAAGGTGATGACAAAAGTGGTGCGTGCAGTGACAATGAGCTGTCGGTCATGGCTGCGTGAAGCTCAGGGTGTACCCACTGGTTCTATGTCGATAGTCCAACACACACATGCCATCCAGCTGGCTGTGTGGAGTGGGATCGTAGAGCAAGTCAATGCAGTGGCTGGTCAAGGAAGGCTGGCGGAAGGCTGGCTGGCTGCCTCACTTGCGACTGGAGCGTGCGAAGTCCTCCCAGGAGATCTGTTTCCTCTTCGGACGGCCCCTTCCACGTTTGGGAGGGGGTGTGTGGTGGCGACCTGCTGGTGGTGGGTGAGGTGTGCTCACTGGCTGTGGACGCAGGGGAAGTGGACACTGCTGCCCGACCCTGCGCCCTAGCAGGTGGTGGCGGAGGTGGTGTTGCTGGCCTTGCCTGTGACCCCACCGCCACCACCAGCTGGCCCATGAGGTCCACGAGTTGGTCCATACGGGACACGAATTGGCCCATATGGGCGTCCATGGACCTCAGCACCCCCAGCACCTCCCGCGTGTCTGTAGCAGACCTGGCCCATTGTCCTTGGGCCTCTTCATAGGCCCCAAGGACTCTGGCCATTTGAGGCAGGGCATGGCTCCCAGGGGAGGCTGGCGTTTCCCTGACCCTGCTCCTCCTACCAGTCCTGCTGCCACCGGCCTGCCCACTAGCCACATTGCACACCACGGTCCTCGCTGTGGCTCCCAGGGTGGATCCAGTCGGCCGGGCCACCACCTGCGCTGGGGCTGGTGCCAGCGAAGACGTGGTGGTGGTGGTGGCGGTGGTGGTCGGTGCGGCGATGGTGGCGGTTGCGGCAGTGGTAGTGGCCGCAATGACCGTGGGTGTGGCCGCAACGACAGTGGCAGCAGGGGGCTGGGACTGTTCAGCATCCCTGGATGATGGGTTGGTGGGTAGGAGGGGTCCTGGGGAGCGGCTGGGCCCTGCCACGCCAGATGGGCCTGCTTGGTGGTCCGTGTCCGAAGAGGAGGACAGATCCTCCAGATCCGTGTGTCCTCGTTGGGGGCTTGTGGGCTGGCTGTGCTGGCTGCTGTCTCCATCCCCAGCATCCGGCAGTTCGTCACCTGTGGAGAGAATGAGATTTGTTATTGTGTTGCACCTGGCGAAGTATGTATTTGTCGTCTGACATTGACAGTTCGTGCAATCTCGTACATGGGTTTCCCGGAGGCGTGTGTGTGGCTGTAGCATCTGTAGTTGTGTGTGCTTGGCAATGGGACTGTGTGCTGTGCACATGTGGCATGGGACGGATTGGCCATGCCGATGATGTGTTGCTGTGCCCCTACTTATTGTGACTCTGGTGTATGCGGGCTCCTGGCCCATCCTGGGTCTGGTTTGTACTTTGCTTTTGGGGTTCAAATGGAACGCTTAGGAACGCATATGGCAACATGGGGGCCATGCCCCAGATTCGCATTTGGGAGGGAATATGCTTTTGGGGTTCAAATGGAACGCTTAGGAACGCATATGGCAACATGGGGGCCATGCCCCAGATTCGCATTTGGGAGGGAATATGCTTTTGGGGTTCAAATGGAACGCTTAGGAACGCATATGGCAACATGGGGGCCATGCCCCAGATTCGCATTTGGGAGGGAATATGCTTTTGGGGTTCAAATGGAACGCTTAGGAACGCATATGGCAACATGGGGGCCATGCCCCAGATTCGCATTTGGGAGGGAATATGCTTTTGGGGTTCAAATGGAACGCTTAGGAACGCATATGGCAACATGGGGGCCATGCCCCAGATTCACATTTGGGAGGGAATATGCTTTTGGGGTTCAAATGGAACGCTTAGGAACGCATATGGCAACATGGGGGCCATGCCCCAGATTCGCATTTGGGAGGGAATATGCTTTTGGGGTTCAAATGGAACGCTTAGGAACGCATATGGCAACATGGGGGCCATGCCCCAGATTCGCATTTGGGAGGGAATATGCTTTTGGGGTTCAAATGGAACGCTTAGGAACGCATATGGCAACATGGGGGCCATGCCCCAGATTCGCATTTGGGAGGGAATATGCTTTTGGGGTTCAAATGGAACGCTTAGGAACGCATATGGCAACATGGGGGCCATGCCCCAGATTCGCATTTGGGAGGGAATATGCTTTTGGGGTTCAAATGGAACGCTTAGGAACGCATATGGCAACATGGGGGCCATGCCCCAGATTCGCATTTGGGAGGGAATATGCTTTTGGGGTACATGCTGTGAGCCATGGGTGCCGAACGTGACATGTGTTGTGGCAGCATGACAGTGCATGGTTTGAGGTGTGTGCATGCTTGACATGGCCTGCATATTTGCTGTCTGTTGTGATTACTGGACATGGCATTGGACGCATCGTTATGAGTGAGTGATGGTTGTGTGCCAGCCAACGTATTGCAGTTGTCCCATCTCCTTGGTGTGCGTGCTGCCCTGTGCCATGTGCATCACTGCAGTGCTCGGGGGTGTGGCCCATGTTGTGTGTTGTTGCTCACAGTGTGTCGTGCGCTTCATTGACTTCTGGCACATGGTTGGTCATGGGCATGTATCTTAGCGTGACTGCTGTATGTGTGGCAGCTGTGCGGATGACATGCCTTTCATGAGACTGGGGCTGACGGATGGGATGGATGGTATGTTGTTTGTGCATGGTGTGTCTATGTGTTTGATGGGTTCAGTGGTGTTCGTGTGCATTTCTGTTGTTCCGCTCTGTTGCGTCTAGTGTTGTTTGTCTTACATAGGCGTAGTTGTGGGGTGTGTGGTTGACAGGCAGTTGGGGCTACATGGACAGGACTTCAATGGTGTTTCGGTTGTGTGTGATGAGTTGCACAGTGGCTGCCGTGTGGGACTATATTCAGTGTGGCTTGTGCATGCAGACGTGGCTCCTTGGGTGTTGCTATGTCTGTGATGGGTCATGTGGGGTGTGAGTCTGTTGTTCATGTCCGTGTGCACATTGTTCACTTGTTCGTGACGGTGGGCGGTGCTGCGTGTTCGTCTGCTACGTGACATGTCCCATGTGTTGGTCGTGTTATGGTCCTCATGCCTCCAGTAATCCAGCCCTGTCCAGTTTCCCACCTGCAAGTTGTTCGTGCGTGCACTGTACTGGATGCCACATGGCTCTAAGCGGGGGTGCTCCATGTTGCAGGTCTGTGGGGGTGGGGGGTGTTGTGGGTCGTGGGGGTGGCTGGACACCCACTGACACCGATTGCTGTGGACCGTGATGTCTGCCTTTCGGCTGTCGTTGTGCACTGCGGTGGCTGACACGTGGCTGTGGGGTGTGGGGGATGCTCCTCCTTGCTGTGCTGTGGGACTGGGGCCTGGTGTGTGTTGTACTTGGGCTGTCCACCCTCCCACCCACTGCACTTTGTGTTCCTGCCACTTACCTGTTACTTGTCGGTTAGTGCAGCTGTGGCGGACACATGGGTGTGGTGGGTGCTCGTTGTGGCGCTTCTGGCATATTTGGGGACCTGTTGGTGGTTACGTGGCTGGCTTAGTGTACACATGTCCCCACGCATCTTACAGTTGTTCGGTTTGGGCTGTGTGTGGTAGTGTCTGTTGCATGTGTGTGTGATGTGTTGTGTATTGTGTGCTGGACATGGGGGTGTTTGTCCCTGGGAGCTGTGGCATGGTAGTTGCGCATGTGAGTACATAGCGGTGTGCTGGTATACATTAGTTTGTACTTACCAGCCTCCACTCCCCTGCTAATCCGGCGAGGATCTCCGGATGGATTACGACTCGCACCTTCTCCTCCCACGCTTTGAAGGTCTTAAAGAGCGCGGGATTCCCTCCGCCAGTGACGGCAGCCAGCTCTCTGTTTTTGCCCTCCTTCTTCTTGACCAGGCTCTTTACGTCATTCCAACGTTTGTTAATCTCGACTCTGTTCCTGGGCAGGGTCCCGACTGCATTGACCTGGTCTACGATCCGGTTCCACATTCTGTTTCTGGTGGCTAGTGGTGTGTGCTGGACCATGTTCCCATAGATTTGTGGGTACACCTTGATGATCTCGTCGACCATGACCGTCAGCTCCATGGGCGTGAACTTGGGCATTCTTTGTGGTGCCATGGTGTTTGTGGTGCTGGTGCGGTGTGTGTTGTGTAATGTGCAGGGGGTTTGTGGTGCCGGTGTTTGGTGGTGGTGGTGGTGGTGGTGGTGTTTGGTGGTGGTGGTGGTGGTGGTGGTAGTGATGTGTGCGTTTCTGTGGTGTGCTGCTGTCCTTGCTGTGTCACTGTGTCCTCTCCTCTCCTCTCTGGTTTGCAATGTAGCAAGGGGTTGTGGTCTGTGGGAGTGCTGCTTTTGTACTCACCTATGTGGGTGTGTCCTCATGGTCTGTTGTTTTCAGGTGTGTTGTGTCTGGTGTTCTGGCCTTTGTATTTTTTGTTTGTCCGGGGGGTGTTTTCGGGATGTGTACTGTGCTTGTGTATTTGTGCGTGCCTTGCTGTGTGGACTTGTTGGCCATGTTGTGTGCTATTGGTTTTGTGTGCGGATGGTTTCTGTGCAGGTACGTTGGCGCCATGGCTTCTGCCGTGTCGATTCTCATCGGCGTTGTTTGCGCTGGCGGGCGGTATATTTGTTGTTTTTCCGCGCTCATGGCGGTGCGTTCGTAATTTCACGTGCGGTGTGTCGGCCGTGTGGGCGGGCGGTTTTGTGTTGTCGTGCGTGTTTCCGTCCGTGGCGGGCGGTTTGACTCCGACTCCGGACGATGGCGGGCGGTATTTTGTGTGATTTTTCCGCCGATGGCGGTTTTCGGTTTGTGTAATCGTAATGGCGTGGTCGGTGTTCAGGCGGTGTGTGCGGGCGGATTTTTGCCGCTTCCATGCCTGGCGGATTTATTTACGCCGGGTATCGTAATGTGCCCCTTATTATTTAAAAAAATATAAAATTAACACTCCACATTTTTTTTATTACACATACACATACATATATTTGTAAAATAATGTACTGATAACAAAAATTAAAAGATGTACATTTACATTTTTAAAACATTTTTTTAACATTTTACCCATGGTTTTTAATTGTATTCAATGGGTAAAATTGTCCTTTTTCGTTTTTACTTTTTCACAGTTGGTGGAGCGTCGCAGTCAAGATCAGATGCAAGGAAGAGCTGCTGTCAGGTAAGTGAAACTTTACTTTGTAATTAAACATTGTGGCAGACATACTTTATTGTAAGGAGAGTTGAGGGTGGTAGTTAGATGGATGTAGGTATGTAGTTGTGTTTTTTTATTTTTTTAACACCAATTTCATTCGTATGCAGGTAGCAGTTGTACGATCACGACGTGTTTTTGTTTGTGAATTTCATACTGTTGGTTTAAAAAAAAGGGAGCTCTCAATTGGGAAGAATTTCTATTTTTTTTAAAACAAAGTGTAATAGAAGTAATGGTTTTTTTCGAAACTTTTTTTGGTGTTGCTACCTTTTTTAAAAGAGAAACGTTTTCATGGATCTTAAACCACGTGGATTTTTGGACTACACCGATGGGATTGTTCGCCATTACAAAACTTTTAGACATTTTGGAGTATTTTTGAAACTCTATTTTGAAAAACGATTGTTTTGGAATCATTTTATCGTTTGGTTTTTGGTTTCGGAGACATCTTGGAATGAAAATCAATGGAAAGAGGATTGCTACGCTGGATTTCTTGTTGCGTTTTATGCCAGTTTTGTTCAAATTTTCGAGATTTTTTTGGGGATGCGTTTTTTTAGGGAACACAGATTAATTTGCAGATTAATTTGCAGCGTTTGATTTGCAAATGAAAATGGCTATGCCAATCTGTATCTTTTTTAAACTTAAACGCGGGCTTTGAATCGAATTGTGGATTATGGTTACATACTTTGGACATTTGGGGAGCTGCAGACTCTTGCAGGAAAGTGGATTTTTTTAGAGAGGAACAAGAGTCGAAGAAGGAAGATGACTGAAGGTAGGATCCTGTTTTTCTAAATTAAAAAAAATAATGTTTAAAAAAAAAAAAATCCAAATACAGTGAATTTAATAAAACGAAAAACAGGCAAGTAAGATAAAATTGGTGTTAGTCATATTTAGAAATGTTGTATGTGAGGAATATTGTCTAGGTAGTCTGAAGCCACCATCAACGAAGACTGTTGAATATGTCCCAATAGTCTCTCAGACAGTTCCTTTGTTCTTTTTGTAATTAGTAGGTTCAGACTACCAGTCAATGATTGCGCTATTCTCATTTCTTGGAAACTTTGCTGCTTCTTCAAAATTTCAAAAAAATGATAAAAGTTAGGGTGAGGTTTGCCAATTGATTTATTGAAGGAGTTGTGCCATCTCTCTATGGCATTATTGGTCTTTGCTCCTCCCTCTAAGCAGGTCATGTAACAGTTCCACCACTTGACAGAAAACCTCAGATTCCTTCTGCAACCAGATTTGCTTAGATGGCCAATCCATGTGTCCTCAAAGTAATTTAGTAGTGTGCCCAATTTTTCTTCATTTGCAGTAGAATCCTCTGATTCAGTTATTGACATGTAGTATTTATCCACACTGTCAGGTGAAACAAAGCACAATGCTGTTAGTTTTTTAAATTCAAATTGTAATTTACTGTCTGATACGTATTCCTCAATTAAGGATGTTTTTTGAATTTTTCACCAATATGCCTGTGAAAAGTTAAAAAAACATCCTTAAATTTGGGTTTCTGGGTAGGTTTTAGTAATGGTGTTAATCATTTATAATTCAAAGTCAATTATCACTTTTCTAGGACTTTTGTTTTGAGTTTTAGATTTTACCACTGATAAAACTTCTGTATATGTTGAGGATTGTTTATCAGGGAGTAAACAGTATACTAAGGGAACTACAGAGTTAATAATGTAGGCATGAATAGTGTATATTTGGGTGAATGGATGGGGTGTGGATTTAAACGTCCCATCCATCACCCAAATATCACTACTCTCCAATTTCAAAATGTCACGGGGTGTGCTAAAGATTAGTATTCTCTTTTGAGGGGTTTTGTTGTTATGCAACAGTGACAGATAGTTCAGGAGGAATGTTAATATCAGAGAATGCTTGGGGTGTTACACGTTGGGGGTTACTTGCCTGTTTTTTCCTTTGAATAATTCTTCCTAAGTTAGGGATTGTGGGCATAGAACTAGCTACATGCATAGGAATAATTTGGGATACCTTCCTCAAAACTGAGCCACAGTGTTCATTGGAGGTGCATGCAAGGCCTTTCATTTCATTAATGTTTTCTCTTACCTCTATCTCCATTGCAGAGGCAGAGTGGTTATGCTCTGTGGTCCTTTCAACAGTATCTCCAAGAGTAATCGCTCTGCCTGTGCAATAGGATGAGTAATATTGCACACACCTCCAATGACTCCTGGGCTCAGTTAGTCTCTCCTTACAATAAAGATAGCCACCATATTTTAGGAGACGATTTCCTCTTTGGGACATAAGATAGCTGGCTTGTCTTCTTGATGCCATTATGGTGTTTTCTGTAAAAGAGGATTGAAAAAGAGTTTTTGTGTTTTTGCTTTTTAAAATAATGTTTAGCCTGCAAAGAAAATGCTGTTATTTTTACATGTTTGTTTGTTGACATTTCTGCAATCAAGTTTTAATTTCTATAGCTGTCGTAAAAAGCTTATCTAGTTTGGCATTGTTTATTCTTTACAACCTGTAAAAAAACTGGTTAACATTTTTGTAGGTTGCCTATTGAGTGCACTAAGAACATGCTGATTATATTTTGTCATGATTTTCACTTTTCCTTGGTTTGATTGTCTGCTATGGTTTGTAGTGGGGTCCTTTGAAAAGAGAAATAGGCATTTTTAATTGCAAATGTAGTTGGCCTCAACTTAGGGGCCGATTCCGATTCGGTCCGGAAATCTCTCCGACCGAGCCGGACCCGGAGAGATTTCCGACCGAATCGGACCCGTGCAGCCTGACCGAACAAGTACGATGCGTCCGTATGCTATCGTACTCGAGTCGGTCGGACTCCCATTGAAGTCAATGGGAGCCGGTCGTACAACGCGTACGCGGGCTCCCATTGCCTCAATGGGTGCGAGGCAAACAAGGGCGCCCCCTACAGCGGGTACGCGGCGAAGCGACTCGCGCCGTACACACACAGGTAGGGGGGACCCATGGGTCCCCCCTGTGTGCGACTCACGCTGCTACGCGTACAGGGGGGTCTGACACAGACCCCCGAAGTACGGCTCCGATTGCTCTTTCGAGCCGGACGGCGCGTGTCGGTCGGACTGCTCCCGGCGCGCATCGTACTTACCCGGCCGTGCGAGTCGTGTCCGAGCGAGTCGGTCGGTGCGGTGAGACCCGGGGACAGTCGGTCGGAGCGGTTGGGACTCCCGAACGAGTCGGTCGGCGATTTCGCATCGTACTCGCTCGTCCGGACGCGCGTACGGATCGGTCAGGAAATAGGGCTCCGAATCGGATCCGGTTAAGCCGAATCCGATTCGGAGCCCTACCGGCCGAGATCGGAATCGGCCCCTTAGTATACTTGCTTGGTTTACTTGTCAGTTCTTTTGCTAATTTTGATTGTTTTCTTGAACTGATTCAGCTGTTTTAATTCTTTTTCTTTGTTGTGAGTTTGGGTTGGTCTAAAATGTAAAGTGGATTTTTAAACAGATGTTTTAAAAAACTTTCTCACTTTTGCTTCAGTTTGACAAATTAAAATTGGATTTCTGTAACAGATTGTTGTTCATTTCAGTTCCTGCTTGGTTAGAAGAAATATTTTGCTTAGTTTTGGTTACAGCATAAGGATTTGGAACAATTATACCTGTGATAGGCCTTCGGTTTGTTTAACCTCTGTTTGGAAGATGGTTTCCTGTCCTGTGTATGGTTTTTAACCCAATGTTTTCCTCAGATAAATTAACATGTGAAAAAGAAAATAAAGGACTTTATGTGTTTCTTTTAAATTGTTTACATTTCATTGTGCAACTGACCATCTTACCTGAGGCAAGCAGTCTGTGATGTTAGAATAGTAATTTTGCCTCCCACCAGTGACCAGCATTTTTCCTGAGTCAAGCACCCTGTGGAGTTGGAATAATAATTTTGCCCCCCACCACTGACCAGCAGCTCCCCGGAGGCAAGCACCCTGTGGAGGTAGAATAGTATTTTTCCCCCACCACTGACCAGCACCTTCCCTGAGGCAAGCACCCTGTGGTGTTATAATAGTAATTTAGACCCCACCACTGACCAGCACCATCCCTGAGGCAAGTATCCTGTGGAGTTAGAATAGTATTTTTGCCCCCCACCACTGACCAGCACCTTCCCTGAGGCTAGCACCCTGTGGAGTTAGAGTCGTAGTTTTGCCCTCCACCACTGACCAACACCTTCCCTGCGGCAAGCACCCTGTGGAGTTAGAATAGTATTTTTGCCCCCCACCACTGACCAGCATATTCCCTGAGGCATGCACCCTGTGGTGTTAGAATAGTAATTTCCCCCCACCACTGACCAGCACCTTCTCTGAGGCTAGCACCCTGTGGGGTTAGAATAGTATCTTTGCCCACCACCACTGACCAGCACCTTCCTGATGCAAGCACCCTGTGGTGTTACAATAGTAATTTTTGCCCCCCACCAGTGACCAGCAACTTCCCTGAGGTAAGCATCCAGTGGAATTAGAATAGTATTTTTGCCCACCACCACTGACCAGCACCTTCCCTGAGGCAAGTACCCTGTGGAGTTAGAATAGTTTTTTTTGCCCCCACCAGTGTCCAGCACCTTCCCTGAGGCTAGCACCCTATGGTTTTAGAATCGTAATTTTGCCCCCACCAGTGACCAGCACTTTCCCTAAGGCAAGCACCCTGTGGAGTTAGAATAGTATTTTTGCCCCCACCACTGACCAGCATATTCCCTGAGGCATGCACCCTGTGGAGTTAAAATCGTATTTTTGTCCCCCACCACTGACCAGCACCTTCTCTGAGGCAAGCACCCTGTGGTGTTAGAATAGTAATTTTTCACCCACCACTGACCGGCACCTTCCCTGAGGCAAGCACCCTGAGGAGTTAGAATAGTATTTTTGTCCCCCACCATTGACCAGCACCTTCCCTGAGGCAAGCACCCTGCGGAGTTGGAATAGTATTTTTGCCCCTACCACTGGCCAGCTGCCACTCTATGTTTTCTTGGATTTTAATATTTTTATAAATATTCTATATTTTAAATCGATTAAGGAAATTACAAATCTTAAATTAGACTTTTATTTTTTTCCCATCTAATTAACAACCATTTCTTATTTGAAATATACACTTACTTTATTTATTTAAGGTGGAAAATATCACTGGATGAATTTCCAAAATCTGTTTTCTAACTAATTGTGCTTCATGTTTGACATACACTTACTTTAGTCAATAGATGGCAGTGTTTTCAGGTAGAAAGTGGCAGTTTTCTCCTCCTAATCCAGATGCGTGTGGTTGTCAGGAAAGTCTAAGCACCACTGAGGACAAAATGGTGGTCGGCTTAATTTATACGTTTAAAATGGGTAAACAAAAAATTTAAAAGAAAATATGTTTCATAAACGATTTTTCCACGTGATTCACAACCTGGCAAAAGGTATATTTTTAATTTTGTGTGTGAAGGTTTGGTTTTTACGTTCGGTCTTAGAATGGCATTCATTTTGAGTAGAGGATGGCTTGCCTGATGTTGTAGAAATAGTTGAAGGACACAATTTTTATATTACTTTGTATGCCGTCAATGCCTTGTATATGGATGCTGCTTTTAAAAATGTCTCTAGTGTTTTTATTCTGTGAAAAAGTGTTCTATATCTACATCAATGTATATTTTTATTTTTGGGTAACTCTTTTTAATTAAAAAAAAATATGTATTATTTAATATACTGGTTTTAAAATTATTGCTTGAGTATTTAAATTAATACCCAGGTATTTAAATTAATACCCGGGCATTAATACACTCCCCCACCCAAAACCCCTGTTTCCCTTGCATCCTGTCCCAGAGGGTGGTTGACAAACGACAAAACGATATTAATATTCTAAATTACTATCCATTATGCGTAGTAAATACATGCGTTGTGCTACTCTGCGTTGCAATGGTAGTTTCAATGAATCCCTATGTACATGCGTTGTAATAGCATGTGTAGTAAAAACTTGCGATGTAATGGTAGTTGCGTTGTAAAAACTGCGTTGAAAAAGCATGCGTTGTAATGGTGTGCGTTGTGACGTCATATATTCCCCATGACCTATAATGCATGCACTCTTTTCCATCAGAGCCCAAGCACCAGTGTCACTCTTGGCAAAATAGTCAATGATAGAAGGAATCACCATCCCAATGAAATCCACAAATGTCCAGCAGCCTTAACACAAAACATCCCAGCTGACAACATGTAACTCCAATGGAAAAGAACACAGCTACCCAGCTTGAAGTCATCGCATGATCCATCAAACAATGAAACCAATGTAAAGCCAATCCACATATCACACCATACTCCCTATCTAAGAAATCAACTGTCTGCCTAAATCCCCTCAACCCTTGTAAGACAGATAATGAAACATATAGGGGCCGATTCCGATTCGGGCCGGAAATCTCTCCGACCGAGCCGGACCCGGAGAGATTTCCGACCGAATCGGACCCGTGCAGTCCGACCGAACGAGTACGATGCGCACGTATGCCATCGGACTCGAGACGGTCGGACTCCCATTGAAGTCAATGGGAGCCTGTCGTACAACGCGTAAGCGGGCTCCCATTGACTCAATGGGTGCGATGCGGACAAGTGCGCCCCTACAGCGTGTACGCGGCGAAGCGATTCGCGCCGTACACGCACAGGTAGGGGGACCCATGGGTCCCCCTGTGTGCGACTCGCACGGCTATGCGTACAGGGGGTCTGATACGGACCCCCAAGTACGGCTCCGACAGCTCTTTCGAGCCGGAGTGCGCGGCTCGGTCGGACTGCTCGCGGCGCGCATCGTACTTTACCCGGCCGGGGAACGTCTCCATTGCGCGGTGCGAGTCGAGTCCGAGCGAGTCGGTCGGTGCGGTTAGACCCGGGAACGAGTCGGTCGGAGCGGTCGGGATGCCCGGACGAGTCGGTCGGCGAATACGCATCGTACTCGCTCGCCCGGACGCGCGTACGATTCGGTCGGGAAATAGGGCTCCGAATCGGATCCGGTTAAGCCGAATCCGATTCGGAGCCCTACCGGCCGAGATCGGAATCGGCCCCATAATGTCAAAGTGAGATAATTCCAGCTGACAGAACTACAATAACTTCTAGAACTCAAGACTATTGCTATGTTTGTCTATGAGCTAGCGGAACCTCACAACACAACCAACGGAGGACAAAAACAAGTGCACACACACGAATAAAGCCAGCGCTCATCAGCTACATACGTTCAATCACAGGACACAGTTCACTTTATGGAGTGAGTAGTGAAACAGAGGATACAGACACCACTAAAACATCTGTGGGGGTAGTCCCAAAAGGATCTTCAGCTGGAGTGAGTATGAGGGAAGGGTGGGAGATGTAGGAGGATGACAGCATTCAAGAACACCATAATAGAGGAAAGGGTACAATTTGATAGAGCTGCATTATGATGTTGCCGAAAGGGAGGGTGCTCGGTCCCCTATAATCTAGCCAACATCAGGTGCGGCCCGTGCAGGTAAGAGCGATAGGGCGGGGGGGGACAGGGTGGGGGGGATTCAACATACAATGATGAGGGAAACTTAAATTAAAAAAAAAACATTTTATTTTTTTTAATTTAAGTTTCTCTTGTCGTCATGTGTTGAATCTCCCCCAACTCCACCCCCTGCCCCACTGCTCTTACCTGCATGGGCCACGCCTGGCCAGCATATCCTTCTTGCTCACTATGAGACTAAGATGAATGGAGAGGAGCAGGAATGACAGCATTACACCAGTTCCACCACTCCTTGAGATTGAAGTCACCCAGATTGAGAAGGATGATGAACATGGTGCTAGAGAAACTACATGATGCCGCAAGTCTGAAGATTCATTTTAAAATGCATGGTGAGCAAGTGGGAGAACCATTTCTACGAGTCAGTGGGGGCATGCTTTTGACAGTGACATTATATGCATAAACCTGTTTTCAAATCAACCCTTAATTCCTCTCATTATTCCAGCAGGGCTCTTTAGCCAAGCATCTCTGATGATTTGCCCTTGTCCCTCATAAAGCCTGGCACACAGAGCTCCCACTTCCAGCACAAGTTTATTCTTGCAGCATCTGCCTTTGGTGTTGTGACTTGCCCTGTGCCAAGTGCACATGGTCCAAGTATCTGTTTAATCGCTCTCAAGGTTGAGGTTTGTGTGAGTGGAAATCAAATTTGGTATTATGTTAAATTTTCCATTATACTGTTTGACCCTTGGAACTGTTAAAATACAACCCGGGTAAAGATGCCATGCTACCAGTTCATAGGCACAAAACACAGTGATAAAAATAGGCCCGAAAACCTATGTGTCCTGTGATATATTTTATTATTGGCCGCCAAGTTCTTTTAAGCCTATGGGAGGGGATTGACACAGTTGAAACTTGAAACTGGAATGTCCTACAGATGCCAACTGACTTTGGGTAATCAGAAGCAGTGATTTGTGTTAGGAATGAAGGGAGCAGCCTCTATAGTGATTCTGAAACTGGTTTATGAGGAACCTTGGGTGTAGGCCATAAAATGCAGTGCGAACCACCGGAAGGTTATTGAATTGTAGGCATTATAAAAAAGGAACCCAGGGCAGATCCAAATGGTGAGAAGAGATACATTCGAACATTACCAGGCCAAAGAGAATAGGACATGAGACATATTGAATGCTAGAGCTGTTTTACATGGTATGTTGGTGGTTCCCTATACATGCCTTTGCCATAAACCAGTCTAGAAGGAACACAGAAATCTACCACCAACACATGGTGTTTGTGTTCATGTATCTCTTACAGGAAGAATGAAATACTACTAGCTTATGCGAAAGTATTCCCTTCATGGATAGAACACATTTTGTATTGGTCTAGCAAACTCCAAGTTATGTTAATGAGTGTTTGATAACTTTCTCTGTTTTAGCTGACAGCACAATAGGTAAATATTAAAGACCAATAATACTTAATGATTTTAATGTATGGGTAGAGCGTAGTCAATACAAACTAGTGCATTGATTGCAGATAACGTGCTGACATTTCAATTGAAACAATTCCAGAACATTAAAAACAAGACAACAGGATTTTTCCATCCTTGCACCCAGCATCTGAAACAACATCCTTATATCCATTAGGGCTGTGCCAACCCTGATCAAGTTTAGGAAAGTTCTGAAGATGCACCTCTTTAAAAAAAAACACAACATCATGATTAGGCTTTCCAGTTTTCAGTTTCTATTTTTGGTAAATTATGGTTGAGTTTTTTGTGTTTTCAATACCTTAAAAAAGCTGTGGTTTTCAGTAGTTACACATTTTCGCGCCGTTAAAAACAACAAAACCAGTGTTTTTCTGGTATTTATGGAACGTTTTGCTTTTATTATTGCTTGCTTTCTGCCCTGATAGTGCATGGTATATAGACAGTGTACGTACAGTGTGTATGAGGTCCAAATACATTTTTACAAATCAAACTTATTGTAGTACACCATACAATACTTCTTCAGTGAGCCTTTGGTAATGCACGCTCGCTCTTTCCTTCCCATGTAAACTGTTATCTGTGAAAAGGCCCTCTCATCATTGGCACTTGAGACGAGCAACGCAAAGCCAGCCAGTAACCAATTTGCTAACTCTGGCCACTGACATAGCTTTCCATGCCAATACTGGTGCACCTGAAGACTGCAATTCTCTTGGACAGGTTCTGCAACATATGCGTTGAACTGGGCGCAGATGCCCTCAGAGTTATTGAAGCGGTCAAAAATGAAGCAGCACTTTTGAAAACCCTGAGAAATTTCCCCTTTACGGAAGGGATCTAGAACTTGTGCAGAGTACCACAGTGAGTCTTCATTGTCTTTAAAAGCCATGGCTGGTGAAGGGACATTTCTATGCATCACTGCAAGCCATTTCTCATACATTGTAAAATAAAAGTTCCTGAATTGCTCCTCAACATTTCTGTGCTTACCAAGTGGCAAGCACTCTAACATGGAACATGTTGCAGTGCCAAAGTCACTAAAAGTGTCACCCTGTATATTCTCAAGGTGATGTTTCACATCTACACCAAATATGCTGAACACTTGGTAGACAAGAGTATTTTCAGACTCTAGTTTTTTTATTATGTCCACGACAGCAGTCATGTTTTCCTGTTAAAATCTAAGAATGCAGTAGAGTTTACTTATTTCACATCACTATCAATATGTGACCGAATATCTTCACATTTCTTGCTTTTGGCATCATCACTCAGCAAATATTCTGTAAACGGTTGCTGCATGGATAATATATATTATTTACGGACTTCAGGACTGAGAACCACCAGCTAAGTAACAGTTGGGATGACTCTTTCTTTGATGCCACACAAAGCACGAATTGAGAAATATTTGCTTTTTAGTTCCCGCACATAACAAAACAGTGATTTCAGCATACCATCTAACAAGTTGTAAGGCTCTCTTACAGGGAAGCACTTCAGTTCAGGTATTGATTTTGACAGGTCATCACACAACTTTTTCATATATGTAGCTGAAACACTGCAAATACAAACAATATCACTCCAATCTGTGTTGAACTTGGTAAGAACTTTTAGCAGCAGCAGTCCAAGTGCACAGGTGTTTTTTTCAGTGTTTATATGTTTACACGGGTATGGGCCATTTCCCTTTCAGTGGGGTTTTTATCAGTTATCATAGGTTTAAACCTGAAACAGGAAAGCCTAATCATGATGTACTAACGTTCCACTTTCACTATAATATTCCAACTACCACTCTAATCATACATTGACTGTGTCTTCAACTTTGACCCTGTACAGAGCTCTGCTACTTTTCGGCTAGGTTGACACATGAGCTTAATTTGAGATGGTGGTTGCAGGTGGGGCCCACTGACACTCCTTTTTGGAGACCAGTACTTCATTTTGTCTTCAGACATTTACCCACAGCCAGCAAGAGAAATACACGAAAGGATTAATGAAAGAGGAAGAGAAAGACAAAAAACAGTGACAAAGGGAGAAAGCAGGGATGACAAAGAACTTGAGAAAAAAGAACGAGGGATATCTGGGGGTGGAAGAAAGATGTATGAGGTGGAAGCAAGACTACACCGCATTGGTTTGCGGCACCTCCGATATTCACAACTCCTACCATAAGCTTCAGAGCAAAACTTTGGACACTGACACTTTATTGTTTTCCAAATTAGGCACTGGTTGGTGCTATATAAATACTTCATACCTACATATATTCATACATACATACAAGAGTTAACTCATAAAGCTGGCAACATCTTAGAGTTACTCTCTACTTTAACATGCAAGGCTAAAGAGTTAAGAACACCTATGCCAATCTTCTGGCCCGATCCTTACTTGATTTCTTTCATTCTTAAAAGCAGTGTTTGCACATTCCCCCAAAAAGCAATTAAGTGACATTCCCAACCGGCCTTTTTTCATTAGCGGCTGCTACCAGGCTGCGGGGTTGTGGAGGGATGTAATAAAAAAAAAGGACTTACCTTTAACAGCCGGCAGCCTCCTCTCCTCCGTCCTACATCCTCATCCTCTTCATGTTCCTGTTGCGGCCGGCAGCAGGAAGCACCTGGGCAGACAGGCTCCCAGGAGCCAATCACATTGCTGTAAAGCAGCGTTGTGATTGGTCTGGATCGGCGCTCAGACTGGAACAGGGAGCCTGTGCATGTTCCTGACCAGGCTGTGTAATGCAGCCTGGTAGGAACATGCAAAGTGCGCATGAATTGTTTGGTCGGCCCAAAAGGCACTTACGGAGTGTACACCACTCCTCCACTGCCCCGCCCCGCCACTGACTCCAACAGGGAAAATAAAATGATAATAAAATGAATTCCGCGAACATTCTCTTCCATATGTACGCAGATGACACTCAACTTTATCTGAAAATCACCTCCCCTGAAGACTTTATCTCACTCAACTCTACCCTTATGACTACTCAAAACTGGCTAACTGATAATTACCTCTTGCTCAACACATCCAAAACAGAATTCCTTCTCGTTGCTCAGCCTTATCACACCCCCAAGATCGATAATGTGGGGAGTGCAGTTGAAAGCCGTAAGGTGTTTCATGAAACACCTTACGGCTTTCAACTGCACTCCCCACATTATCGATTCTGCGAAAATGCCTCGGAATTACACTAGATGAGCACTTGAACATGCAGATTCATATCAGCAACGCAAGCAAGGGTGCTACACACCAGATGAACATACTAAGGAACCTCAAACCATTCCTTCCACAAGAGGAATGCAAGATAGCGGTACAAGCTCTCGTACAGCCCAGGCTAGGCTATGATAGCTCCACGCTATGTGGACTTCCCAAATATGATTTGGTCCCACTAAGAGCCTCCATTAATGCTGCAGCCAGGCTGATTACGGGTACAAAAAGAAATGACCACATCTCCCCAGCCCTCAAATCCCTAAAGTGGCTGCCATATGAAGCAAGAATACAGCTAAAGATAGCTTGCATGACACACAAAGCCATTCATCTCAAGACTCCTATTTATCTGGCTCAAAAATTAGAACTATCTGGAGGTTGCAGACACTCAAGAAGTGCAAGCTCATTGCTCCTAAAACCACAGATCTTCCACCAAACAAGAACGAGTCACAGAGCCTTCTCAGGCGCTGCACCAAAGATTTGGAACTCTCTTCCACCAGACGTCCGACGAATTTCTTCCACTGCTTCCTTCAAAAAGGAAGTTAAAAAAATACTAATGACTAAGTTCTTGACATAAACGGACCGGGCCCCATTGCTGATTGACTGCCTACTGATTGACTACTAGATTACTGTGCACCTTTGATTCGCAGCACTCAACTGTTCTGCTCACTTATGTATTGAATGTTCTTCTACATGCACCGTATCCATCCTACCCTATTTGTAATGTACTCCTATCTTGCTCGTTTTTATGTATACTCTAGTTATGCTTGTCCTTCTCACCTCCTTACCCCACCTATCCTAAATGTAAAGCGATCTGATACCCGCCTGGGTCACGTTCGCGCTATATAAAACTTTCTAAATAAATAAACAATAAGTTATTATCATTTTATTTTTCCTTTTGATCAGTGGCGTGCCGCTCCTTCACCTTAGGGGAGGAGCCGCCACTGCCTTTTTTGAGAGAATTAAGCTTTTTGACTGGAGGGAACTCATTTATGCTAGACTCACACATTCCTTAAACAATGATGTAAATACATTTAGAATCGTGCTAACCATGGTTAATGCAAACACTTATGCATCAAGCATGTATTCTAAATATTACATATGTCATAACTTTTAATCTCGAAAGCAGAGCCTGATTGTCTGAAACTGGTTATATTTACTGCCATGTCAAGAAAACCAACTGCGCCTGCTAAAAAAGATCTTCTGTTATCTGAAATATCCTCGAAAAGTTCAAGCTCTCCTGGCAGTAGTGATGTCCTACCTGAACTTTGCAAACAACAGCTACCTAGGTGTTCTGAAAAAGCTGTTAGCTAAATTGCAGCAGCTACAACATGCAGCATTATAGAGCAGTGATATATTTGACATACAATATGATGATCGCATATCCAGAACTATCCTGTACTAAGTGTGCTCTCTAATCAATCAATCAATCATAAAACTTTGTTCGATCGTAAAGAAAAAAGATCATAAAAGCTCAATACATCATGATTAAAATACATAAAATTCATTACAATTTTCAGCCTAAAATACAGGAAAGTTCAAATAAATCAAAGTCATTCTAAATGTCTAGAGAATAATTTTTCCTTTTCTTTATACACGGCCAGAGAAAACCAGCTACTGCAAAACTAATAAACGGATTACTAAGTTGTATAAGAAATCTAAGCGCCACTCTGCACTGTCTAAAATTGTACTGTCTCAGTGTCGGAAATATATATCTTGCTCTTGCCGCTTTATACAAATCACAGAACAAGAGTATATGAAGGTCTGATTGTTCTGAGACTCCATCGCAAGGACATACAGACAAATCACAATGCTGAAATTTTTTCGGCTGGAAAACCCACCATCAGAGGAAACAGATTCATACGAAATCTTACTAGGATATATCGATGCTGTAAATTCTGAATTTCCTCTATGTAACAGTGATCTCCTCTGCTAAAACCGGGAGATTGCGATATATCCTAACTGTTGGTTTGTCTTTGTTTAACTCCACTCTTTCTCGCACCATCTTTGACAAAAATGTTTCCTTTAAATGGTTCTTGGACAATTGCAGACATTGGCTAGGGTTTCTAAACAACTCCTCCAGGTCTAAAGAATTCAGTGTTAGCCTTACATAGTTCAGCCATTCTATTTTATGCACATTGTCTAAATTTAGGCAGTCCTTTATAATACATTGTGCTAAAAACACCAGGTTCCTCCTCCAGATTGAGTGCCATAATGCCAATGGGGCAAACTTAACTAAATCGCTGATATAGGGGAAACCCAATTCCGCATGACAGTTTAAGTTGGAAGATGATACCGGAAGAGAAACCAAACACTTCAGAAATTTGTCCTCTTGTATCTGTAACTGCTCAATTAGAGACATTCCCCACACCCCTGCTCCATAAGTAGTGGCTGAGATTGTCTTTGCATTATATATATTCTTTATAACTCTTATTGGTTTTGGTACCCAGTTTCTTAACAAATTTAGTAATGGCTGCCATGCTACTTTCCATCACTGTTGCTCTATTTTTGACCATATTAGCCCAAGTGTGACCCTTATTAAACATGACTAGCAGATAAGGAAAAGTCTACCACTCCTAATCTGCGGGCCCCTAGATGAAAAGATGGTACTTTCCCGTGCCCTGTGGGGTCTGCTATTAAAACAAACGGTTTCGATTAGTTGACCCTTAGCTCAAGTGAAGTCATAAAAGAGGCATATGCTGTTATCATGGATTGCAAGGCCCTACCTGTCCTAGCAACCAGGACAGTATCATCAGCATAGGCAAGCAATGGGAGGGATAGGGAGCCAAATTTTGGAATGTTCGATGTAATGCCTGCCAAGGCTGCCTCAACCCCTTTCTTATATAATGAGAACAGGAATGGGACAAGGAAACATCCTTGCCTAGCCCCCCTTAAAATCTGAAATGAGCGGGTACATTCCCCATCCCTACCATACCCCACAGATGAGGTAGCCTGAGAATATGACTGCCAGATGAATGTAAGAATTGGGAGATCAACCCCCATGGCCTCAATTATCTCCCAGAGTTTACAATGATTCACGCAGTCGAATGCTGCAGAGAGATCCATGAAGGCCATGTAGATTTTTCCTCCTTTTGCCCTAGTATATTTCTCTATAATGAGACTCAGGTTTAAGCATTGGTCGATCGTGCCCTTCCCCCACTGGAAACCATATTGGGCAGGAATCAATATATTGTTCTTAGAGGCCCACTCCTCTAGCCTATGTAATAATAAGCACCTCATTAGTTTTGAGGTGCTATCTAGCAAGGAGATGGGCCTGTAATTGCCTGGGTCATTTTTAGCTCCTTTTTTGTAGATTGGAATGATGACACTTGAGCTCCATGAGGTCAGGGGGCCAGCCTTAGCTATGGCATTAAATACATTCCGCAATAAGGGGGCCCATAGAATCTTATCTTCAAGAAATAAGTCTATTGGGACCCCATCTGGTCCCGGGGCCTTTGCCCTGCAGCACATACCCAACCCCCTTATTACTTCTTCAACAGTGAAGATAAGTGGGTCTGATTGAACCAGAGGAGCTGACGACTGCTCACTCGAACAAATTTCCCTTGACCCAAAGATCTTCTCGAAATGGGACACCCAATCATCCTCTCCCATGTGTGATTCTAGTGTTGGATCTCCAGAATCCTTAAACTGGGGGTTATTTATCACCCTCCAAAAGTCCCTGCTATTATTATTTAGTACTGCCCTTTCTAGTTGTTCCCAGGCTTGTTCTGCTTTCGGGACCTTTATTCTTTGTTGTCTAGTTACTTTATCTACCTTATGCAATAGCTTTAGCTTCCCTTGATCTCTGGGTACTTCTTTCAAGGCTACATGAAAATCTTTTAGAGATTGGGAGCAGGCATGGTTAAACCAGCGCACAGCCGGAACCCTATTTGGGGTGGCATTATGGAACAGTGCGTTTTTTACTGCCTCTAATAATTTTGTAAAATCTAAGATAAGGTGTTCATCAGGGAGGTTTACACCCAGGCAATGCTGGATGTAATCCATGTTCTTGGTTACTATTTGATGGATTATGTTTTCCTTATCTACACTATTCCATTTTAATTGATATCCATTCTTTCTTCCTAAGACCGGTGTCTCTATAACTTTGGTTTGCTTTTTCCGAGGAAGACTCAGTGCCAAGGAAAAAGAGAGAATGGCATGGTCACTGAAGATAGTAAATGTTGACTCCACCTGCGTCAATTTCCCATCAAGAGGTTCTGAAGTCAGGGTCCCTGCACTCCAGCATGCAGCTCCGTGGCTCACCTGGGCAGTGCTCTGCCTCTGCAGCCCTTCAGACCACGGGTCTGGCTGCCGTCAGCTATTGTTTTGCCTTAATTTCTCTTGCCAGGTTTTAGCCCCGCGTCTGCCGTCAGTTTTCGCCAGGTGACTCCACTATTAGAAAGTCTCAGTGGGTTTAGTGGGACAGGGATTTTATTTATTATTATCCCTATTCTGCCCTCAGCCCCAGCCTTCCTCCATTCCCGCCGCTGCTGCCCCCGTGGTCACTCCCGCTCCAGCGCTCCCTCTCCCTATCATGCTTCCCCCCTCCCAGCTGACCCGCCCTCCCGCCACCTCTACTTAATGTAGGCGGAAGGCGCGCCAAAGGCAAGCCCGTCTTCGCCCGTCCGCGACCTGACCGCGACCAGTGCCAGGGACCTTGGATCTCCGCCCTCCCACCGCTATGACTCAGCTGTCCTCCTCGCACTCAACCCCGGAAGGAACAACAACTGCCAGCTGTCCACACCGAACACCACCCACGGCCAGTTGTCCTGCCGCAACTGCCGCCAGGTATTCATCACCGCCCCCGCTGCCAACACCGCGATGTCCTGAGGTGCATCTTCCTCAACGTGCGCTCCTTGAACAGACACGCCGTAGATATCTGGAACCTCCTGGACACCCTCTCACCCGACGTCGCGTTCTTCACAGAAACCTGGACCAATGCCTCCTCTGCCCCTGACATCGCCATCGCCATCCCGGACGGGTACAAGATCCAGAGGAAGGACTGCCCCAACCACCTAGGGGGAGGACTCGCCATCGTACACAAAAGCTCCCTCCACCTCACCACCTCGAGTGACGCCTTCCCCGCCGCCGAACACCTACACTTCCAGGTCCAGACAAGCCCCAGAACCACACTTCACGGCACCCTCGCCTACAGAACCTCCGGCCCCCGCCCCATTTGCCACCACCATCACTGACTTCATCGCACCCCACGCCATCACTTCCATGGATTACATACTCATCGGAGACCTCAACTTCCACCTCAACAACCCCAGCGACCCCAACGCCACCTCCCTCCTGGGCAATTTCGCCAACATCGGACTAAGACAACTTGTCACCACGCCTACCCACAAAGCAGGACACACCCTCGACCCCATCTTTACTGGAGGAAACAACATCCAGTTCAGCCACACCACACAACCCCCCTGGATGGACCACTACTGCATGCACTTCCTCGTCGACAAACCCAAGCCTCCCAAACCTGCCCCGCGCCCTCCGTGAAGGAACTGGAGCAAAGTCACCGAGGATCAGCTCAACTCCACCTTCAACTGCGACACCCCCATCACCTCGACCGATGCAAACATCTCAGCCAAGGAACCGCACAAATGGATCCTCAACGGCGCAGACAAACTAGCCCCACTACGCTGCTCCGACAGACAGCACCCCAGGAAGGCCACCTGGTTCACGACCGACCTCCAAGAAGCCAGAAGTCTATGCAGACGTCTCGAAACGAACTGGAGGAACAGCAAAATGCCTGAAGACCACACCACCTACAGGACCGTCATGACAGAATACCACCAACGTATAAGAACCACCAAACGGGGACTTTCATCCAAAACAGATTCCTCGCCAACTCTAGCAACTCCAAGGAGCTCTTCAACGTCATCCAGGAATTCACCAAACCCCCCAGCAAACCACGCACATCACCCCATCCCAGGACCTCTGTGACAAACTCGGATCATACTTCCATCTGAAAATCAAGAGCATCTACGACAACTTCAATGACCAGACAACAGACCCCGCAGTCACCCCCTCCACCGGCAACACCAGCCACCCCACCATCTCCACCTGGACACTGGCCACGACCGAAGAGACCTCCTCAACCATGAAAGGGATCCACTCGGAGGCCCCTACAGACCCCTGCCCACCACACATCTACAACAGAAATGCCACCGCCATCGCGCCAGGACTACGACACACCATCAACACCACCTTCAAGACCGGCACCTTCCCCGATGACTGAAAACACGCTGAAGTCAGACCCCTCCTCAAGAAGCCCTCAGCAGATCCCACCGACCTCAAGAACTACTGGCCCATCTCACTCCTCCCTTTCGCGGCAAAAGTCGCAGAGAAGAACGTCAACGCACAACTAACAAGGTTCATCGAAGACAACTCTGTCCTCGACCCCTCCCAATCCGGATTCTGCAGCAACCACAGCACCGAGACCGCCCTACTCGCCGCTACAGACGACATCCGCTCCCTCCACGACCAAGGACACACTGCGGCCCTGATCCTGCTCGACCTCTCAGTAGCATTCGACACCGTCTCCCACCGCACACTCGCCATCCTTCCTCTCCAAACCCATGGAAATCAACTGCGGAGTACCCAGGGATCATCGCTCAGCCCAACCCTCTTCAACATCTACATGGCCCGCATCGCCGCCATTGTCAGACAGCACGGCCTCAGCATAGTATCCTATGCAGATGACACCCAGCTCATCCTCTCCATCATCAGAGACCCCACCACCACCAGACTCAACTTCCAGGAAGGAATGCAGGACGTCGCATCCTGGATGAGAAACAGCTGCCTCAAGCTCAACTCGGAGTAGACAGAAGTCCTCATCCTCGGAACCTCCCCGTCAGCTTGGAACAACACCTGGTGGCCCAACTCCCTCGGCAGCCCCTCGACCCCCACGGACCACGCTCGGAACCTCGGCATCATACTCGACTCCTCCCTCTCCATGAACCGACAGGTCAACGCCGTCACCTCCAACTGTTTCAACACCCTCCGCATCCTCCGCAAAACTTTCAAATGGATTCCCCCCGATTCAAGGAAGACCATCACCTACGCACTCATAACCAGCAGCCTGGACTACGGAAACACCCTCTACGCCGGGATCAACAAGTCTCTACTCCGCAAGCTCCAGACAATACAGAACACCTCAGCCAGACTCATCCTTGGCATACCACAACACAAACATATCACCCAACACCTACAGGACCTCCACTGGCTCCCCGTCGAGAAAAGAGTCACTTTCAAGATACTCACCCACGCCTACAAATGCCTCCACAACACCAGACCCCAATACCTCAACGAGAGAATCTCTTTCCATGCACCCAATAGAAACCTCCGATCCACCAACCTCGCCCTCGCTGAAACCCCGCACATCCATAGAGCCAGAACAGGAGTAAGAGCTTTCTCCTACATCGCGACCAAGAGCTGGAACGAGCTCCCACTCGACATCAGACGCACCCCCTTGAGCATCTTCAGAAAGACACTCAAAACCTGGCTTTTTGGCTGAACGGAGCTGCTCCACCTCACCCCCCCTCCCTCCAGCACCTTGAGACCCTCGCGGGTGAGTAGTGTGCTTACAATCCCCTGATTGATTGATTGAATACGAAGTCAATAGTTGTCTCGTAATCATTACGTATAAAGGTCTTTATAAACTCCCCGGAAGATGCCGCCAATGTGTTTCTCATCTCCAGGTTTCTGATGGCGAGTATTCTATTCAAACTCTGACCATTTCGTGGTGAGTAAAATGGGTTACCGGAGCCCCATCCACATCCACGATACCGCAAACTAGCTCGGTGGAGTATTCACACAAATGCACATTAAAATCTCCCACCTATATAATATTAAAATTCTCCCAAAATCCACCTTCAATTTTATCAAGTTTGTTTTCCATTCAAGCCACCACCACATGCATGTTAGCTCCACAATTGTTATTAAAAAGTTTATCAATAAGCAGTCCTGCCCCCCTATGCCCTCTAATAGCAAAAAATGGACGTACGGGGACACCTTCAGAAATTTCTTTACACTTATTGGGAGGGTATTAGATATAAGCGTTAATAAACCCCCCCCTAGCTCGACCTGATTGTGCAGGCACTGCCTCTATCTGAGACTAGCCATACCCGTCTATGGCTATTTGATCAGTAGCCCAGGTCTCCTGTAAGCAAATTAATTCATATTTTTGCCAGACCTCCAACCATTGCGTATTTCCCACCTTCCCCTTGATACCTGCCACGTTCCAAGAAGCTAGTTTTAGCCAGCTTCCATCATTCCCTTCTATGGCCCCCATAGATATTGCTTCCTCACATGTTTTTCTCTTGATCTGGACCGAACCTATTTGGGCTGGGTCCACAGTGGGTAGTCAGTCGCAAGAATCAAGTCCTGCTAAAGGGGCGAATCTATTTATTGTCTCCCACTTAGAGCTTCCCAAATTGCCCAGTGCTCTCTAATCACTTTCCGTAGAAAAGCACATATAGTTTAGAGCACACTGCATGACTTACAATGCAGTGTATAATAGAGGACCAATCTCCATGAGCAGCATCAGAGAACCTAAAATCTTGGATCTGCTCATTAGGTCGTTAATCATTCCTGGATTTAACAGGCCACATTTGGAGGAAGGGCCTTCTCAGTACAAGTGGCATGATTGTGGAGTTCTCTCTCATCATCCAAAAAGATATTTTCAAATCTGAGTCCCTTTATATGATGCTTAAAAATTATGTACTCTGTTGAAATATGTTCATAAGATGTTGCTCGTTTTATTCTAAGAATTATGGGGCAGATTTACGAGCCCCCTGCGCCACCAGTACGTCACTTTTCGTGACGTACTGGTGGCGCAGGGGGCTGCTCCATATTTACAAGGAGAGGAAAAGCCACCCTGCGTGACTTTTCCTCTCCTTGTAAATACGGCCCCTTCACACGCAGCACTTTGCGGTGAATGGGCGTTCCATGGGTGTTGCTGTGGGTGTTCCCACGCAACACTCATGGAACAAGACACATCTCCAGAATTACGAGACATCGTAACTCTGGAGATGCGTCTGAAAGCTACGCCACCGTAGAGGTGGCGTAGCGAGAGCACCGAGGAGAAATGTTTTCATTTCTCCTCGTTTTTCTTTCAATGCGTGCTGCATTCTGCAACACGCATTGAAAGAGGAAAATGGTTGTAGTGATTGTTTTTGTGCAGGAAGGTTCCCCTTCCTGCACAAAAACAATCTCCCACGACGCAGGCATCCTTGCACCATGGTGCAAGGGTGCCTGCGCCGGCGTATGGCTGCAGTTTGTGAGCCAGCGCAGGGGGAAGCACAAGGATGCGACATATTCTTGTAAATATGTCGCATCCCTGTGCTTCAAAACTAACGCAGCGCGGCGCAGCAAAATGACTTGCTGCGCCGTGCTGCGTTAGTTCAACGTAAATCTGCCCCTATGTATTTAAAGGTTCTTAACTCACAGCTCATAGTTGCATTTTGAAAAAGATTTAACATAACATGATACGGAAATAGAAGGGGGATAAAATGCAGCATAAAAAACAAAAAGAATTGTTTGCAGTAACAACAATTGTACGCAGACTTGGAGAGAGATCAAAATTCGATGGCTCTTCCAAATTCCTGACAACCGGTAGAGCTTCCCAGGTAGTAACCATTGGTAGCGGTCCCAAAGTGAATGCAATTTCAAATTTTATTGGATTCAACTTCTAAAGTTTCGAATTTGCAGCAATTTACCAATGTGCAGGCAATATAACTGACAACGCTGTCGGATATGTCCTGTGGGCAAAAATCAATTGAGTGCAGTGGGTGGATCCTAGAATAGTGACATAAAGCACACAAGAAATAAATAATTGAAAAAGAGGGGGTAAGGGCAGTTGCCTGACAGATTCCCTACTTATCAAGCTTTAGGGTGAGTTCGTAAGAAATCAGAGTCTGTGCAAGTGAAGAAATTAATTATTCAATAGAGGGCACTGTTCTGAACCTCAGCATCACAAAAGAGCTTGAGATGAAGTATGTGCCAGAAGATGCAACTAAGGGGCATATTATCAACGGCCAGCGATAATTATCGCTGGCCGTGCTTAGCGATACATTTCCTGTCGCAGGCTATCTCTGGAATTTATCGCCCTGGTAGCGCGTTATTAACAACGCGTTTCTCCAGGGCGATAAAAATTCCAGAGATAGCGAGGTTATCGCCGTTTTTCAGGGAACATCGCTGGTTTTTCAGCGATGTTCCCTGCAAAACGGCGATAACCTTGCTGATATGACCCTGTGGTCGTATCAGCATAATCCACCCCCTATGTCACACATAGGTAAGTCAGGATTTTAGCAGACGTTAGATTTTGGCGAAAACGGCTGTTTTCGCCAAAATCTAACGTATGCTAAAATCCTGTGGGCTGCCTTGTAAATATCGCGATGTGAACATCAGCGATATTTGCAAGATAGTCCATCCGGGGTACGCCCAGTGATGCCCACTTTGCATCTCATTAGAGATGCAAAGGGAGGCGTTGGGAAAAAGGGTGCTAACATGCGATTATGCATGTTTGCACCCTCTTGTAAATAGGGCGATAGTTTTATCTCCGCTTTTTTGGCTTTTTAAGCCAAAAAAGCGGAGATAAAGCCCTTGTAAATATGCCCCCTAAATTGTCAAGGAGCACGAAGAAAACATCATCGGTGCTTTTTTTTCTCAAGTCTGACACAGTGAGATTTCCTTGCCCTTACCATGATCGTCAAGGAGCATGATGATGACGTAATCAGTGCTTTCAGTGCTCCCACTGTTATTAAAAGCATGTGATGAGGCTCCAAGTGTAACTTGGTATATTACTTGAGTTGGTTAATGACTACATGCTCTAGACGTTTTGCTGGAAAGGAAGGAGGAATTTTAGCCAGAGGTTTGCAGGGTTGAAAGATCCAATGAAGGTTTCCTGAGGGAAGGCTTTCTACAGGTTATTTCAAGTTCGAAGGCATGCTGCATTAGGCAAAAGTGTCCACTAGATGGCAAAATGCAGAATCTTATGTTTGTCATAAGAATTTCAGGAGGCTGGCAAGATACGTGTTGTGAGGTAAACCAGTGTTTTGCTGAAAATAGACTGTGAATTTCATCTAATATTAAGTTCTTGATTTACTTACAGGAAAGGCAATGCAGGGCGAGTATTTGGAATTTCTTCATTAGAATTGAAATGCTCCAGTTGAATTTTAGAACTGTTTTTTTTAAAATTTTGGAAATAAACATACTTGTACTTTGAGCACATTAGATGGTGGAAGAATGAGCACACAAGCATCATTGTAGGTGCAACTGTAACTGTATGGTATTAGTGATGCATCCATTGGGCAAGTGCACCTCCCTCAGGTTGTTTGCACAGTCTGAAAGCAAATGTTGTCCCTTGCCTGAGTAGTTGTGTAGTTGCAATCACACTGGTTTTCCATGATCATTCAGTATTGTGTGTCATTTGGTGATGGCCATATCATTTAACATATTGTGAGCCTGCAATTTTTCCACGCCTTAAATGTGTGCACACTTAGGGCCCGATTCCGATGCAGTTAGGAAGGCCTCTTAACGGCATTTGCTCCGTCCGAATCTGATGTGGGAAAGTGTCTTTCCGACCAAATCGGAAAGGTTTCCGACCGACAAAGTACGACGCGAGTTAGGCGATAGGAATATTCCAATCCGAACCCGACAGCATTCGGAATGACCGAGCCGTACGGAGCAGAATTGTACATCTCTATGGGCCGCTTTTCCAAACGACCAGTTACGATGCTGGATTCGGACAGCCTTTCCGAATCATGCCGTCCGACTCGAATCGGCAGTCGGAATTAGACTTTGGAGGCCCGTAGCCGGCCCCCCTGCACCTGGAGCCTTCCCAATCGGGCCTGTGGGGGTGCCCCCCTTACCAGCCATGCACCGTGTGGCAGGCACCAGGTGTTGCCCGCCACAGGGTGCCCGATTTTCCCCAGCCACCCCTTTATTCAATGGGAACCTATGCATTTGGTCAGAACATAGGCTCCCATTGAAGTCAGGGGGAGTCCAACCAAATCGTATCTGAAAGCATTCGGATGCATCGTACTCAGTAGGTCGGACTCTCCCAATCCGAGTCAGTCGAAAACCATTCCCCAACCTATTCGGTCGGAATGATTTCCTAACCGCATCGGAATCGGACCCTTAGTTTCTGCACATCAATATATACTGAAACATGCAGTGTTTTGAATTCACGATGTCCATCACAATGGTGCATCATGTGCTGGTGTGTGCTCTTTTATCTCTTCTATACCCTGTTTGCCTTCTTGTTCAACAGTGTCATAAATGTGTACTTGGTGGATTTCTGTTGTCACCTGTAGGTGAAAATTGAAGACCATGTTGGTGCGAGTGCATTCACACTGTAGTTTGTGACTGCACAAGCAAGATATAGTTCCAGTATCTGTGCCTTTGGATCTCTCTGGAGGTTCTGCTGTGGCTCATGATGGACACATCATGTTGGGACCAAGGGAAATATTTGGAGTGTTCGGAGGAATGTAGGTGAGCATTAAAAAAATCATAGGATGTTGAGATCTTTAGTGTTAAAAGGTGTCGGGTAATAACTCTGTAACTTGCCATACTGTCTTTCAGAGGGATGGTTCTGAATTGTGAAGTGTGTCTCTGGTGACTCTTTTGTTAAAACCCAATTTTTATAATTACATTTTATTGTATTTTGCGTATCTAAGTTGAGGTAGTTTCTTTTGTGATGTGATATATTATTTCCCCACTCGTAGTAGGTTATTGATGATCCTCTTGATCAAACAGAAGTTTTAGGGATCAGAGGCTAGCTGATAAGTTGTTGCAGTCAAGACTCCTTCTCCTATGAGTTTTGCTTTATTTCCTGGTTCTTTGAATGACTATGTGGATTTTCATTTTTATGAGATGCAGGGGCATATTAGCAAGGAATAGCGATATTTATCGCTAAACGCGCTTAGCGCGAATCCTGTTAACGCCGCCTATCGCTGGAAAATATCGCTGAGATAACACCCTATTAGTAAGGTTTATCTCCATAGCGATAATATTTCCAGCGATAGCGGCAAAATGCGAGAATATCGCTGGAAAACCAGCGATATTCTTACATTAACGCTAAGGTGGATTCAGCATTAGAATCCACCTTCTATACCTTAAACAGGTAAGTCATAGTCAGTAGCAGGTGTTAAAATCTAGCGATAAACGCGCTTAGCGCGATTTATTTTATCGCTTCGCCTGCCTTGAAAATAGGGGTTAGTGGTGTTAGCGACTGTTTACAGTCACTTTTAGTGGGGTACGCCTACCTTGCATGTCATTAGCGATAAATATCGCTGACATGCAAGGCGATGTAATTCCCGGCCTCTAACGCCTGAAAGCTGTCGCTAACGCCTGTTAGCGACAGCTTGCTAATAGGGCGTTAAAAATATCGCCGATTTAGCAGCAAAAAGTGCCGCTAAATCGGCGATAAAGCCCTTGATAATATGCCCCGCAGTTCTTCTAGCTGGTTTGCAGATATGCCACACTTCATCAGTTATTACCCTTTTAACTTCTGTGCACCCCTACTAATTCACTATTGAAAGCCGGGGACCAGGACATACGCTGTTACCGGCTTTCTTTACATCTATGGTCACACAAGATACATATTATGGTATCGAACAGAGTTGTTTACTAACTTCCTTGGTATTAACTGGAAGTTACCAAATTTGACTGATGATTTACTGAGGACTTTCAGTCTATATATTATGGATGGATGATCATGTTAAATAATCTAAGAAAATACTTGCCTGATATTATTCTAAGCCCAATGAAGTTCCAGGAATAATTGGAATGAAACACGCTGGCTGGATTTTATCCTTCTTTTACTGAAGAAATGTAATAAAGGACATATTTTGAATACATATTGGATCTTCACTATTCTCTGGTGCACCTTCCTATGTGCTATAATCTTTGATCTGCTGGACAGTGGCACAGCGATACAAAAGGGGATGATGGACGGAACGTTTGAGCCAATCAAACACTCACCCCCAGTCAACTGATCTGGGTTTAATCCATCATCATTCTTTAGCTCACTCCACCACCCCAGTTCAGACATGGCCATATGCAAATCAGTCTGACCCTGTGCCTCATGGGAACAGTCCAGCCCGAACTGCCAAGCCATGTCTTCCCTGGACCGGAAACAAACATCCTAGGACCGGTTTCTGGCATTTCAGCCGTCATCAGCCAGGCTTGCTTGAATCCAGTGGCAAAGTGAGCAAGGGACCCACGTCTGGGCATACCCCCGCCAACTTAGGGCGACCAAAGCGATACAGTGGCACAGAACAGCGGCAGTGCTGTAAGAGTTGTGCACAGGACATTACACATTATGCAAATTATGAGTGAGGTGCGGTCTTTCTAGTCCACCCTTGTTCTATTTGTTTTTTCCTAATTACTATGATTTGAACCTCAAAAAGAAATACCCAAAACTGCATAAACATTGCTACATGAAACACATGCACACATTTTTAATTTTTATTTATGCACCAACAAAAAATACCCAAAAATCAAAATTCTAATTTTAAAAGGATGTTTGGGCCTAACATTTTGCCATATCGCGTTCACTGACCTTTTGAGCCTGAAACAATCTCCCACCAAGCCATTCCCAAGGAAGAAGAACAACTTAGCACTGAAATGTGTGCAAACTTATATTGTTAATCATTGCAAATATAACAACCAAACAAAGGAAGAAAAATGTTTACAAAAAGTAATGGGTATGAAAATGATATTACTGCGGAAATAGCTGTGATATTACAATAACCACATTATAAGGTACATTCCAGCAAGACCTGAACAATCTCACATGCAAATGCTATTTAAAGGTAATAAGTCAGTATTTCCAACATCCACCCCACATAAAGAGCAACTGCTTGCTGTGGAGTATCCACTGCACACATCCAATGTGTGAAATGTTTTAAAGTTTGCCTAAGTATGAGATTTTGTACTGGAAGGAAGCCCATCAAGTACAAAACCAAGGGTAGCAGCACACACACTCACGCCTTTACTTTATAGGCAGCCTGCAAGAGAAGAGAGCAGTATCAGACCCTTTTTATTTAATATTACTGTGCACTAAACACCTCACCCTACCAACCCAGTGCAACCTAGCACAGTAACTTTAGTTGCTGCTCTGCGTCGTAATTTTTTCAATAAATCTGCCCCTTCACGTCGAGTATAAGTGGCTAAAATGTACATAAAACAGTAAATTGATTGAAAAACATTAGCACTGTAGCACTAACAAATGTGGCCTATCTATCGCTATTAAGGCTAAATTTGGAAGTACCTTCCCTTTTTTAACCATCCTATGCTTCCATTTTTATTGCTAAAGACCATCAAATCGATACAAATAAAAAAAAAATATCGAAAAAAACTTTAAACCGAAATAAGCATTAAAGAGATATCACTTTTCACATGCAAAATAATGAATCACAAGACCAGTAAATATCCCTCTTGTCGGGTGCATTTTCCATGCTTGATAAGCAATAGTTTTCACCAGTTTCTAAAAATTCGGGAAGCAAAAAAGAAAATGCAGCTCGAGTTCGTATGGTCATTGATTGCAAAATAAAAGTGAATCAAATCCAGAGCATTTACTTCGAAATCTATTAAGAGATAGAGGGGCATATTATCAAGGGCTCTATCGCCGCTTTAGCGGGACTTTTTGCCGTTAAAGCGGCGATATTTTTAACGCCCTATTAGCAAGCTGTCGCTAACAGGCGTTAGCGACAGCTTTCAGGCGATAGCGGCCGGGTTTTACATCGCCTTGCATGTCAGCGATAATTATCGCTAATGACATGCAAGGTAGGCATTCCCAACTAAAAGCGACAGAAAACAGTCGCTTACATACCTATCGCCTATTAGCAATACCCATGAAGCGATAAAAAAACGCGGCTAACCCCGATTAGCGCTTGTTTTTTAGAACTATAAAAACATGACTTAGCAATGAAAGTCAATGGGAGGTGGATTGTAAGGTTAAGTCCCCAGAATTAGCGATAGGATTTTATCGCTGGATTTCTCGCGTTAAAGCTGGGTTTCGCCGCTATCGCTGGATATTTTATCGCAATGGAGATAAACCTTGCTAATAGCATGTTATTTCCGCGGTAATATCCAGCGATAGCCGGCGATAAAAAAGGCGCTATGCAAGGTTTGCGATATTTTTCGCATGTTCTTGCTAATATGGCCCAGAATGCCTAAAATATGTTACAGGATCAAGAATAAGCATGAGCTGCCAAATCTAGAAAACATTCCATACTGAGAATGATATTACATTGCAGGTATATTGGACTCAAGTAAGCCACCATTAGCTTGTTATGTTCTATTACCAACGCCTGCTCCTAAACTGGGTGCAGACAATATTTTATTCATCAGCGGCAGGGTACCCTCGCAGGTGATAGAGTGCTTTACAAATACAGATAACATAACATAGCATCCTTTCAGATACATTTTGGAGTGGACCAGCATTCCAAGATGCCAAAGCTGATCAGTGTATTACAGATACCTAGAAACCATGGTTGTTGCAAGGTTGCCTCATGCCTGAAAGCATCACCTATCTCCTACTGAAATACACCAGTTCCTGAGTGAGCCATAAAAGATTCTTAAATAAAATAACATAAAATAGGATCTCTGGAGTACCTTTGGTTATACGGTTGACACCAAATTATTTCATTACCATAGCAATTGCAGACTGCAGTGAACTCCGAAGTTTGAACCATGATTGATTCTGAAGTACTGTAAGAACTATTTAGACGTAATTGGGCAATTTGACCCCTTTTATTTAACACATTATGCTTTAAATTTGCAGAGCTATTGAACTGCTCATTATTACCATCATGGAGACACACTACCATAAGGTAACAAGTCTGTATTTTTTCCAATTTAAAAATAAGTACAGAGAAACAGATTGTTTTCATCTGTGTAAGAAATGACATCTTTTGGAGCAGTCGTTTTTTCTGGCTTTGTCCCTTGCACCGCTGCCATTGTTTTACACAGCTTATGCACGCTTCCGTTACTAACAGAAAGCAAAATTGTTTACACCTAAATGGCAATTAACTTTCTAGTAATGGCATGGCAATGTACCAGTGACGTGAAACTGAAATATAATAAGTGGGATGCAGTGAATATTTACACCACTCACATTATTGACTAAAATGTATGACTCCGAGAAACACCACTGTGTCCCACTGGCTACACTTTAAAGTCTACAATAGCAATGATTGTATGCTACTACTTTGTAGTAAAGTACATAGCAATTCATTATATCATGGCCACTACATTGTTCTGGTGATCTCATAACCAGGAGACTGAGGGCAGTGTGGTTTGTAAATGTCACCAGAACCATGAGATGGCAATAGAGGACTATATTATACATGGTACTCATTACGATTTTTTAATATTATATTTTATTATGGGATAGCTTAGAAACATTGGGGCTTGTTTACAAGCCCATTGTGCCACCGGTGCATCACTGTTTTGAGGCACTGACGGTGCAATGGGCTTGCCCATATTTACAAGGTCACATAAAGTCACCCTGTGCGACTTTTCATGGCTTTCTAAATATGGGCCCACTCTACGTGAAAGGGGCGTTCCATAGGTATTGCAGTTGGTGTTCCCATGCAACATCCATGGAACTTAACACATTCCCAGATTTACAACATTTTGTAAAACTGGGAATGCATCAAAATCCTACGCCTCCCCAGGGAAGGCGTAGGAATGGCACAACGAGGAGAAATACTTTCATTTCTCCTTGTTTATTCCTCTTTCTATGCGTGCTGCATTCTGCAGCATGCATAGAAAGAGACAAATGCCATTAATTATTGTTTTTCTGTAGGAAGGTGTTCCTTCTTGCACAAAAACAATCATCTCTGCAGCGCAGGCACCCTTGCAAAGTGACCCAAGTGTGCCTCGATGCATTCTTGTGCTTTGAAAATGACGCAGCATGATACAGCTAAATGGCTCGCGGTGCTCCACCATTTTCTTGTAGATGAGGCCCATTGCTTTCTTTAAAGTGCATCTACCAATGGGCATTGATGGAATTTTGAGGGCCTAATACAAAAAGGTAAACTGACACTTTAGGTGTAAGTTTACTATTTTTTTGCTATTCACAAACTCTGCGTGTAGTTTTATTTGTAGTATCTTTACGTCTGCAGAGACTGTCCTATCTTTTTATGTGTGGAGTTCGCTGCCGTTGTAAAGATACCACACATACAACTACATTTGAAATTGTGAACAGCAAGCAAATAGTAAACTTACACCAAAAATGTAAGTACCTTTGTGAATAAGGCCCATGATGCTAATTCTTTGTATACCGTTCTTGAATAAATTGTTATTAAAACAATGGGCAGTGGTGAGGATTTGGTTTAATCAGTACTGTAGCTGAAGAGCTTACAACATAAATATGGATTTTCTGACCTTACCATATATTTGCCAAACAATTTGCCCCATAACTTATAAAATTTGCAGATTTCACCAAAAATGTTGTTTCTATCTCAAATGAATACAAATAATACTGACAGAGAATGTGCCACAAAAATTGCAATTTGCCACTTAATTTAGATATCTTTGCTGCTCACTTTGGTCCACTAAGCTCGTTCATCGTAGAGCTTTGACAATATTAAAGTTCTGTGGAGAGGTTTGGGACTATCATTATGATGATGAAATCTGGCAACTGTGAAATATTGCCCATATTTCATGTTTCACTATGAAATATGGATTTTTTTTATACCACAGTATTTTGTTCATTAAAAGTACAAACACACACATATTACACAGTGGTGGTCATAAATGTGTAGTTATAGTAAGGTAAGAGTTTCCATAGGAAGAGCGATTTTTGTTTGCTAATAACTTAGCACTGTTTATGAGTCTGCACAATCCTTTCAAAAGAAAAGTTCACCAACCTCGGCTCCTTCATAAATACTTTCATTCTGATCTGTCAAGCTGGCAACAGGAAAAAGTGGGGTTCCAAAAATGCAATTTCCACTGGTAATTTCCATAGGAAACTTTGCTTTCTGATACAGAAAAAAATGGATCAACAGAATTACCAAAAATTGGAAAAATATTTGAACTTCTCTCAGTATCTTTTTTGATTTGGCATAAATGCATTCCGGCATTTTTGAGAAATTGGCATTTCAGTATGGGTCAGGATGAGTATGAAGTGGTTAAAAGTAAGGTATATCTTGACCATTAGTGTTCTGAAATGCTCTACTTGGCCAATTTAAAGGAGGGTAGTCAATCCTGATTGGCTGGCCAAAACGTGAACAATATGTTGTGACATCCATTACAGGAGACATGAAAATGGTACCTGAATCCTGAAAATGAATTAAATATATAAGAGGCTGGAGTGAACACACCATGACCCCCAGTGGCATGTGGGGACCCACTCCTTAAATGACTGGCCACAAAATGGAAAACATGTTGTGTCAGCCAGTACAGGTCTCAAGATGTGGTCACTGAATTGCATTGCAGTGAATGCCAGGTTTTGAGGGTCACAAAAAAGAGCACATGTAAAGGGTGACAACAGGCTTTATTGTAGTATACATTATTTGTTGGTGGTATTATAATCATGGTAGGAATTCTGGTGAGTTCACAGTTGATTTTACCCAGTGAACATCATGACCCTCTGCTGGAATTTGATGTGCCATGTTTGAGAGAAAACTGTTTTCTCTCTTAATTTTCTCATAGAGGCAATGGAAGGTGCTCCAGAAGCTAATGTGAGAGCACCTTTTCAATGAGTTCATGCTATCTTCCTCAGCCATTTGAGAATAAAGTTTGATATTCAGAGCAAAACACATACTCCCAACAGAAGCAGCAGCCTATCAGTTGATTACCCAGTATTCTACGGTATCTTCAAAACAGTGTTCTAATGATTCACTAGAGCACTACAATTATGTATTTATGACAAATGTGTGACACACTTCAATTCCATCTTTACGGAATCAAACTGTTAAACTGAAAGCATTTCCTTTAGAAATTAGCAAAATGAGTGGGTTCATTTTGTCATAGAAATTATGGTTAGTGCTCTAGAAAGATAAAATGAGGTCACATTTTCTATAAGTTCTCAAATATGTTCCTCATCCATGTCAGTAAAACATTCTGAAATGCAGAAAGGAACATGAACTTTTAGCATCAGTGGCAGTCCATCAGTTAATTATCTAGTCATCAACTTAAGCTTCACCACAAAGTTCCAATGAACAACCCTGAATGATATCTTGATGGAATCAAAGCCCTAAAACTGAAAAGGAATTTCCTACAGAAGATACTACAGTACATGAATCAAATTATGGATTTCTTTTTGTCATATAAGTTATGGTTAGTGCTCTAGAAATGTAAAATGAGGCTGTCCTTTATGTGAGTTTTTAAATATCTTCCTCATCCATTTCTGTAAAAGATTCTGACAGCGTGAAATATGTACTTCCAGTGCAATGGTCCCACAGTACATATGCTGGTGGAGTACCACAGTACCCTAGGGGAGGGCCATGTGATATTCTACAGTATTAATTTTGGCCCCTTGGAGGGGTCCCTCTGGGTTACCATTGAGTGCCAGGGTAGCAGGGTGTCCTTACCGTGCCCCCGTATATATTTGTTTAACTACTTCAGAATGAAGGGGCCAAGACCTAATGTCCTGTAAGGATGGCTGCAATATTTTTTGTTCAAGTTGCAGCAAGCCAATCAGATTCTTCGCTCCCACAGGACCGAATAGACAAATGGGAGCTCTCTCAGTCAATCAGAAACTCTTATTTTTAAATTCATGGGACTGCAGGAGTCCCACAAAACTACAGCAGAACCAACCTTCCAGATATTCCTATTGTTATTACCTTTGCAAGTCCACATGGAGCATCTCTTTAAATGTACATTTCTCAGAAAACAGCTGAATGGTTTTTTACACCAATCATCTCTCAGGAGATGGCTGAAGTGTCTCCTTGATGCGTCAAAGGTCAGACTACTTTCTGAAGCAACCTCAAACTTCACATCACACAGGTAGTCAAGAGATGCGAGAAGAAGTAAGCACGATGAAAGAAAATAAACTGGGTGCAGTGAAAAAAAAACTACTACTAATCTAGGGCAATAAACAGGACAAGCAGAGGGCCGAAGCTTGAAGAAAGAAGCAGAATACAAAGTTAAAACCAGCGAGTCCGATGAGTGAGCAACAAGGAAATAAGTGTACATGCAATGTGAGATGGAACTGATACGGTCTCCATTCATAGCCCAAAACAGGAAGTAAACCTATAGAAAGAACCTGGATATGATAAGCCCCAAGCTTACCTTTGATAATTCAAAAATTCTTGTAAGGGGAGACCTTAACCAAAGGAAGGAAATCTGGCAGAGACTAAGCTCTAATCAAACATGCCTTCAACTTTTCAGAGACACTGCAAACAATAACAGTATCATGGTGTGCAACTCTCCTAAAATGTTGCGCCCAGGAAGCTAACTACCCAGGGACACAAATGCACAAAGTAACGTGGCTTCAAAGCCGAAAGATGCTGCACTGTAGCACAATGCCAATAACAGAGCAAGGGCGCCTTTGATGGAATTGGAAATGCTGAACTCAGCCTCCAGGTTATCTTTGGTGTCCGATACAGAAAAACAGCTCAACAGAATTACACCAAATTTGGAAAAAGGTTTGAAGTTTACTCAGAACGAGTGTTTTTTTGTTATCTGATGTTTTTTGAGAAATTAGCATTTGGAAAGGTGTGTGGGGTGGGCAGGAAGGGGTTAACACTAGTAAAAAGGTGGGGATATCTGAATAATATCCTCTGACTGGCCCATACAAAGTGGATGGGTGGATCCTGAGTTGCTAGCCACAATATGGAAAATATGTTGTGGCAGCCATTACAGGATTCCTGTAAATAAGATTAAAGGCCAAACAAGGGGGCGGGGTGGGCACACACTAACTCTCAGAGCCATGAAAGGGGGCTGAAGGCCTGACGAGGCCCATCCTCATGGCTAGAGAGGGCCACCAGAACTAAAGGACACCAAAAACAGTCCCATGGGGCCTGATTCACAGAACTAACTTACGTCAAAAACGTAAACGTAAACGTAAAGTTAGTACTTTTTAGGTATTCACAGAATACACTTACTCATTTTGGTATTCACAGAATGAACTTACTCATTTCGGTATTCACAGAAGTTAGTAGTCCTAAAGTTAGGACTACTAACTTCTGTGAGTACCGAAATGAGTAAGTTCATTCTGTGAATACCAAAATGAGTAAGTGTATTCTGTGAATACCTAAAAGTACTAACTTTACGTTTACGTTTACGTTTTGACGTAAGTTAGTTCTGTGAATCAGGCCCATGGGGGCCAAAAATACACAGAGAGAATCTCTGTCCCCTGGGGTTGACTGGTCAAAAAAGGGCGCAATTAGTGCTTTCCCTTCCTGAGCATCTTAAAACCCCAGCGAGGACCAAGCCAGCTGGGGTCAATGCAAGTGGATAGGAAAATTACAGATGCTGTGAAGGGGGGTAAGTGAAGCCTCATCCCAGGATTCCATTAGCTCCCGGGTCCCCATCTTCCTGTGATCAATGGAAAACAAAATGAGCACCACTGTGCTCCTTCCATATGTGCCCTTGTTGGCCCCCATCTCCCTTGTGATCAAAAAAGAGCAGATCAGCTAGGGACTTATCCTGCTTTTCTGTGCCCATGTCTAGAGGAGCAGGGCACCCGGTCTCAAGTCTCCTATCTGTGCTGACCCCTGCTTTGTTCTTGCTCTTGCTGCAGTCAATGCCAGCAGGAGCATGAAAGGATGTCGGCTATGCTCAGCATGTGAGAAGCCACCAAGGGCTGCTGGGTCATAGAGGCTAACCACCATAGCCCCAATAAAAATCAGTCAGACTGGGGCACCCTTCAAATATAGCAAACAATTAAGCAGTTTTTCCAGGGCGGCAGTATCAAAGGGCTCCCATCAACTGGAGTTTTGAGTGCCCCATAAGCCCTTTCGAGAAAGATTTATAATTTACATATTCCACTTGTGGTGACCCAGAGAGGACAGGGACACCACAAACGTGTTCGTATAATGTCTGTGGAGCTGCCAGGTGTGCAACAGTCACCACAGACGCCCCACTAAACATTTTGTAAAAGTTGCACTAAGTTTCCTAAGGGGTAAAATAGGGGAGCTCAGGAGAGTTGTTATACAGTTTCAAGCAGTCCTAGAGCCTGGGGGTTTGTTTAGAGATTTTGTGGTGTATGGACCCTTGTTGGTGGGTTTTAAAGCTGTGCTTTCAGCAGGTTATAAAGAAAAAGAAAGACTCATGCTCATTTTTATTGAAAGTATAATGCTTTAATGATAGTAAAACAATTTATAATGATGCTTTATCTGTTTTAATGAAGGTCATAGGAGTGTTTAATTGATTATTACCAGGTTAACCATGATTATGGTATGTTTCTGCACTTATAAGTGTGGTGTCACAGTGACAAAACCAGTAGGCATGCCATTTGATAACTACACCCTCTCATATTGTGTCAAGTAGGCTTATGGTATCATGGTCTTAGGATTCAGGGCACTCTAGAGGTGTGTACTGATACAAAAGTGTCGCCATCAATGTTCTCTCTAATTTTTCTCCTCTGTGTGCAGCAATAAAGGATCTCTGTGCTCTGCAACCAAAGTTGTGTGCACTGAAGACATGCAACAACTCACTATGCAAGTGTTTGCAGCAGGCAAGCTACCAAAATCATTGTTGTTTGTCAATCTAAATAAGGCTGGTGAGGAATGGTCACTGGCAGTGCAACCGGTTACATCAAAGATGTTTTATTTGTAAATTTAAAACAAGTAAGATGCTTCAAATAGTTTTCAGCAGCTCTCGTAGGAGACAGGGTACACTGCACTGGTTTGTTCAAGATGACCCTTTCCAGAGAGCCCACCTGTGCATCTACTGTGCAGGAAACACCAGAAAACTGACTTGTCCACCCACTCCTTTAACAGCTGTGTATCAAAAGTGACTTCCCCACTTCTAACGTATACCATCAAATTCCAGAAAGGATCAGGCTCTGGCATGTCAAGGCAACTGAAATGGAACAGAGATTTTTTTTCTACAAATAAACTGCAGAGTAGGGGGCATAGCTGGATGACATAGCTAACATAGCTGGATGTTCCAGCCCTCACACACCTCCCTGATTGGCCGCACCCTTCTGAGACTAATGGGGATATGTACAAGGAAGTGGAGGAAAGAGGCGTTAGCCTTCCTGGCTTAACGCCTCTCTCCTCCACTTCTGAAACACAAGGCTGCACCATATTTACAAGAATGTGGTGCAGCCTTGCATTTCCCCCTGCGATGGCTCTAATTTTAACAACTTAGCGCCAACGCAGGCACCCTTGCACCAGAGTGCAAGGGTGTCTGCGTGCAGGGGAGGATTGTTTATGTGTAGGAAGTGTGCCTTCCTGCACATAAACAATCCTAGAAATGCCATCCTGTCACTTTCATGCGTGCTGCTTCATGCAGCACACCTAAAAGTGACAAAATGGCATTTTTTAAAAAGTTTGTTTATGTGCAGGAAGGGACACCTTCCTACACATAAACAATGGCATTTTGCTTTTTCCATGTGTGCTGCACAAGGCAGCACACATGAATAAAGCAAAAACGAGGAGAAATAATGCATTTCTCCTCGTTTCGCCACCTTAAGACCAGTTTTTACCTGGTCTTAATTTTGGCGCTGCCTCCTATGTACGTCACCCTTGTACATAGGGGGCAGCGTTAAAATGAATGGGTGTTGCAGTGGAACTCCCACTGCAACACCCACTTCCCACCCCTTTCACGCTAAGCACAGCATGAAAGGGGGCCTTATGTACAAAGCAGCGTTAAGCCACGTTAAGTGGCTTACCGCTGCCTTGTACATAAGGCGCAGCCCCTATCGCCACCACAACGTCAATATAGGTGACGTTGTGGTGGCGATAAGGGCTTGTACATATGCCCCCAAGTGTGAAGCAGAAGGTGCTGAAAAGAACCCTCTCTTCCAGCCCTTGCAAATTTCCATGAGTGGCTCTGATCACAAGCCTGTCTCTCCTCTGCCTTCTTTTCCCGTCTAGTTTAGTGCTTTTCCAAGCAGTGCCACGCAGCAAGAGGAACACTAGCTTTAATGCTCAAGTTTCTCTCCTGTTGACTAGATTGGCCTACACACTCCCAAAATGATTTTGAGTGCAAGGAGAAAGAATGGTGCTTGAGGAAGCATGCAAGCTACAGGGAACACAAGTCACTATTGGGATTTTCATCTGCCTTCATGTAAATATTTATGCATTAATACAAAGTATTAAAATGACTCACATCATTCCCAACTAATAACACACTTTTTAACACTGATGGGATCTGGTACCCATGGGGCGGTGGGTGTAAGGCCTCGCCACTAACTTGTTAAAACAAAAAAATGCACTAAAATTCACCAGTTAAAGTTTAGTGAGCAAATTATAAATTGCACTGCTTATGACCTTACATAGTACATCACTCATAACATGTTAAATGATCTTGTAGAGGAAATCACTGATGATAACTCAAAGGACATCATGGATGAGATCACTGATGACATCTGTGAGGATTTGGGTGCATTATATGGTATGGCGGTGCAGCCTTAACGTGGCATACACTCGCAAAAACTGTCTTGGGTTCAGTCAGTATTGTTTGCACAACAACCTTAAGCTCAACTATGGGTAACTATGGTTTCTAGCAGCAAGGGCTGAAACAAAGGAACTAGTGTAAAGCATTTAACAGTACCAAACAACAAAATAAGAATGCCACGCAACACGAAAGAAATACAATACTAATTTATACAAATAGATTATATTTGTATGCATTTTTGGAGTTCAAGATGAGCAAAATCTACTGGAGGGTTCAGAAGATACTGATTTGTAAAACAAAAACCTTTAATCCCACTGCAAACAAGCATTGGCAACTGTAAAGTTTGAAAACTTTTGAAAAGTTTGTAAAAGTTAGTTCAACTGCTCCGTCTTGGCTTGGGTGACCAAATCCGACAGAGAGAAGGTCTGGGGGGCCAATGGGGTAGATTTGGACAGTTACCTAGCCATCAGAGCGTTTTCTAGTCCATTTACACACTTCCAGCATGGCTGCCATAGACATCAATAGAGTGGTACTGAGAATACAGAAGATGAAGATGTTCAAGGATGCTCCGGGTGCTGTCCATTCAACAGGAGTGCCTTTGTGGTTATTCCTTGGTCCACGGGTCAGGTCAGTCAACTTTGGCCACAGAGGTCCCTTGAAGTTCTCTTTGAGACCATAGAAAGCCAGCTGCGGCTGGGCTACTGGTCTCCGTGTACAGCAGTCCCTGCAAAATCCTTTGGGCAACCAATATGGACTCAGACGTCACTCAGGGTCAGACTGACTCAGATGCAACTCTTGCCTGTCGAGGATCAGTCTCTTGGGGTGCCCAACGGCAGCTAGCAGCAAATCTTTTGCGGTGGCTAGCAACTTTCCAGTGTGGGCTACTTCAGCAAAGGACTGAGCGTGGTCAGGAGCTCAGGCCACTGTTACTTTGAGTCACTTCTTTGGTCTGGTGCATTAATTTTTGCCGAGCCAGAAGCCACAGGCCTATGTACTCTCTTTGCTAGTCCAAGGTGCAGCAGGTGCAGTCCAGCAGACAGTGCAGCCTCTCTTTGTGCCATTCAGGGCACAGCAGAGCAGTCATTCTTTGGTCCTCGTTCCAGTTCCAAAGTGATCTAAGGTGGAGCGCTACAGGGGGCGCCATATTTAATGACAGAAAGTGTTCAGGAGGATGAGACGGACATGAACCAATGAGCTACCAGGTCACCTCCCCCTTGGTGACAGCTTTGCGGCTAAGTGTGGCATCTACAAATCCGAGATTGCACTATTCTGTCCCCTCTCAAGATTTCAGGACCCTTCCTTGGATGTTAGTCGCTTGGTAACCCACCCTATATATGTGACTAAGTGAGGGCTACACGCCCACGGAAAACTACTTTGGGCACTGGGTTTCCCTCTCTGTCCTTGTCTCCAGCCTGTCCACCTGAACAAAGCACAGTCCATCATGAGTGTGCACTATCCCTGGGTGGAAAAATTTACTCTGCTCGGGGAGTTGGTGGAATTCTGGAACTATTCGCTATGTGTGTATCGCGGAGTTCCTGCTGAATTCTGCCATCCAGCACATGGCAGAATTGCTTTTTCTTTGGCACACGCAAGACTTGTTTTGAAATGCGCCACAAGGCGTGCCTTCCGCTAGCAAGTGTGCACAATATTTGAGAGCCACTAGAGTGACTTCCAGCCACGATGGCACCTTCTGGTACTTTTTTTGTGATGCTGGCAAGCATGAGCGACCGCGTCAGCATCTCAAGCAGATTCTCTACTAGAGTAGCAACAAATTCTTTAAATCTACTAGCGAAGATGTTTTCGTGTTAATATTCTACTCTAAAAGACCATTCAAGTTTTTTTTGTGCTAGATGCCTTTTTTAATTTTACTTTCTTTTATCAACAATCAGAAAGTGCCACAGTTCCTGTCCAGCTGGCTCCTTCCAGTGCTTTGTCCATCTCCTGATCACTTTCCATTTGGATTTGGAGCTGGAAGGATCATTCTTTTTGTCTGCTTCATTTATACCATTGGATTTAAGGACTTTGTTTTTGTGATATCACAAATAAGTTCAAAATCTCTTGTATAAGAGTGTTGTTTGTTTGATAGAGGGCATGCACCAACATTTATTTGTACTTTTATTCGATTTTTTTTAAATGTATTGTGGTGGGTGGCCTGCAGTTTCAGTAGGGGCCTAATTATTTTTTTTGGCATTTAATTTTTCAACTTTTGTAAAGGAAATATTTTGCACAGTTCATTAAATTTTCTCCATGTTTGTTAAATTTGCAATATTCATTTATTTTACTATGTGGCCTAGCCTGCCAATTGCCCATCCAGACAGTAGGCCCAGTACTAGTGATGGGTCCCTGAAACAGTTGTATCTGTGGTATATGTTGTTTTAAAACATCATTGAGGGCAGGGATGACACTGGAGTAAATTAAAAATGTGTTTTTTATTCACGTTTTTCTCTGCCAAAAAGTGTATAGTGGGGTAATATTTGATGCCTTGGGAAGATGTGTGTTGTTGTAAAAATATTTATAGCTGAGATAATTTTCATTTTGGGCATTCCTGAATTAATGGTAGTGTTTTTTTCAGTGTTACCATGCCTGCTTGCTTGTCATTTGACCATGTGGCCAGCGGCCATTTTGTGTAGCCAGCCAGTGTGCTTTTGCCAAAGGCTTGCATGTGTTATTTGCTGTGGCCTTGCCTCCTTGATTGCTGTTGTTGGTTGACCATGTGGCCAGTGGCCATTTTGTGTAGCCAGCCAGTGTGCGTTTGCCATAGGCCTGCATGTGTTCTTTGTTGTGTCCATGCCTCCTTGCTTGCTGTTGTTGTTTGCCCAAGTGGCCTGTGGCCATTTTGTGTAGCTATGTTCTTTGTTGTGGCCATACCTCCTTGCTTACTATTGACAGGTGAGGGCTATGCCTTTTTGTTTTAGTTCATTTCTTTAATTTTCCCCAATATCAGTTTAATAATATGCTTGAGGATCACTGTAGTATATGTATATTATGAACAGTGTTTTATATTATATGCATTTTTTTGCATTTTTCACCTGTACCTTCTTGACTCCCAATGGATTTCTCAGAGAGGTCTATGTGGATCAAAGCCCATTAGTGTATTGGTATTGGAAGATGAGCAAAGGGCCAGAGCTCAGCAGGCTGACAATAAAGTATTTGACTTGTCCAGTGCCCAGTGTGTCTGCTGAGCGTGTGGTCAGTACAGCTGGTGCAGTTTTCACACTGAGAAGGATCAGTCTCTCACCTCAAAATGTGGAGCGATTGACCATGATCAAAATTAACCAACACTTCATACCACACAATTACACTGTTCCTGAAATACCACAGGAGGAAGATGAAGGTGATTAATCAGACTCAAGTGTGTTAGCTGACAGACTTCTGGGTGAACCACCTAAGTTTGAGGTAAAACTCTACTTCTTTGACTAAGAGTTGGCCACCATAGAACTTTTTTATTGTTTATCATCTAACTGCTTTGCCCCCCAAAAAAATTAAAAATTGATATAGCTAGAAGAACATTAGGGGCCTAATTACAATGTCAGTCGGAAAGCCTCTGACTGCTGGTCGGAGGCTTTCCGACTGACATTCTAGGTTTAAAGTCCGACTGCCGTATTATGATGACGGCGATCAGAGTTTAAACCAGCAGGGGAACCCAACACGGTTCCTTAAGGATGGAGTTTCCGCCGTCAGGATTATGATGTCGGTTTCCATCAGCCAATCCATGTCAGCCTTTCTGACATTAGTTGGCTGTCGGAAACTGACTTTGGGGGCCCCTGGCCCTCTGCATTTGGCCCTGGCGGGCACCTATGGTGCCCCCTAAACATCCCTTCACCGTGTGGCAGGCACCATGATGTGCCTGCCACACAGTGCAGGGATGCTCTGAAACGTCCATTTTTCAATGGGTGCTTATGCTGTGGGCGTTTTCCACCTGCCGCACAAGCTCCCATAGATAAATGGATGTTTCAGACCGCACTGTGCGCGGTCACATCCAAATGGTGTGGTTGGAACCGCCGACTGAGCTTGGTCGGTTCCCATTCCGCAACGATGTTAGGCGGACTTGAGTCCGCCCGACATCGTAATCAGGGCCTTGATATTTTGTTTGTGTCTGACTGACTTATGCAGCCCCACCATTTTTAGGTACATGTATGACCGAATTGGAGTTGGACCAGTGTGCTGTGAAGAAGCCTTTTCATTCCCTTCAAAGACATAGGGGACAATGCCTGCCTCCATCACATGCTTATACTTTTCTTCATCCCTAGCAGAAATGTCCCAGATAATTTGATTTACAAGACTGCCCAATGTGTTTTGCTTCCATCAAAGAGGAGATACAATTGTGTACCACCGTGCTTGGATTGGAACAGGTAACTATTACCACCAATGAGTGATATATTATTGAGTGATTGTGAGTGATAATTCATGTGGTGGCAGACAGTTAGGGAGGGTGTTTAACTAATTTGTAAACTTTAACTTGATGATTTGCAATGTTTGGGGCCTGATGGCTCATCATTTTTCCTGAAGGTGATTGGCCGTTTCACACTTAGTGCGATTTACATGCAGGGTCCAATCCTTTTTTCTGGTTTCAGTTTAGTGTAACACAAATCTACACAAAACATTACTTAAATAATGTTTCTCTTCCTGTTTATCAACAGCAGTGCACTACAGGTCAATCTCTCTCATTTGGATCGGGACAGGTTTAGTATTGATTCATTACTCGGAGTCAGGATGATGGAAGGACTCATTGCGGGACTACCTCAATAGCCAGAAGAAGGAAGTTATTGACTTCAGGGAAACCAAAATGATGATGATGATGCTAAGAGGCCTACTCAAATCTGTGGACTAGAGAGGTGTGTTTATTTGGGAAATTCTGCTGAGTGTGTGTGCTGGCTCAAATATGAAACTCCTTTATTATGTGGTTGTGGTTGGGTGCCTTTTGTTGTAACTGGAGACAGACGTGTGATGTTACATCATCACATGATGCACGCACTCAGCTAAATGTTATGATGACAGTTTCGAGATGGATCAGCCCGGTACATGTAGCTACTTGTTCATGATTGGTTGTAAAATTGCTCTCACTTCTCAGTTATTCAACTGTTCATGAGTGATAAATTGAATGATTGAGGAGCCTTTGCTCTTGCTCTGCCTCTTAGCCTTGGTACACTCCTTATGATGCTTACCTTCTGTTCTTCTCCTTGATTCTAATTCTACAATATTGTTTCTGTCTTAGTCTTATCCTGTACGAAAGGCGAAAGCTCCGTAACACTCCTGCTTACCTTGCTAGACCGGTTCAGCCAGGCGCCCAAGTGTGACAGACATTTTGAGAAGAAAGCAGATCACCGCCCAATTTGGCAATACAGTATCATTTTTCTTTTAACAATCATAGTTTTTAGAACTGTGTAGGTTCACTTCACTCCTCCATAATTTGTATTTTGAAAACCTATATGACATTACATTTAGATATATGATAATAACGTGGGTCTCTGAGACTGAAAGGCTGTTTGCAATGCATTTAACAGAACTGTGTCATTCCTTCATTTCCTTCCACAGCAGATTGTTGATGATGTGCTGCTCATCGCCCTGATCAGTATTGTTGTTGTGTAGTGTTCGTCTTTGTCACAACTTTCCCCAAATCCCTTTTCACATCCATTCATCAAACCCCTAACCCTCTTCCCCGGGCTGCGTGATGTATTGAGGTGTGATGTAATTTACACCTTAAATGGATCACACACTTGGTGGGGCGGATTTGGTGAAAGCAGCATCAAATTACAGCAGGATCTTCTATTACCTGAGCAATAGCTGCCACCAGCCCCACTTACCCACCCACGCATAAAAGGGATCCATATTTGGGATATAGAAGAATATCATTTGTCAACATCATCATTCAGGCATTGTGTTGGGTAAACGCTTAACCATGTTCCCTTCAGAGTCTGAGTCCACTTCTCCTGACTCGAGGATTTCATAACTTTAGTTCTAATGGAATACCAACTCCCCCATTGCTCAGAAGAAGTTACTATTGCTAGTTTTTGTTATAATATCAGGTATTCTTTGTTGTGCCATGGTGGTAGTAGTATGGTCTCAGTCTTTGTAAAGCTAAGATATAAATATATAACTCACTAACTCTGTGTTTTTCTTTCAATTTAGTTGCCTGTGATGGATAATCATTTTGATTAATCCTACAGTTGCAGCTCACCTTGGTGGGAGTGGGACCTCGCTTGTTATGATGCCTTCCCTGTTAGCACACTAGTCTGCAACTATTATCACCAACATTAAGAAGGCACCTTGGGAAATACTGTGGCAGCCATCACTTCAGCCATCGGTTCATCTATTCAGGTAAGAGAACTATGGAGCGAAGTGAAATAGTTTAGTTAGTAAGTAGCTAATTTCTACTGCAGATAAGTGCTTTCACTTCCCACGTTTATCTATATTGTTGTAGGCAATACAAGTAAAACACTAAAAAAAGAAAAACTACTTCAGACTTAAAGTAGAAGAACAATTTTTCCCTTTACTTTCTTTCAACTATATAAATAAAACCGACCATTCCCACCCACAACTTGCCCACTCCTCTCCCAAACAAATCTCCTTGTCTCCAACCAATGTCCGATATCCAAAGAAAACTGTTCAACAAAGTCCAAACTCCCGGTACCAACTCCCTTCTCAATTCCCACCTTCTCCATCTACAACAAAAGTCTCTCCCACCAAAACAAAATTAAAAAAGGGCTCAGTAGAGGGCATTCTCGATGTGGGTCTTGAGTTTCTGCTGTTGTTGAGGTGTGCCATCTGATGGCTGAGCTGTGCCAGCTGGTGCAGCATAAGGTGCTGGAACTGGTTGTCCTGGTAGGTGTGGGGCAGCAATGGTGGTTCAGGTGGCTACCACCTGCCAGCGGCACTGGTTATGGTGTTGCCGGGAGGATTGATGCATTGGGGCTGACTGGAAGAACTGGAACCCGGGGCAGTGCTGCTGCCTCAGCCTCCTCCTGCTCCTTAGCCACCAGCCTACGGTGCTCACCCCCAATGGTCTCCAATGTCTACCTCCACAGTCAGGCTGCTATCTCCTGCCATGTAGGTGGTAGACCAGCAGGTGTAGCTCTATGAACAAAGAAAAAAATAAAAAAGACAAATTGTAAACAATGCTCTGCGCAAACACTTGTTTAAAATTATATAGTGGCAGAGTAGCAGTACATTGCTGATCTCCTAGGGCCATTGGAATTTGATATGATGATTAGGAGAGTCACAGGGCCATTTTTTACTCACACATGCCTCACATAAAAACCAAAGACATGCTGAAAGGAATTAAGGCAGAATAACACCAGATTAAAAAAGCAGAATGATTTTTTTTCTCTTATAGAGGGTTTCTTAGTAAAAAACTAAACAGACACTTTGTGTGGAAAAATAAAAATAAATTACCTCTCATTAAGGAGTAAGACATTATGCACTATGGAGTACAAGTCTTGTGCAAAATTAATGGAGGCGTGCTAGCTAGTGTGTTGGGTACTTTGCAACTCTCTGAAATCTGCAGCTTGGGCAGCTGTAGTGGACAATTATCTTACTTTAATGCCAATGGCCCTGCTCTTCTCCAAATGCTTTTCAAATCTACTGTGACTCCAAAGAGGCAGATGAACAATAAGATACTATGTCACACATGTCATGTATAAAATGCAGATATCCTGTCTACTGTAAGTAGACATTGGTGAGAACAATGCACTGCAGTACAAGAAAGGAACAGGATATAGATTTTATTTGGCACGTTCGTCGCAGAAAGTATCCTATGTACAAAACTTGAAATCAGGTACTTAGTCCCACTTTACTACCTGGCCTCGCCCTGCACCATAAATTATTTTCAACCAGTACATTTACTTGGCAGTAAGGAAATGAAACTAAACTTACTCTACTACAGGGAAAGTTAGAGGGATTAGACCAGGAAGGTAGAGGTTTTGATACAGAATAGTGTGGTGTCACTGATCATCATCATGTGCATAAACTTTGACTTAGTCACTCACTGTAGTTGACAAATGTCAAAAGGGAAACATTTTAACAGACATAAATCCATTATGGAAGCCAATAAATATATGAATTACTTGGCCAGAAACATGTGGCACATGCCAAGAATGAATCTTTCAATTTTTTTGGTAGGCTGGTACAGTACTTAGGAAAGAATAAAGGAGTGAAGTAGTAGGACTAGGAGGTGAGTGAGTGGGCACTGGGAGGGAAGGGAAACACACTTTGTTTTCAGTTTGCAATGCATTGAAAACTTTGTAAATGCCACGTTAACTGAAGAAGACGCACATTGCACACCCAACACAGCAGTGCCAAATTCGACAATGCTGGAGTTAGGTCATGGGTGGCGAAATGCCATGGTCAGGAAGGTGATGAATGATGATGGGTGGGATACATATCTTCCTCACTTAACAAATACAGTGAGTATACTAGTAATTAGTTTGTCAATAAGCAAGCAATGTGAGTCACCGCCGTCCTTCTCAGCCGCCACTGGTACTCCCCCTCAAACTGCCTCAACGTCTGGCGCACTGGCGCTGCTGCTGGCCCCGGCACTGGTGGTCTGTGCTGCTAGAAAAAACATTAAACATTTTAGATGCCAGATACACCTCAAATTAATATTTTGTTTAAACAAATACAACCGAAAAACATCACCACAGTTTGGTTAGCAGTATCTTCTATCGAAAATATCACTTTAGGCATTTTGTTGGCCGACAATCTTAGGAAAGCCAGGTAGTCAAGCCAACCAAAAACGTTTTATAATGGAGGGGCAGAGCTATGATGACTCTGAGTCATTGAAATGCAATGAAGGGGTGGAATAAATTGGTCAATGAAGGACATATGGTGTTGGTTGGAAAATGCAATGGGACTGTCCTCAAACTACTTTCCTGCCATGCAGTGAATGTCATAGAAACTGCTGCTATACTGAATGATACTACATACAACACAACATTGGGGGGGTCCACCAAGACCATGGACACTCTTTTGTTTTACTGTTTGAGCATGAGCAAGAAAAAGAAAGCCTTCTCAACAAACATGCATTGAATAACTTACCTGGGCCTGCAGTCTTCACAGTAGAGTACATAAAATCTGTTCTCTTAGTCTTACAGTACCAGTCCACAAGATATATATGGGGCGAGGGAAAGCTTACTAACAAAGCAGAAGAAAACTACAGATTAGTACAGACAGGAGGTAATCAGCTACAGAAACATGAAAGATAGAAAAAAAAGATAATGCAGGGATAACAAGAATTTAACAAACATTAGATAGAACGAAGATGAGTTGAAAAAAAGGGAGACAGTCACAGGACAGAAAAAACAAGGAAAAACTATTATAAATGGGGAGAGGTAAAAGTTAGGGAAATAATAATAATATTTTAACAGGAGTACCTACTGGGGCCAGCAGATCCATGAGCCATGGCGCTGGTTGTGGTGGCGGTGCTTCCACCCTTTGTGGCACTGGTGGTGGCAGCTCCAGCTCCCTGACCCGCCTCCGATGCCCTTTTCTTTTCCTTGGATGCTGATGTAAGAAATGAAGAAGATAAAAAAAATAGACTGGGATACAGTTACTCTCCCCAAAAATATTTTGGCAGGCAAACGCAGTAACATTGTACTTTTCTAAATCAGATCACCTATAGTACTAGTATCGACTCAAATTGACCTGTTCCTAATTTCCTAAACCTAAGCCCTATTCCAAATTTCCTAAACCATATTTGGAACTACTAATGCATTCCAACAGATGATCTTTGCTTCTCATCTCAACCCCTTTTCATGGGCCAACTCAGTCTCCCTTTTCAATCCATGCCATAGATGCATACTACACATGACTGGAAGATTGCTTGGGACTGTACAAGCTACATAAAGAGAGGCGCGGAGAACACTAACTCACTGATATTACTACTTCCACTTTCTTAGTGACAGGACAGAAGAGTCTGCATGACTTCTTAAATAATCAGCCCAAGCTAGTGCCGACGAATCGAGTACGATTAGGTAGTACTGAGCACCTGACTAGTTCAAATTGGATTACATAATATTCATAACGTAAACTTAACCTACCTCTGAGAGTGAGCAGCATGCTATTTGAAAAAAAAAATAGCATTGTAGAACACAATAAAAAAAAAAATACTCACCGAGCTCCGCAATCTCGACGCCCAGCATGGCGAGCAGGTCCTGCTACCGGTCAAGTTTATTGGCCCAGTGGGGAGTAAACTGCTGCTAGGTGCGCTGGACCCCACTACTCCAGCGCACTTAATGACACATCCTCCCCCACAGCAGCCGACGCTCCCGCAGGGCATTCCCACTCCTAGACCTGCCACCTGCTGCAAGCATCGAGGGGAGGTACCGTTGCACATAAAAAATCAGTGCTGCCACCTCCACCTCTGAAAAAATGGGGCGGACTTCACCCTTTGGTTGTGCCTATGACCGCAAGGTGTATGGCTAGCAGACGCACTGGTGCTGCCGCTTCCTGTTTCACCCTTCTCTGGCACTAAGTTTGAAAAAAGAGAAATAGGGAGAGTAGGAGAGAATTTGAAAGGAAGAACTAAGGAAGTAAAGTAAAAAACAAAAAAAGTACAGAAAAAAGTCACATAAAACAAAAAAATACAAAAACGTAAAATACACAAGCACAAAGACACACACTGATAACATAAAGGTAAATGGGGAGTGGATGAGTGGAATAGGGGGAGGATTGGAAAGATTTTAGAAAGATAGAAAAATCAGACCCATCACCATGCACAGAACAGAAAAGGTAAAACAAAATGGCTGCACCCATGCGGACCACGTGGTGCAGTTCGTGCTGATTTTTCAGCGGGCAACGCGGTACTGCCATGAAAAAGGCAGTGCGAATGGGCAACTGAGCATTATTCCACCCATTGACGGAGTTCCGTGGAATCTCGCTGAGTTTATTTGGAACTCCGTGGAATTCTGCAGAGCAAAACTCCTCTAGTTCCGCCAAGGCCAAGTGTGAATGCCATTTCCCCACCAAAGGCGGCTTCGCCTTTGAAACTCGTCTTTTGGGATAACACCCTGAGTGGCTTCCTGCGAAGGGGAGGTAACACTGTAGCAGACTGCTATTGTTCCTAAGCCTGGGAATCATTCACACAAATCCCCAGGTGCGTAGAAAGCTGTCTGTTGGTCAGAGCCCGTGTGAGGCTACTGGACAACTGGATCACAGAGTGGCAATTTTCTAAAAGTTGCATTTCTATAACATTGGTATTAAATTCGACCTGAGCATCAAGTCAAATTTAATGCCATGATTATTTTGATACCTTACAGTACCCAGCTAAGTAGTCTCATGTATAAGTTAGCCAGGCTCCTCAGCTGGTAACCCTGTGTTAGCCAAATAGGCTACTAGCATTTCCACAGCAAAATAACAATTTAGAAGTGTTGCTGTTAAGATATATATAAAATTCATGACTTACTTAATAATATACAGCTTCCTGCCTCCTTATGGCTCTACAGGCCTTCCATAGGGGAGACTTACATACATTGTTATGGGAAGTGCAGGCTTTGCCATTAGTTTAAATGACAAAGTCGAACTAGCAGTGTTACTACTGCCCTTCCAATCTGCAGTGACACAGACAGTGGGTTTAGTACATTGTCACACACAGGATGGCACAAACAGTGCTGTAGCCCTGGGTGGAGACTCTGCCTTGCATGCCCTAGGTACAGTAGGTACCATATACTAGAGACTTATAAGTAAGTCCATCCTTGTCAATTGGGAATAGCCAATTCGACAAATACTTTGTAATGGGTTAGAACACTGTCACTGAGGTCTGATTAGCAGGCCTCAGTGCACTCTCAGAGTCGTTAAACCAGCAACATCAGTCCAAAATTGTAGGGCTGAACATGCAAAAAACAGGCATTTCCTCACAACATATCAAAAGACATCATCCATGATACTGCTACTAAGATTACTCCATAAGCCCTTACATCATTTAAAAAAAAAAGAAAGTGGTTAGAAAAGCGTCCATAGTCAGATACAGCTTAGAGTGTGTACATGTATGGGTGTGTGGAATGGTAATAGCTTAAGCTTTGGAGGCAAGTGTGGTTATGCATGTTGAAAATTATATGGAGCACCATTTACAAATCAGTAAAGCCTGAGGTGCAAGTAGTTTTCTATGTTAAACAAGGTAAAGCTTAGTGCATCTGATGTGGTTTTCAGATGCATTTTTCAAAGTAGGTAAAGGTTGTGACTTAAAGCCTCTTGCACAAAATGTGTAAGTAAAGCCAAAGCTTTTGTTGACAATGGATTATCCGTCAGGGGTGTCTAGGGGCATGCTCATGTGAAAATCTATGTAATAGGGATGTTTATAAAGTGTGGATATTTTTTCCAGAACTTTGCTGAAGATTTTGAGGCATTGCAGATTGTTGAATAACATAGAATGTTAGGGAGTCCCACATAGAGATGATTTAACTCAATCTGAGGTTGTAAGTGTGGCTCTAAGGTGGTATGCAATTTGCAATTTTGCTCACCTCAGGCATGTGTGAGGTGTATTTTACCAAACTATGGAGGGTTGTCCCTAGGGCCAGACATAAAGTGTCATATAAGTGGCAAATGCATACATGGTAACGTTTTGACTTAAAATTACGGGTCATTCGAAGTGATTCCATTAAGGTGAATAAAGTACAAACTCTTTTTGGAGGGTATTTAAGGTTTAAAAAAGAGGTGACCCCACCATTAAAATATATGGATACATTTAGTTTCCACCATGTAGTCAAGGGTGTTGTCCCTTATTACTAGAAAATATGGCACAGGTAAAGCTTGTTGAATTTCTCCAAGTCCAATTAACCCTATAGGAAGCTGTCACAATGACTGCATTATGTTATCAGTGATGTCATCAATGATGTAATTTGTGACATGATAGCAGTGAACGGTGGGGCACAACCTAGAGCCTAATTTATAATTTGGTGGATGGCCCATTGTTCCACCAGGGGGATGGAGTAAATGACTTCATCCCCATAGTGGATGGACAGCCTGCCAAATTAATAAATGACCTTCACGGGGTTCCTGCCAAAGCATTTAGCTGTTTGGTGCAAGGCTAGAAACGTTTAAAGATATCTGGATCATTAAGAATCCGAGATATTCTCGAATCCAAAATTTCAAAAGATACCCATATCCCATTGAACTTTTGCTCCCGTCTTCCATTTTGTTTCAGCGAATCTCAAGGGATCTGATTGTCTGGCTGCAATATGAGAGAAAAAGGGCAGTCACCATTACAGGACTTGGGGATCAGGTCCGAGAGCCCTGTAAATATTTTGCAAGGGCTCATAGGAGGCCAGGGTGAGCACTCTCTGACACTCAGGGGGAGATTTACAAAAAAGTCGCGCAACGCAGCCCCCTTTGAGGCTGTGCAAGACAGGGAAGGAGCAGGGGAGCACCATATCTTCAAAGATATGGCTATCTCCTTCCCTTTCCCTTGCGCCGGCGCGAATTTCAGCAGCCGTGCGCCATGCACACACCTTAGCGCCGCAGCTCTAGGGTGTGTGCATGACTCCAGCATAGGTTTTGTACCTTTACAAAATACTATGCTCGACACAAGGGAAAGCTTTTCCCACTTTGTATGCGTGCTGCACAGTGCAGCACGCATGCAAAGTCAGAAAAGGAAGGAGAAATGAAAGCATTTCTCCTTCCTTGCGCCTAGTTCAAAAGGTCGCAGTTTTCTCACGCTAAACCCAATCTACTGTTTTAGTAAATTGGGTTTAGCGTGAGAAATCTTGGGTGGTTGCATGGGAACGCCCATGCACCACCCTTGGCACGTTTCCATGGCGCAAAGTAACGCAAAGCGCATTATTTTTACGTTCTTTCCAGCGCTAAACAAGTTTATCACTGGAAAGTTAATTAGGAAAAAAAGATTTTGCGCCGTTTTGCGTCACTTTTGTGACACAAACACGGCGCAAAAGCTTAGTAAATCTCCCCCCTAGTCCCATGTGATTGCAACCCTTGAGTTTAAAATAAAAAAGCAAATAGTTTTTCTCTGGGTTGCATGGCTCCAGCACCTGGATTGGCAGATGCCAGTGCAGCCCTCCTGTGTGATTCATGGGTCCTCCCTAGATTCAAGGATCCAGGGAGGAAGGGTGTGACCATAGACCAGACCCTGTGGCCAAAAACGATTGCTCTGGGTCTGAGCAATAGGGCTCGGCCACCCATGGAGGGTTGGGGCCAAAGCCTGCCTTGAGGCCAGGCCCTGCAGTCAACCCTTGCTGTGAATGTCCAAGAACCATATGCAACAGCTTACACACCTGTAGTGGGTTGGGTGCAGAGGAGCTGTCCCTGAGCCCAACTCTGCTGTGCATGGCTAAAGGCCTGCACATTGGGAGTTAGCTGCCCATGTAGGCTTGGACGCAGGGCCTTCCTAGAGGCCAGGACCAAGTGCCAATCCCCACTGTGCATGGTGAAGAATGTGCGGAACATGGAATGGTTGCCCACAGAGGGTTGGGGATAATGTCGGGCTGGATGCCAGACTCTGCATTAATCCTGATATATACAGTTGATGGCTGTATGCAGCAGGGGTTCCACACCTGTGGAGGGATCTGTGCAGAAGGCCAAACCCTGTGCCCAACTCTGCTTGTGCAACACAATACAGTGTTGACTGCCTGCAGAGGGTTGCTTGCTTGACCTGGCTGGAGGCCAGTACCTGCATCCAACCTTCATCACACACAACCGAGCATCACATTTGGTGTAGAAGTTATGCTGTACATAGCTTATGTAAGTCATAAGCAGTCCATGATGCCATACTTAACTACTCAATACAGAGAAAGGGTTGAACAGAACTACACCATATTTAGCAAATAAATAGAACTGTGCTCAAATAAGTGCCTTTACTTGGGTTGGCGCAAAACGGTTCAGTAGCTTTTGAGAAATTAGCACTTAGAAAGTGAACCAGTCTGGACATGAAGAGGTAACATTTTAGAGTTATCTGGACTAAATTCATGGATTCTTCACAGATTCATGACTCCACAGATGACTTGTGAATCCAGTTTAAAAAATATAGGAATGCCATTGGGCTGGAGAACTTTATCTCCCATTGTACATTGCAGATTTACAAATCCAAAACTCTCTGATTGGGTGGTCATTACAGAAAAACTTTGGTTGATTCTGCCATTGCACATTATGGTGCACTGAACACCGTGTTGAGAAAGAAAAAGGAAATAAGGGGCTGAGTGAACTTATACTGAGCTCCAAAGCCAATGCTTTGGGCGGCCGAATAGGGAGCTCCTAGCAATAAAATAATTATGAACAACAATATTTTTATTTTAGAATTTGCACATATTATGTTGGAATCCTGGACCCTACAAGGGTTTTGAGGATTCTGATGGGCCTCAGGATTCATTAATGTTGTGAAGAATAAAAAAAAATATTCAGTGCGCCACTGCTGCACTTTTCAAAAGGCCACACCTGGGTCTGTGCCTTCTGCACAGAGCCAACGGCCCTGCTCAGTTGGAATGGCGTTCCACAGAGGGTTACGTACAGTGTCTGGCCAACCCTTGGCTGCCCACAGACGGTTGAGACCCAAGACCAGGCCCTGCACCCAATCCCACTGTGCATGGCAGGAGGTGATGCAAGCACACCATTAGTTATCCTTGATTCAGTTTTCTAGGAAAACAACCCACCAATTAGTTGTTTTCCAGAAAGGTGTTCTTCTTTTTTCACTGACATCATACAGCACATGCATCAAGGAGATACAAGTGACACGCCCAGAGTTAAGGGTCCATGCTGTCTGGAAAAATGCCTTGTGCCCGATCAACCAAAGTGTGTGGGGCGGAAGCATGCTGACCTATACAAAAGTCATTGATGAGGGAGCTTTCCTAATACAAGACTGACCCCTTTTACTAACTTTTTCACCTTGCATAAGTGAGCCAAGAATAAAGGAATACGTTCCTAAATAAAACAGGTTAAACTATTAGAGACTCCAACAGGCATTCAGAAATTACTTTTCCAGGGGCGAATATCTCTGCCTGAGTTACAAGACATAAGACTCATAAATACACATTTGGTCACAAAAGAGTGCACTGTGAGCACCTGCAATAAAGGTTTTTGCAGGTGAGGAGCAACCCCAATGATAAAGCATGGGAGAAGGGAAAATTTGCAAGTGCTCTTTTTTATTTATAACTGTAATTTTCTAAATAAAAAATAATTCCTCTGTATTACATTAAATACCTCGATACCATACTGTCTTGGGCTTACATTACAGATATGGATTGACCATAATGTGTCAACAGCTAAGATGGTACCTGTGAGATTAAGGAGCTAGTTCCACCTAGTGAGTATCAGAAACCTGTACAGTGGGGGGTTCTAAAGAATTTCTTGGCTATGGAAGCCTGCCTGTTACAGGGCCTGAAGCACTTCCTACAGGTGAAAAAGATGGTCCTTCCAGCAGCTACCGAAGACAGCTATGTCATTCAAGTAAGCAGAACTGAAGGCTTCCATACCGGCTAAAGCCGCTGGAAGGTGGCAGGGGCTTTCTTTAATCCGAAAGGCATTACCCTGAATTGATGGTGGCCCTCTGGTGTGGAAAATGCTGACCTCTTTTTGGCTCCATCAGTTAAGGAAATCTGCCAGTATCCTGAAGTAAGGGCAAAAGTACTCAGGAACTGGGCAGATCCTAACCGATCAATCAGCTCATCAAACCGGGGGATGGGATGAGCATCAGTTTTTCTGACTGAATTGAGCCCCCTGTAATCTACACAGAGCCTGAGTACAGGTGTAGTGCCTGGGGGGGCAGCTTTTGGTACCAGCACCACAGGGTTGGACATGGGGCTACTGGAGGGTTGTATCACCCCCAACTCCAGCATCTTAAAAACCTCATCCTTGATGCTGGCCCTCACTTTGTCAGGCAGCCTGTAAGTGTCATTCTTGACAGGGAGGCTGTCTCCTGTGCCCACATCATGAGTACACAGGTGGGTAGTTCCAGGAGTGAGGAGAAACAGAGAAGAGAACTGTCCCAGCAACTGGCGACAGTCCATCTGCTGTTCATAAGTCAGGGTAGAGGAGAGGTTCACACCTTCCACTGACCCATCCTTCTCCTTGGAGGCTAAGAGATCAGGGTCAGGTTCACTCTCCTCTTCCTCCACTCCATCTGTCACTAGCAGCATGGTGACCTCAGACCTCTCAAAGTGTGGTTTGAGATGGTTGATATGGAGCACCCTCTATTGGTGCCAGGGGGTCTTGAGGGGCTCCAGGTAGGTGACCTCCCCCTTCTTCTCAACAATCTCATAGGGCCCAGTCTAACGGTCCTGCAGGGCCCTGGGCTTCACGGGTTCCATCATCCACACTTTCTGTTCAGGTTTCAATTCCACCTTCACCTCTTGTCTGGCCTCTAGGATGTCAGATGGCTAATATAGCCCCGAACGGCCTGATTGTAAAAAACTTCCCACGTTTATTTCTGGAGGATGCTGTATTTAAGAAAGAGTGGTCCCTAGTAGCATGGAAATGCACTAGGGACTGGCTCATCCTCATAATTAACACGGCAAAAAGAATTGCAGACGCTCTGCTCATAAGAATACAGACAGCAGAAGGTGCAATCAAGGTTATTATTCAAACAGCAGCATATAAAACCAAGCTAGCTGAGATCAATGCGGAAATTGCGGACAATAGGGAATACCTAATGAAACAAAAGATTTCGAAACTTCAAAAAGATATTCAGAAATTCTCAACAGAAAAGGTCTACCCGTATCTGAAGGCAGGCTACACTGCATCAGCAACAGGTTACTCTTCAGATGAGAGTTCCAATTTATCAAGGAGAGGCTCCTTATCAAACAGTGACTCCAGCACTGGGAGCTGGAATAGCAGAAAAACAAGACCTTTCCAACAACCTATGTATCCTCCCTACAACATACCCCCATACCAGGGACCCCAGTTCTGGCAATACCCAATGTACCAACAAGGCCCTCCTCCCTTTTTCCAACATGGGGCTGAGCCACCTTTTTTAGACAGAGGCTGGGGCAGAGGAAGAGGGCGCAGGAGAGGGCAAAAAAGAGTACAATGGCAGAATCAGCCAGCACGATCGGTAGAGACCAGGAGCCAGACAAGGGGGAAGAGAGACTGATTATTAACCTCTCCTCGAGGGCCCTTTCTCCGCTGGAGGTAAGGGTCCTCTAAAAGGGTTTAGGTTATGTACCCACACCTAAAACTGACAAATTTCGCGACATCTGTGAGGTCCAGGGTTTCTTCCGTAAAATCCGCCTACAAGCTTTCTTTCAGGACCAACCGCCACCACCTACTGGCGATTCTGGCTTACATAGACCATCTACATTCACACCGAACAGTAGCATGATTCCCAACGAGGTGCTGACATTCGAGCAAGCAGTGTTGATAGATCTGAATAAAATGACCACCCCTACCACAATTTATCCTCTAGCGAAACCGCTGCCGTCAAAGCCCTGGCAAATGATGTGAACCTTACGATCAAACAGGCAGACAAAGGTGGGGCCACGGTTATCATGTCCACAGGGGACTACGATGTGGAATGTCGTAGACAGTTGAGCGACAGGAGATACTATACTCCTGTGAGAGAAGACCCCACTCCCAGATTGAGTAGGACTATATCTTCTATGGTGTTCTCTGCAGAGACTGAAGGTTGGATTACTAAAAAGGAAGCTGAATTCCTAATAACTAAAGAGCCCAAGACCCCTTACTTCTATTGTTTGCCCAAGATCCACAAGGGGACCACCCTGGTTCCCGGACGTCCTATTGTGTCTGGGATCGGGTCTGTCCTGGAACCTCTCTCCAGGTTTGTTGACCATTTCATACAACCACTGGTAAGAGCAACTCCCTCGTTCCTCAGGGACACCACAGATGTCTTACATCTACTTGAGGGGGTCCAACATCCAGAAGAAGTGGATCTACTGGTCACCCTGGATGTTGAGGCCCTCTATACTAACATTCCTCAAAGGGCGACACTTGAAGTAATTGAGGATGCACTTAGCAGGATTGGAACTCGCCAACCCCAGTGGCCTTCATATTGGAGTGTGCCACCATAGCGTTAACAGAAAATTTCTTTGAATATAACACACAACTCTACCACCAAACGCACGGCACTTCGATGGGCAGCACGTTCGCACCGAGCCTGGCGTGTATGTACATGTCAGCGTTCGAAGAGAGGGAGATCCACAACCCCAGGAATCCATATAGAACTAACGTGCTGATGTGGAAAAGATTTATTGATGATATTTTGATCCTATGGAAAGGAGAACGCACAAAATGTGAGGAATTCTGTACATGGATCAATACATTGAACCCTTTTCTGAAATTTACCAACACGATTTCAGAAACTGAGATTCCATTTCTTGACCTGTTGATCAAACTAGAGGGTGAGAAGATCACTACCACTCTCTATCGGAAACCAACCGACAGAAATAGCCTTCTGCTATTTAGTAGTCACCATCCAAGGGCCCTGAGACAAAACCTACCCTTTGGACAATTTCTTCATATTAGAAGGAATTGCAGCACACTGAGTGACTACCAGAAGGAGTCCGACACTCTGATGAAAGATCTTCTTCATCGGGAATACCCAAAACAGGTTGTTACTCGCGCTCGCAAAAGGGCTCGACACAACAACCGTGAGAACTTGTTGGAAAGCAAAGCTAGAGAACCAGACAATACCATCACGTGTGTAACCACGTATACCCCTTATTCCAACCGGATGAGGAAGATCATTCGCAAACATTGGAACATTCTTAATACAGGGACACTTAGCTTACCCACACCAAGGTTTGCATTCAAACGGACTAGCAACCTTAAGGACATGCTTATACACACGAGACCCAGGAAACAACAGAGTAATATACAGAGAACATTGTGGGACCTACCTCCTATCAGGGGGCATTACCCATGTGGGTCTTGTTCAGTGTGTCCCCAAACCAGAGTTACTAAAGAACTGACGTTCCCTAACGGAGTCAGTTGGAGAATGACCACACATACCAATTGCAATACCTCTAATTGCATTTACATACTGAGTTGCCCATGTGGACTCCTGTACATAGGAATGACCTCAAGGCCGGTTAAAGTCTGGATAACGGAACACAGAATCAACTTCAGATGCCAGAAAACTAATACAAAAATGACTACTCATTTCCAACAGGCAAAACACCTTCCTAACTCGTTTAAATGGGGCGTACTTGAGACGCACCCGGGGATGTCCAAGAATTCTCTGTTCCGTTTGAACAACGTTGGGTTCTTCGGCTAGCTACTGATAAGGAAGGGTTAAACGAAGATATTCCCTGGAGCCTCTTGACTTGACTCGCTCCTTGGGCTTATTTCGGTTGTGCCCATCTGCTACCTGTCTTCCAATCCTTAGTGATACACCTCTTGACTGCACCAAGATATAGCTCCTGCACACAGGGGGTCTCATTGAAATCCATTTGCCTTTAATGAGATGTCCTGACATGAGATCAGGCATATTCATTGAATACTGACATCAGAGTTATAGACACTAGGTTATTTTCACCCTACTACATTAACATTGTCATCGGAGACTCATATAGGGTAGACGCCTACCCCCAGCATGTAAGCTTGTTTTTCTACATTTACAATCAAATACACAGATCACAGACTGGGCACAATTGTGGGCACTCTCTACATACATCAGAGTAATTTATTTGCCATGAATACCCGTTTATGGCACAGTTTTCAGCTAGCACTGGTCTCTTTAGAAACACACACTACCCTTTGAGGTTTTTTAATTATAACACAACGTGGCTTTGAAAAATGACGCCGACGGTTACGGTTGACCAGCATTGTGACATCATCATTACATGGGGTACTCCAACATGGCGACCGAGACAGGGGTTTGCGTTCTAGCTACGCATATGGTTTTCCCAGAAGTACCGGAAGTACCGCCCCTTCACTCAGCCGGCCGGTGGGATAACTAACCAAGTCACAACGAACTCGGCACCACCCGGTCCGGCAGAGTGAAGGGTAGGCTAACCACCGTCTCATCTCTGACGAAACTGTAAGTATTGCAATAATGCTGAGGCAACGGCCCTGAGTGATTCGAGTCATGCGGATGTAGAGGCTAATCGTAGGGCTCCTTTCCAAATCTGAAATGTGCAACTTGGTTCTATGTGGTTTTTATCATAGCACAAACGCGTCCCAGCACACCCGACTGCCTCCGTAAGGGTGCTGGGATTAGCTTCTGCATTTTAAATTTCCGCGGTATAACTATGGAGCATTTGCTCAGCGCGGACTGGCTGTTCTGGACACTGCGTGGGCAATGGGGAGCATACGCTGATTGATGTCCCGCGGCGTACGCCGGGTGCCGATCTGACACTAACCCTTGGTTGGTTTCGGAGGAGCAACCGGTTGGCGCTGGCGGGGGTCTTTGTACGCAGTCCACATGTCACCATGACAGAAGGGGAACATAGAATCTCCTTTTGAGGTGCTTATACCTCACCATGATGAGACACAGCAAGGGAGCCCCGTTGTTGTGGTTTGCCTCTGTTCTTGATACTGCTCACAGGTTACTGTTCCTTATTATCCATATTTCAATTCTCCTTTCTCTTATTCATCAGGACACTACACCTTAGTGTCTACACCTGCCGGTAAACGATGCCGTGCGTTTTTGACCCAAATAGGGTGAGTTCCACGACTGTGCCATCAGCACAATAATGCTCTATTTCGCTGCTGCTTTTTAATGTGTTTTTAATCATACCTAGTTCTCAAATGACGCATGCCACCGCTCACCTGTGTTCAGCATGCATGTGTTGCACCTTGGATACTGGATGGTGCAACAACTGCAGTGTAACAACTAGAATATTCTGATATGATATAGTAATGTTTGGTATTTTATTTTGTTGCAGGTTATGTTGCAGATCTACAGGTACCACTTTTTAGGGTGCTGTACGGGTGGTCATTACTTCACTTCACCTAGTTTTTGATCACCACCAAAAAGTGTAGGTAGATCTAGGTTTGGTCCTGAAGAATTGCCATCTAATTGATAATAGGCAAGAAACATGTTGACCCACATCACAAGCGTATAACCTCACAAACCTTAGAGTGAGCATACGCGCCTTTTTTGTTTTAATCAGGATGGTGGCCACAATTCATTAAAATAGTTGTGAGTGGACCACCATTTCTGTTTTAAATTTCACATCCCTACACATCACTATCACCTACACTGACCTAGGGCCCTCACACGCACTGCACCCTACGGCTTAAGGAATAAAGATCTCCGCCAAGAAGGCCCCATCACGGGTGCCGATCGGGTATTGCAGCGCCGACCCGATAAGGAGCAGACCCGATGATGAAGCAAGACACCTAGCTGGCTGGGTGTGTGAGGGTCTTTTTCCGAAAGGAGGAAACTTTTCTCCTGTTCATTGACTATACATTGTCATATATATCCCCAGATCATTTACAACGACCTGCTTTGTACTATAGGAACTTCATACCACTACTGCTAAGATATGTTAATGGGCATGTATGCTGGACCTGGATAAAAAGCCCTAGTTTCCCTTCCTTTGGATAAATCAATGGCAAATTCTGCCATCTCTTCAACAATTTCCCCACTTCTGCGCTAGTTTTCTCAAAGTTCAGAGCAGCTAGTTTTTCTCAATCCCTAGTTATCTTTATACCTAGGTATTTCATTTCTGCTGCACTTTTTATTTCCCCCTCCTCTTGATTCCAAATCATTATATCAGTTTTTTCCTCATTAATTTTGTACCCAGACAGAGCCCCAAATGCTCTTGCCTCCGCTATGAGTTCGGGGAGGGCAGAATGGACATCGAGGTGAAAAGCATTAAATCATCCGCATACAGCGCAATTTTCCTGGTGAATGTTCCTACCTTAAAATTCTTTATTCCCTCATTCAGTCTAATACTCTGGGCGAATGGCTCGATATAAAGGTCAAAGAGAATGGGTGATAGGGGGCAGCCTTGCCTCGTCCCCCTACTGGTCTTGACTGGTGTTGATAAGCTCTTGTTCACCAAAATACGCACTTTTGGCTTTCTATAAATCTTCTCTAGTAGGTCTATCAGGGGCTTACCCATACTGAAATTTTCTAAGGCTGCCATAAGATAGCTCCAGTTGACCCGGTCAAAGGCCTTGGCAGCATCCACAGTTATTACTGCAAGGGGAGCCCCCTTCGATGTAGCTAAGTCTATAGTGCCAATCAGGGCATGGTTCAACTCTCTTAATTGCCTACAGGGGATAAAACCTTTTTGATCTTCGTGAATTAAACTGCCCGCTACCTAGATAATACGAGCAGCCAGAATACCAGTGAAGATTTTATAATTACTATTAAGTAAGGAGATGGGACAGAAAGATTGGCATTGGGAGAGATTTTTACCAGTCTTTGGAATTATTGTTATCATTGCCTCAATCCATGATTCCGGTATCGGATTACCATCTATTAGGATTGAATTAAAAAGTTTAATCCAGATTGGAATAACCTCCTCTGCAATGTTAGAATAGAGCTCGCTGGGAATAGTGTCAGGGCCAGCCGCTTTACCTTTTTTTATTCTTTTTACTGCTGCCAATATCTCCCCCGTTATTTCCTCACCAAGGAACCCTTGTTGCTCCGGAGACAATTTAGGGAGATGATTGTCTTTAAGCCAAGCATCAATACTGGCTCTATTTATTACTCTTTCTTCTGTATATAATTCTTGAAAGAATTCTTTAAAAACCTCTCATATCTTGCTACTATCTTCCGTGGTCTGTCTAGCATTGCCCACTTCGATCTTCCTTATATAGTTCTGATTCCTTTCTAGCCTTGCTTTCCATGCTAGTAGTTTTCCACAGCATTTGCCCTGTACTATATCTCTGGCCTTGCTGACCTCCCACGATTGCTGTACCTTCTCTTCTATTTTTGCTTTAAATTCTGTTTGCAAATTTTCTAGGGTTACAGCTATCCTTTGCTTATCTTCTGTACCCAGAGTCGCACTTTTCAACCTCATCTCGATCCTCCCTATCCCTTCCTCTAATCTAGAGAATTCCAATTTATCTCTCCAGTTTATCGATATACTCTTTAGTGTCCCCCTTAACCACGCTTTGTAAGTGTCCCACACCAAGTGCAAGGGCATTGATGTCAAATTCCAGGAAATAAACTCATTTGAGCCATGCGCTAGTTTTGCAACTATCCCCTCAGAGAGTAAAACCCTTCTATTCACAGTCCATCTCTCAAGCCCCCGTGAGCCCCTCAAATCAATTTTTAAAGACAAAGCTGCATGGTCTGAGAGGTGAATAGGGAGATGTTCCATGCCTACCATTCTCTCCACCTCCTTCCTATCCATGAAAAAATAATCTAATCTAGAAAAGTGGCTGTTTTTCTTACTGTGAAAGGTATAGTCCCTACAGTTCCCCTTTATTTTTCGGAAAACATCGCACATATTGTAATTTTCCAGCATATCTACCAAATACGTCCTCATTTTAGGGGAGTTAATCTGTGTTCTTACCGAGGATCTATCTAGATTGTTGTCTAGGAGAATGTTAAAACCCCCTCCTAAAATGACAGACGCCTTAAAATCTGTTAAGGCGGAGAACACATTCACCAGATGTGAGATATCATCGATATTGGGGCCGTAGTAATTCACTAATGTGTATAGGGTCCGATGAATATTTACTTCAGCTATAATCCAATGCCCCCCATCATCGGCCTTATAATGAACCAACCCCACACCAGCCTTTGTTTTAAATATCAAGGCAACACCTTTGGTACAATATGATTGGTCTGTAACAACTATATCTTCCACCCATTTTTGTTTTAGAAACAAATCTCTGCATTCCTGTCTCCTCAGATGGGTTTCCTGCAACATAAATATTTGCGCACTATGCTGCTTTAAATATTGCAGAATGGGGGCGTGGCCAAGTTGGCGGGGGAACGAACGCATCTCGCCCGAGCTCGTCCCCCGCCAGGCCTAATGCACATTCACTGCCCCGCATCCCCCCATCTGGCACCGGAGGATCCCTCTTGCTTGAGGGCATAAGAGGCACGAAGGATTTGCCCGTGGGGACGGCCTGTCTGAATCCCTGGCCTGAAGTGACTGGGGCCCGGGCCTCCTGCGAATGGCCTACGGACTGTCTCGAGCGGTCGGCGGCTCCTGAGGATCTGTCGGAGGCCGCGCCTGGGTCGGTGCTGCCCTGGTACCCTGGTGTGGTGACCAAGCGGACATTGCTTCGGTGCCCCCCCCGGGACCGCAACGACAACACACGCAGCCTGAGGTTGGTGGGGTGGGGCGAGTGCCTGAGCCATGCGCGGCCGAAGCTTGCTGCGGACCCCTGCACCGAGCTGACCTTGGGACGCCGAGGTGCTCTCCTGCCCGCTGCACGGCACCCAGTGCAGGATCGATGGAGGGGCATAGTCATTGCCCCATCTATGACTGGCCCGACTGGAGGCATAACGTGGGCCCCCACGTCACTCCTCTGGGACAACGGAGGACAACCGCCCCTTGAGTACGGTATTGGCAGCATAGGGAGTGCTGTGGAGGGCTTGGTGAGCAGTCAGCTCTGTGTTTACCCGGCGGCCCGTCTTGCCCCCACCGGGCCTTGCGGGGGACCGAGGGCTCTGGTGTGCTTGGGCCTTCCCTATGGACCGGTAACTTCCGGGGGACAAGTGGCCGCAGGGGCTCACAATTGACTGCCAGGTTTGCCTTGGAGCGGCCCCGTGGGAGTGCGATGCTGGCCTGCTCTTGGAGGCAACCCTTTGGGCGATACACCTTAACTTGCTGGCGAGAGCATAATCGGTGGAGCCCGTTCAGCGCCATACCTGGAGGTACTGTCTGCAGCATCTAGAGGGGCCCTTGGGCTCACTGCGCCGACCTGTGAACACAGCGTCCTTTGCCTGGGGCCCCCCTCCGCCTCGCTGTGGCCCGCCCTCTCACGCAGTGGCCTGCAGTGCGCTGGAGCTTCCTGCCTGGGTGATCTAATGGTCCAGTGCTTGACCAAGAGAGAGCTGTGTCCTGTGACCCCCACGACGACCCTCTGGAGAGGCGAAGCACTGCGGCTTAGTGGTGCCGAGCCTAACTGAAGCTACCGATTGCTGTTACTTACTCTGTCCTTTGTGGACCCTAAGCGCACTCCCTTAGCCTCCCTGCCGCATTGCCAGCATTGATCAGCGGACACTGCTATACCTGTCCTCCTGGTCCCTGGGCTCACGGCGGAGGCTTCTCAGCTCTAACCATGATGACTGCCAAGACAAAAAAGGACTGCTCTGTGCGGGACATGCATCTGAAGACTGCCGGGGACTCGGTTGGCTCGGGGCAGCCTGGAACGGGAGACGGCGCGGAGGGTGTGGTGACCCGCGATTTTCTAGAGTCCGTATTCGCCTCGCTCCGAGAAGACATACTGGCGGTAAAGACTGATCTACAATCCGACCTCCGGGAGGTACGTCGGGATGTTGATGCTGTGGGTGAGAGGGTTGCGGCTCTGGAGGAGGGCACGGTGTCCAGGGATGAAGAAATTGCCGCACTTCAACAAGAGGTCATTCGATTGCAGGACCAACAGCTTGACTTTCAGTCTCATAAGGAGGACCTGGAGAATAGGTCAAAGCGGAACAACATTCGTATCCAGGCTGTGCCTATCGAAGCTGAAGGGACAAGCTTAGAGGATTATGTTCAAGCCCTGCTTAACTCTGTTTTGGGCACCCCTGCGGAGAACATAGTCAAAGTGGACCGCTGTCACTGCGTGGGACCCCCGGCAGGCTAACCGACCACCTGCGGACATCCTTCTCTGTGTGCAGGACTTTAAGGTAAAAGAAGCTATTCTCAAGGCGGCCTGCTCCAATCAACCACTACAATTCAGGGATCACTCTCCCCAGCTCTTTCAGGACCTGGCAGTGAGTACTTTGCAGAAACGGAGGGATTTCCGCCTGGTGACCAACCATGTATGCGCCTCCGGAATAGCCTATTCCTGGGGTCATCCCTTTCGCTTAATTTTCTGACATGAGGGCAGGCTCCACCAGCTCCACTCCTTGGAGGAGACTTGCAAACTCCTTAAGTTGGACCTTGATGATCTGGCCCAGCAGAGCGCCCCCGCGGGAGGTGGGGCCTCCGGGGGCTGCCGCTGAGGTTTAAGGGCCGGAGGTGGACTTGAACGTTTGCCCCCGGATCCAGCTACAATTGACAAAGAGAGGTCTTCGGTGATCCGATCGCTCTCTGGTACTCAGGGAGAAGACTTGGATCTTCCCAGCTGAGGTATTTTTGGTTGCTTTGGACGGGATGCGGGGTTGGTACTGGCAGGGAGGGGGGCGGCTGCTCTTGATTTGGGTGCATTTCTCTTGCCTTTTTGGTTTCCCCCAATTACTCTTGCCCCCCATTGGGGATGGACTCTGAATATTATCACTTTTCCTTTTATTTTATTTGCTATGTTGTTATGTTGGGGTTGTTCTGGGGTTGTTTTGGGTCCCCCTCCGACGAGCCACTCTGGATGCATCCTTTCTTTGTGCCTTCCCTTGGTAGCCCTGTGTACTTTTCACACTCTTTCCTGGTGGTGATGACTTGCATGGAACAGACCTCGCCCTCCATGCCTTATTGCTAATACTATGCCCAGGGAGACTAAGATAATTAGCCTCATTGTTCGAGGCCTTAATAACCCCACTAAGCGAAAAGCTGTACTATCCCTGTTAGAACAATCTAGGGGCGAAGTCTGCCTGCTTCAGGAGATGCACTTACTCCCCAAAGACACACACACAGAATGCACACTGGTAGGTTCCCACAACAATACTAGTCAGCAGGGAAGGGCAAAAAGGGAGGTGTTGTCATCTTATTCTCCAAGCATTTTCCTGGTACAGTCCTGGGCCCGGTGGCCGAAATCAAGGGCCACTTATTGGTTCTTCGAGTGCAGATGGATTTGTTCCATTTCACTGTGGCCTCTATTAATTCCCCCAATGAGCAGCAGGAGGCCTTCCTGCTTGAAGCCTTAGCCAAGGTACTCCATTCCCCGGATGAGGCAGTGGTTGTTGGCGGTGATTTAAATGTGGTGATGGAGGCGGAGTTAGATCGCTCAGGACAGCGGGTGGGTGGTGCTGGAGCCCTGTCGGCTGGGAGCCTGGAATGGGTGGAGGAGTGTGAATTGAGGGACGCATGGCACGCCTTGCACCCAGGGGAACGGGACTTCACCTTGTACTCCGCGGCCCATAAAGCGTATGCTGGACTGGACCACTTCCTGGTTTCCTCCACCGCCTGTGGTCGTGTCCGGGCGTCCACTATCGAGGCCCGTTCTCTGTCGGATCATGCACCCATCACTTTGACTATACATACTTCCCCTGCTCGCACTGCAGCCCCTCTCTGGCGTCTCCGTGAATCTATGTTGTTGTCCCCAGCAACAGTGACCGCGCTCTGGAAGTCGATACTGGATTATTTAGCACTTAACGATGATGGTTCCACTGCCCTGTCCTCAGTCTGGAAGGCATTTAAATTAGTGGCTCGAGGTGCTCTCATCGCTAGGGCTGCCCATGAGAATAAAGTAAGAAAGGAGAAGAGGGGGGAACTCGAGCTCCGGGTCAGAGAATTGAAGGCTATCCACAAGCGGTCTGGTGCCCCACGGATATGGAGGCAACTTGAACGGGAACGACATCACCTTCAACGCCTTGACCTCGATAGGGCGGAACATGCTGTAGTCCGCCTGAAACACAAATATTTTGTTGGAACGAATAAAGGGGGACGTATGTTGGTGCACTGCCTGCGTAGTAAACAACATGCACAAGCAGTGAAGGTGGTCCGGGATGCCCGTGGGGAGGATGTTTTGGGGGACGTCAGTATTGCAGACGCTTTCCATGCTTTCTACTCGGAGCTCTATTCCGCTGACTCTTTGCTCTCCTCGGACCTAGGTGCCTACCTGAGAGCTGCTGCGGTCACTGTCATTCCAGGAAATGAGGCGGCTGCCCTGGACGAGCCTATACGCGTTGAGGAGGTGATCTCAGCTATTGCTCGCCTGAAGCCCCTGAAGGCACCCTGCCTGGATGGGTTCAGTGCTGCCTTTTACAAGACTTTCTGCTCGGAGCTAGCCCCCATCCTCACTCGCTTATTTAATTCCTTCGCCAACTCCGGCACCCTTACTGCCACAATGCTTCAAGCTTCGATCACAGTGATCCCAAAATCCGGCAAAGATCCCACACTCTGCAGCTCATACCGACCGATTTCACTGCTGATTCTTGATGCTAAATTGTTTGCTAGGATATTAGCTCAGCGCCTTAACCCCCTGATGCCCGGTCTTGTAGACCCGGACCACGCAGGATTTATCCCCGGCCGACAATGTGGTGATAATACCAAAAGCTTTTGTCACCTGATCGATAAAGTGCAGCTCTCCCGCGAGAAGGCCTTGCTGCTGGCGGTGGATGCAGAAAAGGCCTTCGACAGGGTACATTGGCCTTACCTGTTCATTACTCTTGAGCGATTTGGAGAGGGCTCCCGCTATCGCAATTGGGTCGCGAGTATCTATAGCTCCCCTAGCGCATCGGTTAGTGTAAACAGGGTCACTTCTAGTGGGTTTTCCATCGGACGGGGCATGCGGCAGGGCTGCCCTCTCTCACCACTTCTCTTTGCTTATATGGAGCCTTTTGCTCAAAGACTCCGCGACAATACCAAAGCCAGGGGCATCCCTTTTGGAGCAGAGCAGCACCTGATTAGTCTGTATGCAGACGATGTTATCTTTTCCATCACTCATCCTATGACCTCTTTACTGGCTATTGTGGCTGACCTTTCTGCCTTTGGGCAGATCTCGGGATTCCGGACCAATATGCAAAAATCACAAATACTGAAATTGACCTCCTCTCCACACACGGAGGGCTCCTTGCACGCTCAAGATGATTTTGACTGGGTCTCGGAGGAACTTTCTTACCTTGGCTTAGTGCTCAATAGGAGTTTGACCACGACCGCGGAAGCCAATTACTCCAGGTTACTCGCACTCATACGCAAAGATCTGACACAGATCTGACACATTGGCAGCGTCTCCCACTGTCGCGGTTTGGCAGACTGGCCGCGGTGAAGATGAATGTCCTTCCCAGAGCCCTCTATATCTTCCAGACTCATCCTCTGCAGCCGCCTTCAGGTTTTTTGCTTAGGCTGCAACGAGAAGTCGACCGCTTCATATGGGGGTCTGTGAAACCCAGGCTCCAAAAGCAACTCTTGCAACACCCAAAACAGGATGGTGGGCTTGCAATTCCCAATATAACGCGCTACTATCAGGCGACGATGCTGTGTTATTCGGTGGAATGGAATCGCTCGCTCACAGAAAAACAATGGGTCTTTACAGACCAGACTGTGGCGGGCCGACATATATGGAGGGAACTGTGGCTACCCAGAGCCCACAGAGCATGGGGGCTATGTTCTTCCCCGTGACGGAAGAACATAGGTTTGGGACAAGGTGGCTGCCTCGGTTGGTCTTACCACGTTCCCCTTGCCCATGACTTCCTTATTCCTGAACCCGGCATTTCCTCCTGGCATGGCTAAAGGGGCAGATAAACGCTGGATGGAGGGGGGATGTAAATGAGCGGGATGCCTCTTCGATCACACAGGTCCGATTCCGTTTCATCAACTTATGGTGGATTATGGCTTGTCTGAGTTAGATCGTTTCCTTCATTCGCAAATGTTACACTGGTTGTCTGGGGTGTCCAATTGTCCTCATGCTAGCAGACCAATGACCCCGTTTGAAAAATGGCTGTTCCTTAAAAAAGACGATAGGAAACTCATCTCCTAAATCTACAAATACTTATCTGTAACACAGCACAAAGGCAGGTCCGCTGGCCAGAGGAGATGGGAGGATGAGCTGGGTCGAGCACTGCCAGAAAAGAATGGCATAATATTTTTTATAGAACCCACCACACAGCACATTCCATGGGACATACTGAGACATCATACAAAATCATTTCCTATTGGTATTACACGCCCTCCCGCATACAGAAATGGAACCCCCAGTTTGATGGCCTGTGTTGGCGTGGCTGTGGCAGCCCCGGCACTTTACTCCATCTACTTTGGCATTGCCCGAAACTCACTAGGTATTGGGAGCGGATCTTGGATGAGGTTGATCGGGCCTTTGATACTACCATCCCCAGATTCCCTGCCTATACATTGCTCGGGCTACCTAACGCTCTAACATTCCCATTACGCTCAATCAAGGGAAGGCAGATGGCCCTAGCTCTTACTGCTGCCCATCGAGTTCTCTTATCTTGCTGGAACTCAGATAGAATCCCTGTCCACTCGCAGTGGCTTCACCAGCTGTGGGCTTTATTAGGCATGGAAAGGCTTTTGATGGCAACACTGGGAGATAAGGCAGAGTACTCTAAGATTTGAGCCCCTTTTATATCTATCCTCTCCTGTGAGTTTCGGGAACTGACTTGCCCTAAATACCTGCGCATCTTAAGATTGATCCCTGATCCACAGGATTTGGAGGAAGTCAGTGGTGCCGTAGCGTGTCTCTCATAGCTTGGCTTTGGTCCCTGTGTGTGTTGTCTCTGGGTAGGGCTCTGTTCGGATAGGGGTGGGGTGGGGGTGGTTTTTTGATTTTGTTGCCCTTTGGGGCAATATTTGTTGTTTTTTTGTTTTTGGAAATGGCAAGTTATACGATTCAGCAGCCCAGCTGAGATGTGAGCACTTTCTGCTGACAGGATATATGCTTTTATGTCTTTATTTGTTGTTGAACGCATCTGGACTATGGAGTAATTCCCCTTATTCCCCTTATGACGCGGCCGGCCCTGGAGGGGTTGTAGGCGGCTTGCTGTGTACTCCCCCTTCAATATTTTGCATTTGCATTGCTGATTGGATCTTTTTCTATTGTTTCCTTTTGCGCGGCCGGCCCATTTGGGTTGTAGGCGGCTTACTGTGTATTGCTTTTCTTTAAGTACTCTGCCAATAAAAAACTGATTTAATTCTAAATATTGCAGAGTGGAATGCCTTCTCTTTTTAACCCTCAGCCCATTCACATTCCAGCATAATATCTCTAACAGCCCTGACCCCTCAACCCCTGTACTAATTTTTTTCCTTTTTTCCCTTTTTTTCCTCCCCTTTTCTTTCCTTCTGCCCAAAACAACAACTCCTAAGTGGTGCTCTAACTCTGCCAATTAGAGGACTTAACCTTTTATGTTTTTTTTCCCACTGCTCCCCACCCCTAGTGCTCCTCCCCTGGGAACCCTCCCTACTCTACCACTAGGCCTTTCCATAGCCTATTTGAGCTGTCCCCCCCGAGGGAGAAACTAGTGCCTTACTTATTTGCTCTATTTCATAGTCCCCAGACCCCCCCTCTTCATCACTCCTATAAAATTATCCACTTCCTCCGGATCATGGAAGTTATACATTTTGTTCTGCCACATCATCTTTAAGGTAGCCAGAAATCTCAGCTGTACTGTTGCACCAAGTCCTTTCAAAGTTCCCATTCTATTTCCCAGCACCCACTGTCTATCGGCAGTTTCTTTAGAGACATCAGATCTAATCTTGAAGGTAACTCCTGACGCTTGGAGCGATTTCTCTTTCAAAGCCAGACTTAGAATCCTCTCTTTTATAGTGTAGGATAAGAAGTTAACCAAGATCTTATGCAGGCTTTTTCTTATTGGGCGTAGCTTAAATGGATCCCTGTGCACTTGCTGCATTTCTACTTCCAGGTTGGCGAAACTCTCTTCCCGGGGGAAAACACTTCTCAGATGTTGGATCACAAAAGATTTAATATCTGTTCCCTCCGCCCCTTCTTCAACCCCCAAAATTTTAACATTATTTCACCTGGCATTATTCTCCAACCTTCCCAGCTTGTCTGACAGTGATTTCTCTCTTTGTTTCAGGCGTACTACTTCTTGACTGCTATCTTGGACTACTAACTGTAGCTCTTTGAATCCGGATTCCAGAACCTGTGTCTGTTGCACTAGATTTTCTAGTTAGTGCACGTAGCCTGAATCTCCTTTTGATTGGCCTCAGAGATTGAAAAACGATCTTTGATTTCTTGGACAAGTTTACCCAACAGCCCCTGGACCAAGTCCACTTCCCTAAACTCCTCTTTTCCTGGCTCTGCATCCACTGCAGGGGAATGGAGGATGTTTTCTGCTGCCACCAGGTCTCCCTCCCTCACCATGTTGACTCTTCTATCTCGAGGCATGCAAAAGCATTTTCTGTGGAGACCTCCGGGTGTACTATTGTGATGCTTTGCCTTCCTGCGTCCCCACCTGCTTCCATGACTCTTCCCTTGCATAGTTCTTGAAGACTTCACTGCTTCTCCCCCCCTCCTTGCACAGGTCTGCCCTAACCTTAAAATAGGATTTCATCAAGGGAGTGATTTTAGGGGGCTTGGACGCATTCTGGTGCTGCTTTTCCTTGTGTTTTGGGGCTGAGTCAGCCCTGGCAGAGTCCTTAATTGGGTACTTATTGGCCCTAGATTTTATGTGCCTTATTGTCACCTTCGCCGATGCGTGGGAGCCCTTTTTTCCCAACCCAGCTCTCTCACAATTTTCTACCCACTCTGGGTTTTGTGACCTCAAAGCATACCGACTCACAGCCTCCTTTTGGCTCCCCACCTGAACTCTATCAGCTTCCTTTCCACCCTTCGCAACTATATCCTGCCAAAAACTAATAGCTGGCAGGGCTTACCTTCAAGCCTAGACTTGACGTCCATTAGGCCATATTCATTCATGCGGCCTCATTCTTTTTCTGCACTTTTTCTACCAGCGTCCAAGCCCAAACTGCATCGGATGCCTCCGCAACTGGTGCTGACTCTGCCTACGATAGTCCCCACGCTGTGGTAGCCTCCCGCGAACACACCCCAGGCAGCGCGGACACGCCGAAGCAACACCGCTGCGGCGCAACAGCGTTGGCTCTCACTCTCGACCATCCACCCTAACACGGACCACAAGAGCAGCGAAAAGCCTCAGCGATGTAGATCCAGAGGACAAGAGGGGTCATCAAATACCGAGCTCTCCTATAGGGTGAGCAAACTTTCACTTAGCCGCAAGTTCTCCCTCAGGGGTAGCTCCTGACCAGCCCTTCAGCCAGCCGCCATGTTCCCTTGCTCCTCCCCCCTAGAGCATGTTCACCAACCAGGCAAGGGATTAAGGGGGCTTTCAGTCTCTGCCCTGTCTTCCCGCTGGCCTTGCAGGTTAAGCAAGTTCTACAGAATGCATCTGAGGAGATCTTCATCATAGGCCAATAAAAGTGGGGGACAAGCCTCGCAAAGGTCTTGTCTTGGCCCAGATTTCCTGCCAGGGGTATTTCGTGAGCCAGCCGCAGTAGGCCCTGTAGCATTGGGGGACAACCAGGGTCCTTTTTTGCTACATGCACTGCTGCCTTATTCTCACTGTAAAGGAAGTTGTCCTACCAGTAAATGCAGTGATTTCCAGAGCCATCACCTGTTGCCTGGGCTTCGACTTGTTGCCTCATGCCTTCCAGGGTTGAGCACTCCTTCTGTGCCTTGCAGATCTCCTCCCTGGTGGGTACCCCTTCTACTTGCCATCCAGCAACTTCAAGCAGGTCACCAAGGGAGTCAATGTCCTCCTCAGTGAGCTCCAGGGCATCCTCCTGTGGTGCCCCATCCACCTCAGCTGGGAGACATTATGGGGCTGGTTTCCCACACCCTTTTCCTTCCCTCTTTAGGCAGATGTCTGGGTCATTCTTCCAGGCTCTAGTCCTCCTTGACTCCCTCCCCAGGCAGCCATGGACCTGGTGGTAGCACATACCCACTTAGGCAATGCTAACATCTCCAGGTGTGCCTTAAGCTCCACTTCCTTCCAGGTAGTGTGCTCAAGGTCATTCCCTAACAAACAATCCACGGGCATGGCAGGGCTCACAGCATTTTTTTGAAGACCTGAGCACCCCCCCACTCAAATGGAACAAGGGCCATTGGGTAGTGACCCTCCCTGTTGTCAGCCACCACAACCTGGTGGAATGCATTGGGTATAACTTGCTCTGGCGCCGCCACCAGCTGACTTCTTACCATAGTCATACTGGCTTTGTGTCCTTCAGAGCCTCAACACTTTGCCCACTGATGGTAACCCATTGCCTATACTTTGCAGCATTGGATGGCACATGGATTTTAGGAACCATCTCCACGTTACCCAGGGACAGTAGGGTAACCCCTCTGAGTTCTTCCCCACTTACTGGGACAAACTCCTCTCAAAGTACTATACTTGCCACCCCTTGTGTCTTTCCTTCAGTGGGAGGTGGTGCTCTTTTTGGGCACTTGGGCCCTCCCCCTGCGCTGAGGGGGAGGACATCTGGGTGCTGACCCAGATGTCTGCCTCCTCTACAAGCTTCCTGGGGTCAGTCAGCTTGCTATTAACCAGGTGTTGGTGGAGCTCTGGGAAACAAATATCAAGCATGTGCTCCTTCAAAAATTAAGTTGTACAGCCCTAAATAATCATCAACCTTGCTGCACCTCACCCAGCCCTTCAGTGCCTTACTGGCATAATCAAGGAAATTCAACCAGGTTTGTGATGAGATTTTGTGGCTGCCCCTGAATCTCAGCCTATACCTCTCAGGGGTCAGCCCAGATTTACTGACAAGAATGGCCTTCAGTCCAGTGTAGTGTGTTTGTTCCTCAACCTCCAGTGTTAAGAGTGTGTCCCTCTCCACTTTTGGCATGTACCTCCACAAGCTACTCCCCAGGACTACTCAGGAACCTTGTGCACCCTTAGAGCCACTTCATAGGCTGCAAACCACTTATCTATGTCATTCCCAACCACATAACTGGGCACCAAATCTTTTCGGATGAGGACCCTTCCTTCCCCAGCAGGCACTTTAGGTATACTGCCACCACTACTGCTCGACTACACTTGCATGGCTTTAATGTCCAGATCTCTGAGAATTAGCTCATGGGCCATCTTCTTCTCACCCATGGCTAGTCTCCTCTCCTCTAGAGCTTCTCCAAGGAAAAACATTTGAAAAAAAAATTAAAAAATCTAATAAGGGAGAATGTACTCAAATAGGTACAGCTATAGAGTAGTAGTGTACACCAAGTCACTAACTGGCACTGCATAAACACAAGTCCTATCCTCACTGCTGATCATCAATGTTAGAAATTGGGTTTCTGGTTGTCAGAGGTATGCATCCTGTCCAAGCAAGAACCACAATCCTAGTCAGGATAAGTCAATCAAACCATGTTTTAGGGAAGAAGCACTTGCACTTTAGCACTGGTTGGCAGTGGTAAAGTGCTCAGAGTCCTAAGACCAACAACAAGAATCAGCAAAAAATATGAGGCAAGCAGGCACAACGTTTGGGGGGAACACCACCCTAAGGCTGTCAGGTCTAACATATGCCAATTGAGTATAAGCCAATTTTACAGGCAAAACGTTTGGAGGTAACCTGCAGAGAGGGCCAGGTCCAACAAATAAGCACTCAGAAAATGTAAATTTGATGTGTAGTACCATACAAATAAGGGCTCATGTAATCAGTAAGTTACCTACCAGATGCATTTCCTTTCTGCTTGTTGAAAGCTGTGCTTGAACTATGAAAAGAAATATGGTCAATCAAGTGATCATTCCGAGAGCAACTGAATGAAATATCAGAGAACGTATATTTTTAGTTCACTCCTGTGTTCATAGGAAGCAGCAGATGATAAGAAGCTTGAAGTCATTGGAGTCTGCACTCTATTGGCAAGTTCATGTAAATCACATCCAATTAATAACAACAGAAAAAAAGTCCACCTGCCCGCTGCCCAGAAACTACTGTAGTGCTGGATTTTAAATACAAGGGGGATATTTACAAGGAAATGGTGCAGCGCAGCACGCAATTTAGCAGCGCTGCATTGTGTCATTTAAAAAACGCTGGGACGTGCTGTATTTACAAGAATACGGCGCACCCCTGTGTTTTCCCTTCTGCTGGTGCTAAAAAAAACTGCCTAGAACGAACACAGTAACATTTGCGCCATAGTACAAGGGTGCCTGCCTTGCAGGAATGATTGTTTATGTGCAGAAAGGGATACTTTCCTACACAAGCGAGCTTTAAAGGTGATGTGTTCTTTCTATGTGTGCTGCAGAATGCAGCACACATAGAAAGAGCAAAAACGAGGAGAAATAAAAGTAATTCTCCTTGTTGCGCCAATCTAGCACCTGCTATTCAGTTGCGTTGGTTTTTGGCGCTGACTCTGATTTACAGATCCTTGTTAACCCCTTTACCGCGGCGAACATTCCACGCCAGTGCGGCACTTCAAAGGAGTGGGCGGGACCGCGTCGGCCAACGGACGTGCGCAGCACTACCGAGGTAGTGCTCGCGACGGCCGTTGGCCGACGAACGCAGCGAAGGGGTTAATCTGGGGCAGTGTCAAGAAGCAATGGGTGTTGTGGTGGAACGCCCACAGCAACACCCATTCCATGCCCCTTTCACACAGATACCTGCGTGAAAGGGAATGATATTTACAAAGCGGCGTTAAGCCACAAAGTGGCTTAACGCCGCTTTGTAAATATGGAGCAGGGCATTGCACCACCGGAACACTGGTAAATGTGACATTCCGGTGGCACAATGCCCTTGTAAATATGCCCCAAGGAGTTTGCTGCATACTGTTAGAGAACATACAGTGTGTGCAAAATTGATGATTGTACTAGCACTCTTGACCTTATACCGATAAACTCATGATGTTATGAAACCGAGAATTTACACGAGTAATACCAGTTGAGAAAGAGACATTTTCTTCCTTCTGGCAGATCTGGCTGCATTGTTCCTATTGGAGAAGGACTGAGGCTGATTTACCTATTGTTTTTCTTTCTCAAAGGTGGCATGGTGGGCAAATAACTGGACTGGATTGTGGCCCAGAGTAAGTACCAGCAGCTGAGAATAATTTGAACAATCCATCCATCACTTTTTCAGAGCACTGCTCTAAGTGTGATAGGTATGCCAAGACGTGTCCTCTACTGAGGAGGCCTAACTAGGCCAAAACCAATTTAAGGTTACTTGTGTTCCGGCTCTGAGGATAGCTGACCGTGCAGTTCAGGCTGGACTGGCCCTATTTGAGAATGCCATGCATATGGTTGGTACCTGTCTAAGGTGGCATGGTGGGTAAAAACAATGGGGAGGATTGCGGCCCAGAGTAATTTTCTAATTACTAGTATCTGAGATTAATTCAAGCAATCCACCCATCACTTTCTTGTTGTCTTCAGTGGAGACAATGCTCCATTTTTGAATGCTCATAATAACATTTGGTTTGAATAAAGCATGAAAATTGTTCTTTTGAAAATTGTTCTGGTTTGGGTCATTGTACATGTATTTCCAGAGTGAACAAGTGTACTGGAAACTCCATGCTACTGAGAAGCTAGTTCCATTAAAGCTATGTTTTGGCCCTTTCGTAAAAGTCAGATGGTTCACGTAGCAGCATAAAAAATGGGGAGGGAGTACCAGACTGTAGGGGACGGGATGAAAAGCACTTTTACAGGCTTCCTCATCTACATCTTTACAAAGGGAGGTACCTCTAAACCCTGCTCTTAGCAGAGTCACCTGCATGAGTGGGGTTTAGTGGTGTAATTTGTCCAAGAGGAAATGTAGGACTTGTCATAGCTTGATGGGCAATGAGCTGGCAGGTATCAAATAATACCCACTAGATTTCTCACTCTATCATTCATAGTTCTATGGTTTAAGGAAATGTGAAGTTTTAAATCCATCAGTGATCTATCAGCACAGTTCTGAAAGCTATAGACATTTTTGAGTTAACAAAGAAAAAAAATGATTTGTATGAAACTGATTTTAATATCGTTTGCAACAAATATCTAACATCTTTTTTGCGTTTCATTTTGCACTAGAGATTCTGGGGCATATCATCAACGAGGCGATAAAAAATTATCGCTGCTTTTGCGTCCGTTTTTGGACGAAAAGCGGCGATAATTTTATCGCCTAATCAGCAAGGTCACGCTATCGCGTGAAACCTTGCATTAGCGCCTGTGCTCTGAACGCCCAGCTTTGCATCTCTAATGAGATGCAAAGTGGGCGTTCCTGCTCTGGCATAACTGGAGAAATGTCCCTAAGCGACATTTCTCCAATTATCAATGGGCATGCTAACCTGCAGAGCGACAAGCAAAGTAGCGATAACCTCTGTTATCGCTACTTTCCTTACGCCTGCTTCAAGACTGACTTAGCCATGATATCCTATGTAAGGTGGATATCATGGTGGATAAGTATGCCTTGCCCTATCATCAAGCTATCGCCAAACTTTGTGAGATTATCGCTGGATTTCCAGCGATAATCTCACATTTGGCAGTTAGCGCTTGGAATTTTATCGCTTTTGAGATAAGCGTTGCTGATAGCACGCTATCTCAGCGATAAAATTCCACGTTACCCGGCGATAATTATCCTAGCGCTAAGTGTGCTTTGCGATAATTATCGCCGGTCCTTGATGATATGCCCCTTTATTTTTATTCTTCATGTTTGCAAACATGCTCTCTTATTCATATGAAAGAGCTGTGCACCAAGGCTTTAAGTGGTTTGTGGGAAACGTAATTGTGCGACTGGATATAATATGGAATAAAGTGCCCCCTGCCTTCAGTCTCGTTCCTCTATATGGTCATGGAACTGCTTGGTGACTTGCAGTATCCTTATAATGAATGGCAGGGGGTATTTTATTTCTTATATATTACACAAATATACACACTTATTCAAATGCATACCCACCTTTGCACTCATACTTGTTCAAACAGAAATATATGTATGAGATGAAGGAGAGGACTAGGACACAGTTTCAGTAAATTAGGAAGGATTGTAGAATGGGAAATCATGATTTTCAAAAATATAAAAAAGAACATATTGACCATCATCGTTAATTATACTAGTCATTAAGTACATCAGGATTTTTTAATATTCTCTGACGAAAGTTGTATGTCCATATAGTCTATACAAAATTGAACCATAAAATGTAAGGATGCCTCAAAATTGTAGTTCAGTTTCGACAACTAGTGTGCTGATTTATTCTCCACCAACAAAGGTGCCCGAAAACTACCACTTTAAAACAATTGCTTATGCCTGTGTACACATAACTCATCAATGCTAGACTAATTGTGCAGAGCATTTAAATTCTGTTGTGCTGCTTCTTAAAAACGCGAATGTTTCAGTGCTAAAACGTCTAGTGCCAGACTCAATCCAATAAAGGTTGCCCCTACGGCAACTCGTAGAAATGCAATTATCTTACATACACTCAAAGAGCTTTTCTATCCTAACATAACTTTTATTATGCAAATTTATAAATCTAATTTTAATCTGCAAGGCCATCTAAAAGATTAAAACAAGACTCATGTCTTACATTTCAATTGAGTAATTAAAGATTTCAAATGTTCCACTTTTTCCACTTAGAGAGGAAGCGATTTTTCTGTGTATAATAAGCACATTAAGTAATGACAAATATCAAGACGGATGCAATAATGAGTGCAGAAAAAAAGATCATTTTTCCGGCAATGCCCTTACTGTCTCTTTTATGTGCGGTGGCGTTAAAAGATTCTGACAACTGATGGAATCCGAAGTGATAGGATAATAGGAGAGGCTCATGTGAGACAGGGCATTATAACAGGACATTAACATTGTATGACAAATATGAAAATGTTGTTCAGCGAAACGGAGAATGAAAGGTCGTTGTCGAAAATATGGAGAAACAGGTATCTGCTCTTTAAACTAACTCAAATATAAACAAACAAATAAGCATGGAAAGAAACACGAGTTCAAGGTGAGGGAATTTACTTATAAACATTTAAAGACAGTCTCCTGGGTTCCCTCTTACTATGCCCTGCCAGAGTCAAGTTCTTTCTTTGTTAGAGCTTAATCATTCCGTGTGTTCCTATCTATACAGACAGGATTATCGAGTCCACAGGCAAAGTTATATTTTTGTCAGGCCACCCCTTTCTCCCACATAAACTTCCTTTTTTGCAACTATCACTTCAATATGTCACTTTTTGCTGCCTAGCTTGTGGCATTGTAAGACCTGTTATTTATGTGTCATTTTGGGGCCTTTGGCCTCCCTTGGCCCTGTTCTTGCTACCTAAAAATAAACATTGCCAGATGAGGGACAAAACACTCCTATCTAGCAGAGTGGCTGAGCCCAGCTGTTGTACAGTGGCTTAGCCCTGCTCATTTCATTGTGGAAGGTTCCTGGCTAGGAATTCCATGATGAGGTTATCAGGATTCTGGAATGCGGAGGAGAGTCAGTTCGGAGCTGTGTGGCCAGGGGTCGCTACCTGTACATTTCTTCTTAAATAAATCCAGCCGGTTAATCCTGCAGTTGTGGAATGTACTTCTTAAAAGGGTCGACAAGGATGGTGAAGGATGACGTGGTGAAGGCTAGAGTGGAATAGCGACCCCTGCTAATTGCTCCCTGTTCGCAACAACGGTCGTGGTGGGATCCCACCACAGTTTATTTGGAGAGCGTGTATCCTGTAGGTTGCCCAATGGACAGAGGTAGGTTCCATTTAATTCTTTTCTGTATATTTGGATTGTGCCAATAGCCGCATACATGTGGCTGTTTAATGAGCTGCACGCGTGACACAAATTGGGTGTCCACAGCATCTCAAAAGGAGCAGCGCATGTAGAACTAGCGCCAGGGCCGGACTGGGAACAACAGCAACCAGCCATGGCAGGTTGCTGCTTGACTAGCCCTGGGAGCGGGGGTGCTAGCGGGGGGACCAATATTGCAGCACTGCTGCAAAACCGGCCCCCGGTGACAAAACCGGCCCCCACCACTCCAGCCCACCGGGGAAATGCCCGGTGCCCGCTACAGCCAGTCCGGCCCTGACTAGCGCGTGCTCTAAATAATCTGATTGCGGACATCGGCATTCGTGTGACCTTGAAGTGGGCCGGCACTTGAAAGCTCATATTGGATTTTGTGGGTCTGGTGGGTCTTTACCATGACTTGTGTTGCGTCACAAAATTCCAGAGAACAGGCTCTATGCTCTTGAGATGTATGAGGTGGATGAAAGGTGTGGTCGACGCTGCTCAATGTCAGAACAAAGGAAGGCACACTTAAGGAGCATCAAACTTAAACAAGCATTTGCAATGCAATAGGTTTCGCATTTGAGAGAGTTTGAACTATTGGCATTGTAAATGACAATGCCTTATATTTATGTGTTTTGAAAACCTGCAAGCAGTGAGTAAACACACACTTTGTACTTCTAGTCCTTACTTATGAGAAGTACAAAGTGTGTGTTTATGCGGCGCTTGTAGGTTTTCAAAACATAAATAAAAGACATTGTCATTTACAAAGTGATAGCTCAAACTCACGCAAATGCTTGTTGAGCTCTGAGACGGCGGTGGAAGCAGCCATAGGAAGGCAGGGACTGTGACGCTAGGCCATGCGTTTCAAAAGCAGGAAGGAGGAGGAGGATGAGGCAGCTGCAGCCAAAACAGACCTTGGTCTTTGAATGCACAGCAAATGTGGCAAGATAAGAGCAAGATTCACAGCCCTGTTTACAACACAGCACTGTAAACCACAAGCACTGGTCTTGAAGAACTAGTGCTCACAAACTCTGAGTAACAACACATGTAACAGGGGCAGTCCTTGAAAATGGGCAGAGCTTTTAAAGCCCATATCCTGAATACAGCATGTCTCGTAGAGACAGCGCAAGTGCTGCCTAGGCGAGACCTAAAAAGGACTGGAGGTGAGGTTGACGATGACAAGGCATTGGGCTAGAAAAGGGACTAAGCTTTACAGCGTAAAGATCCTTGTAGTGGAGAAAGGACTAAATTCTCTGGGAGTATCAATAAGAATAAGGTTTACATTCTTCCACGTGACTGTGCAATGGTTATTGTGACAAACTGGAGGCAGTGCAAAGCGGTGGATAACGGTATCTACTTTTATTAATTAAGTTTGTTTTTTTCTTCTACTGTGATTTCTATTACTACTATTTTATTGCTAATGTTCGCATTTTAACCTGTTCTAAGATATCTGGCCAGAATATAACTGCTCCCCCCACATTTTTACAAGATCCTGGAGTACCCATCATGGGATGGGAGGATTGGAGAGAGGCTTTCGAGACTTATCTCGAAGCTGTGGCGGGGGGGTGTATTTATTGCAAAGCGTAAGTTAGCTTTGCTAAAACATTGTTTAGGGATAGAAGGCCAGAAGGTGCTGAAAACTCTACCTATGCCTGCGTGTGATGATGAAGGTGAGACAGGTTTGGACGCAGATGAAAGTATGCCTGATAAGTATGTTAATGCCATGAAAGCTTTAGAAGATAATTTTGGAAAAATATTAAGAGTAGTTGTGGAACGATACAAGTTTTTTTCTCTCACAATCAGTTACCTTGTGAGACCATAGAGCAATACGTGGCACTGTTGAGATCATTGGCTGCCACATGTGGCTTTAAGGATCCATAGGAGGAAATCATCAGGGATCAGATGATAAACAGTACATCTAATGGAAAAATGCAGGAAAAATTACTTGGGTGAAAAGATCCTTCATTCGAAAAATCTATAGGTATTGGACGACGCATGGAGCATATATCTCGGTATGTTAAAGAACTGAGTAAGAGTAAAGAAGGAACAAAAGAGGAGCACTGTGGGGCATGCGTAGTAAGAGCAAAAAACAAGTCAGGAAAGAAAATTGTGACATTGGAATCGCAGGTTGAAGCAAAGAAGAAACATTGTTACAGGTGTGGAAGAATGAGGCATACAGCAGAATTTAGTTCATGCCCTGCTCTTAAAGCCATATGTTTTCAATGTAAAAGAACAGGACATTTTTCACGTATGTGCAGAATGATGGATACATCGGGGGTAAACAGCGTGTAAATGTAGTTGAAGAACAAAAAAATCTACCACTACGTTCCAGATCCAGACAGTGGTGAGGACTATGTGGAGGTATTAGTGGTGTGTGGAGTGGCTCTACAACAGTGTGATGAGAGCTTATGCAAGAAAGATTATCATCCACCTAAGTGCATATTAAAGATAAACGGAGGAGAAGTGTGGGCTGATTCTTGTTCACCTTTTACCCTAATTGATTTTGCAGCATGGGAATGTTTGTATGGTACTACATTGGTTCGTACTGATGTGGAACCTGGGAGTTATTGTGGTGATAAATGTAGATTTTCCTAGTAATTTATGACGGAAAGTCTTAATTTTATTAAAGACACGGAGGCGAGTATTATGCTTTTCTTATCTTGCTTTATTGAACAGCAGCCAAGATAAAAGCTAAAAAACTATCGTTCCCAGCAGGCCAAGGTAAAACCAAGGGCCAATGGGAAACTTTGGAATCCAACACAGTAACCAATGAGCAGTCAGATATGGGTATAACATAAGTCTTGACTGCGAACAGCCCTCTTTTCTTCGGCGAGCAGACTAGAAAATGTCCATAGTGAGGGGAAAAATTGAGAGAACCACACCAAAGGCTAGAGCCCAAACAGAAAATTCTCGACAAAGTTCCAAGAACGTCATCCTTGAGACTGGCGCTGAAGAAGGATCAGGAGAACAAACTGGATCTGGACAGCGCAGATGAGAAATCTTGAGTGGACTCAGTCCCTGTTCATGAAGCTGCCGGTGGCAGAGCTGGAGCCGCTAAGGGAGGGAAAAGAAATACATGTTGAAAGTAATGCGGTGGGATAATACTCGCCTCCGTGTCTTTAATAAAATTAAGACTTTCTGTCATAAATTACTAGGAAAATCTACATTTTATGACAAGACCGGAGGCTCCTATTATGCTTGTTCAAAGCATATCAACCACTAAAGAAGCAGCAGTAAAATTATCATTATTATTATTATTACCGGAAGGTAACCACTTTCTCTTTCTGCTATCCCCCGCAGAATGGGCCAGAGCTTTGGACATCAAAGACAACATGGAGGTCTCCATATCCTTGGAAAACCTCTTCATAGAGGCTTCTACAGCATTTTCCACAGAGGAATTAATAAAAACATTCAGGTCATTCTTAAATGCCTCCCCTTCATCGTTATTCATGTCAGACCCAGGAGAACTGTCAAGCTCCATAATGAAACAGGCAACCAAAAAATGAGGCAGGAAAGGGTTAATTCTCTGGCAGAGTCTAGGGCCGCCCCTGGGCGTGTGAAAGAACTGACAAGCCTGAACAGCAGGGAAAAACCCCTCCCAGATAGACCGGAGCTCCACACGAGGAAGAAGCGGAGAGCGAGGCACCGCAAGCCGGCACAGACAGCGAGGACTCTTCTGAGGGAAACTCCTGAGAACGCGGTAGGGAAACGGCCGCGCAGCAACGCCCAGCCTAATTAGCGAGCGCGCGAGCGACGGGAGAGCTCACAGGTGGGGGAGGCGGCGGGAAGCGCTTACGCTTATCGGAAGGGCTAAATACAATGAAAAGGCACCAACAGACAATAATGCTCAAATAACTACAAAGCGCAATGTAAACTACGCAAGGAGAGAAAAGTATGAACTTATCTTGACTGCGAGCAGCAAGAAAAGAGAGCTGTTCGCAGCTAAGCCTTACGTTATACCCATATCTGACTGCTCATCGGTTACTGTGTTTGATTCCAAAGTTTCCCATTGGCCATTGGTTTTCCCTTGGCCTGCTGGGAACGATAGTTTTTTAGCTTTTATCTTGGCTGCTGTTCAATAAAGCAAGATAAGAAAAGCATAATAGGAGCCTCCGGTCTTGTCATAAAATTGCCTGTCAAATGATATTTTACTGCTGAGTTGGAATATCATGACAGGAAAGCTTTAGGTGAGATCTATGTGGTTGAGATAGGAAGAATTTTGCTGGGGTGGAAAGAACAGAAAGCTTTGGGGCATATTCTCAAGGAGCTATCGCCGAGTTATCGGCACTTTAACGCATCCAAAGTCGCGCTAAATTTATCGCCCCATTCACAAGCTGGTGCTAACAGCCCATAACACCAGTTTCCCTGCGAAAGCAGTCACAAAAAACATCGCCACAGATGACCCCGGCAACTAAAGCTAATGAGATGCAGAGTAGGCGTTCCCGAGCAAAAAGCCGCGACAACACCACAACGCAACATTCTCAACGACCAGCCACATCTGCGATAGGAACACAAAACAGGCGATACGGCGCGTTACGAGCAGGAAATTAACACCTGCTCTGACCTGGTGCAAAGTCGGACGTCAACCTGCACAAGAAAAGGGAGCCCAGCCCACAGCCACACCTGAAGAACAACAGACGCCATGGAGCCACTCACCATGCACCCCGGAGCCCCCAGAGGGCAACAACACCCACCGCCACCACCCACAGGACCGCCACTCCCCCAACGGACCCCCCCGCCCCCCTTCCCAGACCACCACAGAGGCAGCGCAGACAAAGACAGCGGACCTTCAGGAAATGCACCAGCCCCACAGACCTAACACCAGACAATGCCAATGCCCACTACAGGCCCAAAAGGACAACCATCCTCCGCATCCTGAACATCATTGCCCACAGGCTGACGGTAGCAACACAGCGGACAACCACAGTCAAAGCTGCTGGCTGTGCTGCACCTGTTGGCCTCTGGTACCCTCCCAAACAACAACCGCCCGAGTCGGAGGAGTCACATAGCCAGCCCCATCCAAGTTCCTCACACCTGTCCCGGAGGCCCTCACCAGCTAGGGACCCCAGCACCCATACGTCTCCCACAATGCGCAGGAACAGCTGGAGACCAAGCAAGGACTGTACGCCATAGCTGGAGCCCCTCACGTGTCGGGGGCAATCGACTGCACACTTGTCCCACTTGTGCCCCCTGCCAACACTGCACACAATACCCCAACAGAAAGCACACGCATCCCATCAACGTGCAGGCAATAGTGGACCACAGGGGACTCCTCACCAATGTCATGGCCAACTAACCAGGCAGTGTACATGTTCCCTTCATCTTCCGACAGTCCAACATCAACCAGCGCTTCCAGGATGGCACCCATGGGAATGCACTGCACGTTGGCAAGTACCAAATGAACACACCACACACCTCAACCCCACAATCATGCAACTCATAACTCTGGCACTGCACACGTCACAAAATCACATACAACATGCCAAACAACATGCCCCCCCACCAGACACGACAGCACAACTTACTGTGGCAACCTTGGTCAGCCATGTACATGAGCCATCGATGGCATGGCACCTCAGCCACACAATACCGGAATGTGGGGAGAGGTGGGAACCAGGCATGTGCGAAGGAGGCAAGTGACCCATGAATGAGTATGTACACAATGCCAAGTGTGACGGAGATGTGCTGGACAGACTGCAGTATGCAGACCACAGACACAGCCATGTCTACATGCACAGCTGGTGTTTGGAGTGTCGTGGACAGTGGACGCAACCATGTCACCCCAGCCAGTGGGGAAGATCGCGGAAATGTAGCTTGTGATGTCCCCCCCATAAGCGTGTGCGGAGTGGGCTGGCCCAGCATACGCCAGGCCAGCGCAGGGGTGTGAATAAAAAGCACGTAGCACTGGGCGTGGTTCTCTTCCGGAATGCCCAACTCGTCTGCTAGGGCGGCGCCTCCCACCCCGCCTTGAGGCCGATGCCGTCACCGTGAGCGGTGTGGCCTTCGATCCTGTGCGCCTGCTGCATCCCAGGCCGCTGGTCCCCGAAGCCGTCATGCCCGCCCCTGCGCAGCCAGGCCTCACTGCTCACCTGCCGACACCGGTGTGTGTCAAAGAGGGCCCACCACGTGCCGGCGCAAGCTCCAAGCCTGAGGCCCGCAACCTTCGCAGCCTCCTCAGACCATCACAGCCTCTGTGACACAGGCCCGCTTTATTCCTTTTTCGTTGACGTACTCCACCGCTGCCTCCGGCCTACACTACGCTTAAGTAGGTCACACATTTGGAACTGAGTCTTGATTATGCTATGGCAGAGTACACACTTTATGGCTGAGTTTATATCACTATACTCCCTTCGATGTGGTGACACAAAGTATGTGCATGGCATCCCAACCACATGTGTCTGTGGGCCGCTGATGACTACGCCTTCGGCCTACACTGCGGACGAGTAGGTCACATATGTTGAACTGAACCGTGATTTCTGCATGGCGGAGTACATATCACTGTATGCAGGGAGACGAGTAAGAGGAAGACGTGGTTCAGTCCGGAGGAGAAACGGACCATCTTTACGGAGGTGTCCGAACACTGCCGACAACTGCCCTGGTGTCACCAACCCTGTGCATCGCGGGCCAACGACAAGTGGCTGTGGGCCCCTGCTGACTCCTGCCTCGGGCCTACACTGCGGTCAAGTAGGTCACACATTTGGAACTGAGTCTTGATTACACAATGGCCGAGTACACACTTTATGGCGGAGTTTATATCACTATACTCCCTTCGATGTAGTGACACAAAGTATGTGCATGGCATCCCAACCACACTTGTCTGTGGGCCCTTGATGACTACACCTTCGGAGTACACTGCGGTCCTGCAGGCCCCACACAAATCCATGCCAGTCCGAACCAGGCAGGACACGGCATCGTCGCTGGCCAAAAACCCGCTCAGCTCTGTCGCTACTGCCTCGGTCAACCACGAGTCATCCCCACATGCCATTTCAACGCCGTGTGTCAGTGTCCCAGGAGGAGCTTGCTGAACATCGGTTGGCCCATGCTGGCCGCTGCCTCCGGACTACACATCGGTCGAGTAGGGCACACATTGGGAACTCAGTCATGATTCATTTATGGCAGACCTGATATCATTGTACTGGCCACGTTGCAAACTGCATCCCCTGTCAGCTCCGGTGCTACTAAGTCTGTTCCCCGACAACCATGGACACCTTCTTCTTGAGATTTGTTGGCAACTGAGTCCATGGACTGGGGGTTGTCTTCATCATCATGTTGGTGATACTGACTATGTGGCCAAAACGAGGCTGTAGCATTCCACTTCTCCATTTGCTGCTTCCGGCCGGCTCCTGCCCTCTGCATCATGCCCTGGAGGACACCTTCCACTGTCCCCCGCAAACCTCCACTACATTCACCTTCGACATCGACGAGGACCCGCTCACCTCGCGTGGCCCTATCTCACTGCAACGCAAGTCACCGTCCCGTGGCGGTGTGCCTGTGCCGGCCGCAGTGCATCTGGGGCCACTAACTCTGTGCAGCTCAAACCATGGCCCCAGTCTGATGGCATGTTGGATGGCCTCTGGGTCGATGGTCTGGGGGTCATCAATGCCATGTGTCTGTGGCCCTGCGCTGTCCGCTGCCTCCGGCCTCAACTGCGGTCCACCTTGGCTCACACATCACATTGAGTCCTGACCTGCCCAGACGTCGCATCACCGCAGGATGCACACGCCACCACCGCCAGGACCGACTCCAAACAACAGGTGCCAGAGTCGGAGGTGTCTTACTGCCAGACTGTCAGAGTTGCTCACACCTGTCGTGGAGGCCATCATCAGCTTGATACCCTGCTCAGCTCTTCAGGTGCCACTAACTCAGTGCACCACAAATCAAGGAACATTCTGCTTGCATGCTGGTTGAACACTGTACTCCCTCCGGCTACCACCATGATGCTTCACAGTTGTTTCTGTTGTGCTGGTGTTTTATGTTTCTGCTTCAATTGTGATCACTGTTCAAGTTGTTGCCAGCACCAACGACTCCATGAGGGCTGGCTTACACTCACCCCACACACATCCAGCATATGCATCACTGTACATGTGACCATGCCAATAAAGGTGTCGAGCGCACGTGCCCATGGCCAGTTCAACGAACTATCTGTTTGTGTCTGTGTGCTCATGATGTATGCATTTGTGCCCCGGGCACTACAACATTGCATTGTGCCATGCACAGAGGACGCAGCCATGTCACCGCAGGCAGCGGGTGGGACATTGCACATGTAGCTTTGTCGTCCCCCACTCAATACGTAAAAGGAGTGAACTGGGCGGGCGTATGCCAGTCCGGCGTGGGGGTGTGGATTATCATCCCATGGCTCTGGGTGTGGTTCAGTACTGGAAATGTGCAAAGGCATGTGTCTCTGTCACAGTGTGGGTCTCCGTTGGGGAGTGTTGGTGCGCCCTGATGGGACTTGGACACCCACGTATGTGATCTGGTTCGGCTTCCAAGAGGTAGTGGCCCACCCACACATGTTCGGCCACCCCCTTCTGGCAGTCTGACACCTGGCCTTGGAATGCGATGTGTGCTTTGGTGGGCTGCTGGGAGCCAGCCGGGGTGGTGGGTACGTCCAGCTGTGTTGTCTGTGCAGGGGGTGGGGTGTCCTCGATGCAGCGGTGCTGCCCGGCTCCTGGAGGTCGATTGCCTTAGATGTCCATGGACTGTTGTGGGGCGTAGGTGTCGGAAGTGTGGTGGTCCTCTTCAGCATCACTGTAGAGTTGCTTGGTCTGCTCTGCTGGGGGTGTTGTTTGTCCCTCTGCAATGTGGGGGGAGATGCTTGTTGACATTGTGTTGGCATGTATGTTGCCGCATTGTTCAACTTTACATTCAGACTTCATGACAATGTACATTGTGACTGTTTGGGAGGGGCGGACTGTTTTATGCGGGACAGTGGACATTTGGACTACATGACATAGGTGAGGTTGTACACGTACCTTTGCATCTCACAGTTTCCTGCTATGTCAGATGTGATTGGCCATTTTCTACGCACAGGCGGACCCAGTTGTGTCCTCAGTTCTGCAGTGTAGGTGTTGGGCTGTGTACCACATTGTCGTCCATGTGGGTGTGCTGTAATTGCTATGTGTGTGTGCTGCTTTGTGTGGGAGTCGCACCTGCAGCTGTGATTTTGCTGCCCCTTATCCCTTGGAGGCGGTGTGCCTTTGGCTTTTGTGCTTTTACGGTGCTGTGATGTTTGCGACTTGGGTCATTTGTGCTCTTGGACGGTTTTTGTACTCTTGTGCATTGTTTGTCTGCAGATGTGTTGTTGACGTCAGTGGTTGTTTGTGCAGGTGGATGTGTCAGAGTGTGACCTGCTCCTTTCCGGATGTGGTCCACACTCAGCCACCTCAGTCTCGTGGCGTGCACAGTGTCATGGTGATTGTACTCCAGCCATGCTGCTGGTCATGTGGTGTCACTTGCATTGTCAGTGTGGCTCTCACATGTTATGTTATGTTATGTTAGTTTATTTTTATATAGCGCTAACTCACCAACAGGTCTCTAAGCACTTCTAGAGAGGGAAAATCCAGGCCCGTAGGCTGTCGTGTCAATGGTAGCGGAGGGAAAGGATAGTTAAACGGTATTCAAGGCCTCCTTAAAGAGGACGGTCTTGAGTTGCTTCCTGAAAGGGAGAAGTGCAGGTTCCATACGAAGGTAGTCCGGCAGCTGATTCCAAAGCTGTGGAAAAAGGACAGAGAAAGCTCTGCCCCCTTTGGAGACAGTTTTGCAAAGTGGGATAGACAGGCGGCGGGCCTGTGAGGATCTCAGTGTACGGCCTGGAACGTAGTTCTTGAGGCGGTCTTTAATATATGTAGGAGCATTTCCATAGATTGCTTTATGGGCAATACAGAGGCCTTTAAATTTCACTCTTTGTTTAATGGGGAGCCAGTGTAGCTTACGTAGGAGAGGGGTGGCGTGAGCACTTCTGGGGAGTCTGAATATCATCCTGGCTGCTTCGTTCAGCACCACCTGTAGTTTATGGATGAGGTTTTGGGGGAGGCCGATGTAGAGGGCATTCCCGTAGTCCAGTCGGGAGACAATTGTGGCTGATACAATCAACTGAAGAGATGTTGTTGAGAGGATAGGGACGAGCTTCCGCAGCTGTCTCATGAGCCCTATACAGGTTCCAACCACTGTGGTGACTTGGTTGGCCATGGATAGTTGAGAGTCTATTTTAATACCCAAACTTTTCACGACTGGTGCATGTTTGGGGGTGTTGCCCAAGTCTTAGGGCCAGAAGAGATCGTTCCAAGGGTTGTTTTTTGTTGGGCTCACCAGGATTTCAGTTTTATCTGGGTTGATCTTTAGTGAATTTGTTGTCATCCAATTCACTATAAATTTTAGGATGTTTTGCGCCAGCTCCTGGCAGTAGGTAGAGTTGTCAATCTTAAGGATGAGTTGAGTGTCATTCGCATAGTTGAAAATATGGCAGTCCATGCGTGCTAGGGCTGCTACCAGGGGCTGTAGGTATATATTAAAGAGGAGCGGGGATAGTGCAGAGCCCTGGGGGACTCCGCAGTTGAGAAAGCCCCTATCCGATACCTGCTCCCCCAGCTGCGTCCTCTGTGACCTACCTGACAGGAATGATTCTAGCCATTTGTGTGCTCCTCCACCTATGCCCAAGTTCGAGATACGGGTCAGTAGTTGTTTATGGCTGATCGTGTCGAATGCCGCTGATAGATCTAATAAAATCAGGGCACTCTGAATTTTGTTGTCGGCCATAGTTCTGAGGTCGTCGAGTACAGACAGCATCACCAACTCCGTGCTGTGGTGGGCTCGAAAACCCGCCTGTTGTGCTTGGAGTAGCTGGTTGTCCTCCAAGAAGGTCGAGAGTGTTTTCAGAACGTGTTGTTTTCATACGCATCTTTGCTGTGTTTCGCAAGGGTGCATGTGTGTGTTGTGTAATTGGTGATGTGTGGGGTGGGACCCCTTTGGGCACATGGTGAACGGGGGCCTACTTGATGTTTGTATGTGTGCTGCAGTGTGCCATGGGGATTAGGGACATGACCCAGGGTTATTGTGGGTGTACAGTGTGCTACATGTCATTGTGCATGTGTGCCATTGTGCCCGTCTCCCCCATGCCCACAGTCCCTGTTCGTTACTCACCCTGTTGCTGTTGTGTCAGGTCATGTCGAGCAGTGTCCGGACTCCCGACTCCTTGCACCGTCTCCACACTGATGACTGTGGGCACCATTTGCTCCAGCTCCTCCTGTGGCGCAGGACTCCCACCTCCATTCGCCGTTGCTGCCTTCCTGTTGGCAGCGGGTTTCTGCTTGGTTTGGCTTTTGACATCGTGCCAGCGCATCTTGGCCTCCTCGGCACTCCGACTGCATTCACGATGGGATGCCATTTTTCCATCTGTATTGCCAATGACACGGTGGTGGTGACGGACAGTTGTTGGTGGTGCTCTGTCACCTCCGTGACGACGATCGGGTTTTCCTGCGGACTGTACCCCGTCTTCCTCTTCTCCTTGGCCTTCCCCAACCCCGAGGTTCATTGCTGGTGGTCTGTGGGGCTTGTGGGGTTCGCGTTGACCTGGGCACTCGTTCCGGGTGCATCCATTTTGCTGCGCAGTTTGATTTGTTTATGGTGTGTTTTTCTTGTCCAGCTTTTATGGTGCATTTTCCCGCCAGACGCGTCGGGATTGCAGGCCTATCGCTGGTTGTCGCTGTTTTTTGTTTCGTGGTTGGCCTCATCGCAACTTTATTCGTGTTGGTGTTTCGCATTTTTTCGGCGTCGCGTTGTTTTTAACGCGGTCATTTGATGCGTTATCGTGGGACTATTGCATGGTGACGCCAGGTTGAGAATGCTACGTTAACACAGCGTTGTTTTCCCGCGATGGACTGCGATGTGAGAAGTTGCGTTAAGCTAAACTTGCGGTGGTTATCACACGTTCTTGTGAATATGCCCCTTTGAGTATAATTCTTGATCCCAACCATCCTGACCAAATGTGTCTTATGACTGACAATGTAGTTGGTAGGTGGAGCTCAAAATGTCCTAATTTATTTTCGGATGGGTTGGGTTGTTTATGCAAATGTGAACATCTCATTGTTCTAAGAAAAAGTAATAATTGTCACCATTGCCAGTGATTAGGGATTGGGTGCAGCACTGATGCAGTTGACAGAGGGTCGCTAAAGGGTGGTAGAGTTCGCTTCATGCACTCTGAAAGGTGCTGAATGTATGTACTACATGATTGAAAAGGAGTCACTGGCATATTGGGGGAGTGTCAGAACGTTTGTGTGGGGAGCACATTTTGAGCTTCACACAGATCACAAACCTCTTGTTGATCTTTTTACCACGAAAGAGACAAGTAGTGCAACCCCATGCATTACCAAGTGATTGTACTGGTTACAAGATTTAGCATTTTCCGTTTAATCTCCCACGTTTACCGTTGGATAATGACAATTATGAAGAGACTGATGATTGGTTGGTAGCTGACGTAGAAGAGTCTTGTGGTGGGACTATATCATATGAATGGAAGGCAGTGGTGTTGGATGATCAAGGTTTGCAGTTACTAATCAATACTTTGCCATCAAAAGGGAACAAAATATTTGGAGAAGGAGAGCTTTTAAGGGAATTCAAGAACGTTTGGGAAGAGTTGTCAGTGGTGAATGGTATAATACGAAGGGACAGAGGTTGGTAGTCGCAGTTTCTTTGCATGTACCCTTACTCAGCTTGCTACATGCAGGTCAAGGAGGCGTGTCGGCTATGAAAAGAAAAGTGCGTACTGATTTCTGGTGGTTTAGAATAGACAAGGACATAGAGAGGTGTGTCAGGAATTGTGTGGCTTGTGCTTGTAGTGACAAGTCTCACATGTCTTCTGAAACGCCCATTGTGCCGGTGGAATTTCCTCAGCGAGTGTGTGAAAAATTAGCTATTGATGTATGTGGCCCTTTTGAGTATATAGGGGTGACAGTAAGTTTTCTATTATTATGAAAGATTATTATTCCAAGTGGCCAGAATTAGCATTTTTGAAGGAGGTAAGGCCCTCCCATGTGGTTGATTTTTGTGAGAATGTGTTCAGGTGGCAAGAGTGTCCAAGAATGGTTCTCACAGCCAATGGTCGACAGTTCTGATCATAAGTTTGAGGTTTTTCTTGAGGAAGAAGGGATAAAACAGTACAAAACAGCAGTATATCATCCCAGGGAGAATGATCTGTTGGAAAGTTTCAACTGAATGTTGGGAGAGTGCATTCAGTTGGCCATTAGGAGCGATTTGGATTGGAAAAGTGAGGTGAAAAATATGCTGTGAATTTATTACACCACTCCACATTCCGTAACCGGAGATACCCCGTTTTTTTTATTGAATGTAAGTGTGGCATGTGCTATGGTTGTTCCAGCCTGGATGGAAAGGAGGGAGTGCTCCGAGTTGAATGAGTCTGAGTTGAGAGGCAAGGTCGGTGCGTATCAAGCACAGAATGCGTTGAGACACAACAGTAGGTTGGTAGGATGCGTGAAGTGATAAAGGAAGGTTATTTGGTGTGTGTGATATTGGGAACCTACAGAAAAGGTAATTCCAAATGGTCCTGTGTACAAAATCAAAGGAAACATGTTATGCCTTGCTGATGGTAAGTGGTGGATCAGAAGAATGGTAACAGCATGTAGAGCATTTTAATGGGATGCGTGGATGTCCAACATACCAATTAGATCTGATAAGGTCTGTGATGAAGTTCTGGTTCGCCTCAGAGTAAGAACTAAACTGGGGTGGATGAAAAACTATGTGTGGTGTTGATGGCATCTTCCCAGCAAGTATGGTTTATCTATGGTTGCACATGGTGGCGTACTCCAGTTTCTGTGAGTTTTTGTATTTTGTTTTATCGCCATTCATCTGTTGTGAGTTATTTTGAAGTTATGTGACTTTTGCTCTAGTTTATTGTTATCCTATGATGCTTAAATGCACTCTGTTGAGCACCTACATTTTCTTCTTATGGGCACAATTTCATTTTTTATTCTATGTGTTTTTGGAAGGGAGATGTGTTGAATAGATGCTTAGTCCTGCGTATTACATTATGGAAGGTTCTGGCTAGGAATTCCATGATGAGGTAATCAGGATCCTGGAATGTGGAGGACAGTCAGTTGGGAGGTGTGGCCAGGGGTTGCTACCTGTGGGCTTCATCGTAAATAAATCCAGCCTGTTAATCCTGCAATTGTGGAATGTTCTTCTTAAAACCAGCCATACGTGTCCCTAACAGAAAAAGCTGTCACATAGCTGTACCCAGCCGATGAGCTCATAATTAGGGTTAAAACGGTCCTGGCTTGCTTGTGTTCCAGTTATGGGAGGACCCAGCTTGGCAGTTCGGACTGGACTGTTTACATGAGAAGCAGGGTCAAGACTGATTTGCATATGGCTGGGTCCAAACTGAGGTGGCATGGTGAGCAAAAGAGTGATGGGTGGCAGTGCTATCCCGAGCTATTGCCAGTGGTTAGACTTATTGCAAGTAGCCTCCCATCACCTTTAGTGGGTTTCACATAGCACCTTAAGTCAGATGTGGAACATCCTAAACATCACAAAGGCTTTCATTACTGTGGCTGGAATTAATTATTCCAGCTGTGTGTCTTCCATAGACTTTATGGGAATTGCAAGTTAAACTCCCCATAATGGAGAGTAACCTGATGGCCCAAGAACTAATGGATTCTTTAATTAGGTTTTCCTTGATTCCGAGGAGTTTAATGCCTCCATATAACACCTGCTCTGAGCAGGAGAGTGGGGAGCACAGAGGTTTGCTGTGTGGAGGCCATAGGATGGGAAGGGAAGCAGGGGGCTCAAATGGCTCTTGGGCTACTATTGTTATCCTTGCACAGTCCCACCAATGTGCTCAGGGTGATGGCTCTGTTTTTTTTCTACTACAGTCCATGATGAGCACATAAATGACACATAGAACTTTCCATAAAGATGTCAGTCCTTGATCAGAACTGAGCCTCCAAGATCCATGCTTGGGTTTCATGGCCTTCTCCTTCTTCTTCCCAGTCAACATTTTGGCATTGGCTCTTCTCGATTGCATCATTGGTGTTAATGGTTGTTGTCCACTTAGGATCAGTGGCGAGGGTGTCTTTGAGGGGAAGACCGAACAACATTGATGCATGGTCACACTTAGTGCATGAGTAGGGAATCAATCAATCAATTTTGTATCGCGTGGCTACTCACCCTGGGGGTTATCCAGGCGCTGTGCTGGAGGTATCAGTTAAAGAGCCAGGTCTTGAGTCCCATCCTGAAGTGGTTCAACGAGGGAGAAGTACGGAGGGGGAGGGTGTTCCAGATTTGGCCATGAAGTGGGAGAAGGGGCATCCTCCAGAGTGGCTGCAGCGGATACGTAATGTCTGAGTGAGGGTGAGGTGTGAGGAGCAGAGTTTTCTGGTGGGTTGGTGGAAGATCAGGCATTGGTTCATGTAGTATGGTCCTTTGTTGTGGAGGGCTCTGTATGCGTGGGTCAGGAGCTTGAACTGGCATCTCTTCTGGATGGGGAGTCACTGGAGGTCTTTCAGGTGCTGGGTGATGTGTGTCCTATTGGGCAGGTTGAGGATCAGTCTGGCTGCTGCGTTCTGCATTGTTTGGAGTCTTTGCAAGAGTTTGGTGGAGTTGCTGACATAGAGTGTGTTGCCGTAGTCAAGCCGGCTGGTGATGAGGGCCTGCGTCACAGTTTTCCTTGACCTGATGGGGAGCCATCTGAGGATTCTACGGAGCATGCAAATCGGGGGGAAGCAGGCTGAGGTGACAGTGTTGACCCGACGCTTCATGGTGAGTTCACTGTCCAGTATGATGCCGAGGTTGCGGGCATGGTCTTTAGGCGTGAGGGTGGGACCGTGCTCCGTTAGCCACCAGGAGTCATTCCAGAGGGCGGTGTGTCTTCCGAAGATCAGAACTTCTGTTTTGTCTGTGTTGAGCTTCAGGCAGTTGTCTTTCATCCATGTCAAGACGTTCTTCATGCAGTTGTAGAAGTTGGTATTCGTCAAGGTGGGTTCGTTGAGAGTAAGAGGACAAGCTGAGTGTCAATGGAGTAGAAGATGATGTTTGCCGTGTGCGATCTGATGATGTCTGCAAGTGGAGTCATGTAGATGTTGAAGAGGGTAGGGCTGATGGATGAGACTTGGCGCACTCCACATATGGTGTGCTTGGGTTGCGAGGTGAAAGGAGGGAGGCAGACTCTCTGGGTGCATCGATCCATTTAAGTGCGGTGTCCAGGGCATGGCGTTCTGCAGTGGAGTACCTGTGGGAGTGTGGTGGGCCAGGGTTCCTGTTGCTGGTCGCGGTCAAAATGTGGATGGGCGCAGACGGGCTTGCCTTTGGTGTACCTTCGGCATGCTGCAAGTGAGTCAGCTCTGCACGTCCGCTTCGCGGCTGCGCATCGGCCCTTCTGCGTCCTCCATTAACATTACCATTAAGTGGCAATGGGAGGGGCTGTCTGGGAGGTGGGGGGACAGGGGGCTTTGGCGTGAGAAAAGACAGCGTGGAGTGTGGGAACCAGAGTGAACCGGAAAGGGAAAAGAAAAAACAATTCCAGAAAAAAGCTAAACAGTGTACAAACGCAGCGCATCACACACAGCAAAGGAGAAAAACAAAGGAAAAACAAAGGTATCACAGCATATTAACATTGTAGAACAATACTATCACAGAATTTTAGTGTTAAAAACTAAATTATACAGCATAATACAGTGGTGGATGGACAGTGAAAAAGAGAAACACGTAAAGCACAGAATACTTAACAGGGCACACCAGGGGGACCGGGGCTCGAACTGCCGTGTGGGTAGCGGGAAGACCGGGATGGTGCCTCTTTGCTAAGGGGCCTGCAAGCAAGGGAGCGGCGATCAAGACAAAGGTGGTCATGGCTACTCCAGTGAGAGAATGAAGTGAGCTACTCAGAGAAAGTCATAGATGACCGGTTCTCTGTATACCTGTTGCTCCACTCTAGTTCTCATGATCTTCTTAAATGTCCACATAAAACGTTTCACCTCTTGATGGGCATGGACAGGAGGAGTGTGCCCCACTACTTAAATGCCCCCAGAAAAGCCCCAGAGATGAAAAAAAAATGGTAATAAAGTTAACTTATTACCGTTTTATATTTCACCAACCCACCCTGAACCGAGCATCAGGACGGGGTTGGGCCCTTTCTGCTGAGTGGCTGCAGCAGAGAGGAGTGGTGGGCTGTGCACTGAAATCAAAAGTGCACATGTCACTTTGGCCAGCTGTCTTGCAATGGCCAGCCAGACAGGCACACTTTAAACTTCTCTAACCCAGCAGTCTTAGACAGGTAGGTTGAGAGCAAGCCCAGGCATCCTGTGCACTTAGAGAGGCTGCTCCCTCCAAACCTGGCGCTTCTCTCATGCTGGTTAACAGCTTGAAAGCAGTGCCAGAATTAGTTAAGGGAGTTGGCTGAGGCCCAAGCTGGAGCTTGGAGAGGAGAGAAGACCATTGGACCGGAGGCAAGGTAAGTGCTTTTTTATTTTATTTATTTTATAACACAGTCACTTTTAAACTGACTCTGGGAAGAGCAGGGGATTGAATACAAAGATTGTGAATCATGTAACATGAGCCGTGTAATAAATATATTAGTACTGTTTGTTTTGAAAGGTAGCAGCTTACAAGTTGAAATGTTTACGAGTACTTTAATGGCATTCACAATTTACGCAACGTTTAAATTGCAAACACGTATTCCATCAGTCATATCATTTTTGACAGAATTACAAAAACTAACTTTGCATAAAGGATGGCACCTACAAGGGTCAGGCAATATTCAGACGACAAATCATCATCAATAAACTGAGTAAGGCTGTGAATAAATGGGTGACATTTAATGCGAGCCCTCGCGCTGACACACCGGTTGATTTCCATACATGAGGCAGCTGCTACAGGGGCTCACTGCCCTTATGAATACCCAGTGGTTCTGTTGCACAAGTTAAAGTGATACGCCGCATCGCTATCACACAGAACGAATTATAACTCAATAAATGTGTTTATTTGTTGACTTTAGAAACCATAGGGGCAACTGGAAATCATGATGTCTATAAACTAGACAAGAATTAGTTTCCATTGTTTGATAATTGGCTGCCTTGGTCTGTTCTTATATTCATATGAGTGCCCTCTTGATAATTAGATGCCTTGGTCGTTTCTTACATTCGTATGAGTGCCCTCATCTCGCTTAAGACATGTGACTAGTTGAAAGTTCTTACTAGCTAGCCAGGCATTTGTGGTGCACCCTGTGATCTTCAGAACATTTCACACTGGAAAATGGAGGAAGTAATCTAAGAGTCATTATGTTAGGTTGTTACACAAGTGCATGACAATGGTGGCCCACGGGGAACATAAATGATGCACACCTAATTTGTACAAGTAGACCATTGTTATGCATGTGTCATTGCTATTTCGAAAATGTTCTTCTTGAAGTGCCAAGTGTGAATCACAAAAAGTGAGAGTGTAGGAGAGAGATTGAAAGAGAGAGTGTGTTTGTCAGCAGCGGCTCCTCTGCTAGGCGGAGGAGCATCGCCCCACTGCTTCAACTGCAAGCCCAACATAAAAAATAAAATGGTAATAAAGCTCGGGCCGGCCAAACCATCATGCACACTTTGCATGTTCTTAACCCAAGCTGCATTACAGCCTTGGTGGAGAACATGCCCAGGCTCCCATTCCCCGTCTGAGCTCGCCACTCAGGCCAATCAGGCCAATCACAATGCTGCATAGCAGCGTTGTAATTGGCTGGGAGCCAGGGTGCTTGCTTCCTGGTTCCTGTGAGGAGGCAGCAGCTGGGGACCGGCATGACCAGCAGGTAAGTTTCTTTTTTTTTTACTCCCTCCCCGCCACCGTTCCCTACCAGCCGCCACTGGTGTGTGTGTGTGTGTGTGTGTGTGTGTAGGGTGGCATGCATGCCGCATAGCCACCCATGTCTGTTTCCTTTATGTGAGGGAATCTTGTACTGCTGTGATACACTGACGTTGTTGTCCATTACAGTTCGATGACAGACACTTACAGTAGTTTTATGATAATCTCTGAGGGTAGAAAACACTCCAATTCACTATCTTTGTATGTGTCTTCAGAAATCCGCCATTACACAAAAAACGCTTTAATTTGGCCCACAAATCTGCCCCTGGACATAGTGGTGTGCTTAGCAGGCAAAAAAAGACATAAAGAGATGTCTTCAAGTATTATGCTTACCTGCTGGTTTAGCACAACAAATCCTTACATCACCTTAGGAATGCATCATTCCTCCATTCAGACCTGAAAGCCCACCTGTTCAAAAAGCACTTCATCCACCGCTGACAATAACCTTACTATTCAGGCAGCCATTACACTTGCAGAGATTTATGTCAGAAAAACACCCTGCTCTTACTGAAAAAAGGAAAAAAAGTTTTTTCTTTTGTTAGACCCTCACCCACTCTAGTAGTGGCATGCTTCATCATCAGGTCTCATCATGGTCCTTAAAATCCAAGATGGGCTCGACCATATTTCAAGGAGCACTTTGAATATTTTTCACAGTTGGGGTACTTAAGAAGATAAAAATACCTCAAACCATGCCTTTATTAGTGGTTGTTTGGGTATAGTTAAAAGAGAATTCCAATTTAGGATAAGGATATTATGGCAATATTAACTTACGACATGTTTTAGCCCTGTCTATGCATACTGTCTAATCATTATGGTATCTAAGCCTGGTTCTGCTTAAGGTGGTATACCTTGTGAAGTCTTGGGATACATTTCAGAGAGTTAAACTGGTTCCAAGGGATATCATCATTCACACCCTTTCTCTGGGTCCCTACTCTGTATACCCAATGTTTCTCTTTTTCTAGAAGTGCTCCCCTCATATTATCACTCTGTAATACTTGCTGTATAATGGTCCAGCGTATACTGCTGTCCTTATGTTCTTTTTCTATGTAGCGTGCTGGCAGTTTCATTGATGTCTTCTTACAACGGATGGTACTATGGTGTTCTTTGATTCTGATTTTTATTGCCATCGAGGTCATTTCTATACACCTTCATTTACAAGGGCACTCGATAGGGTACACTACATTTTCAGAATTACACTTTGTATGTTTGTGTTGTTCCCAGGGTCTTAGTAGGCCTGGGTCCAAAGTCTGTGTATGACTAGTAAACAGACAAGCTGAACACTGGCCACAGGGATAGTGGCCTGTAACTATAGGGAGCTCCCAAAGGGTGTTTTGGTTAGGGAAACCTTTCTTTATGGGTCTGGTGTGGACCAAAACATCTCAGATGTTCTTATTCTTCTTAAACAAAATGAGTTTAAAAAAAAAAGATAATTGATTTAATGTCAGAAAGCAGCAATGTTTATTTATAATCTTTTACCTTGGTTGGAGGAGTTGTTGTATGTACTGACACAAATCAAGCCCATGATCTTCTTCTTCTTTCTATCCTCTAATAAGGCTGCCCTCTGATTAGCCTGTTCCCATTTCTTTTTCTTTTTTTGGTATTGGCAGGGTGTTTTTTGTAAGTTAAATCTCTGCAAGGGCAGGGGATACTCATTAGTGTTTTTTTTTAATGTAGGTAGAGAAAGCATATACCCTTCCTCTACATTCAAGTTCTCTCTTCCCTCTCTGAGAGCATTGCCGTCTGTTGATACCACCTCAGGTTTATTGGTTCATAACTACTACACTTAGCCATCCTTACTGTTTCTATGTTCTTGTACAGTGCTCCTTTGTTTATCAACTTGGTCAGTGCTAAATAAATATTAATTCACAGAGAGTAGTCTCAAAATAGCAGGGTACTGTAAATGGCAAATTTCTGTTGGTGTTTGCAACTGTTTGAAATATATATCAGAAGGTATTTGATTAAATAAAGTGGTATGTGTAGTATATTCAATTAACAAGAGGATACAGCTGAGGATATTCCAAAGCAGATGTTGTCACAGAAAACAGATGTGTAATTAGGCATGATCTAGACCAAATTTTCAAGGATGGGTGTCTGTTACCGGCTGCAATCACAGTGCATAATTCATAAACTTCATGGAATTGGCAACAAGCGTGCACACCTGAATTTACTAGACCAAATGTTATATATAATTCCCAATTCTGTGGGTTTAACACCAACATTTACTGCTCTCTTTGAGTAGGTGATAGATGTCTGAGTGGTGGCCAGGGTAGGGTGGGAGTTGATGATAAGGGAGTGAAAAGTAATGGAGGATATTCTGTGTGGCAAGGCATTACTTGCCCTCCCTGTGCCTTAATAAACGGTCAGATGGGAGCCCATGCCTGATGCTTTGACAGCCGGACGTCCTTTGATACCCGCCAAAATTGTTGAAGCACTGTGAGGTATGTAGGGCACATCTTGTCAAGCAATGGTATCAATCTGAAAGAGAAGCGTTTTAGGGTTTCCAATGACTAAACAGCTTGGCAAAACTACAGAGCTTCCAGAAATGTAAAGATACCACCAGCTATCAGTTACATATTTTCCAAAATCTGTACTCTCTCCCTGAAGTGACTAGGGGTGTCTACCAACAAGATTATACTACAATCACCATAACAAACAAGAAGCTTGAGACACTTTACTATAAATTGTGTGATCCTTTTTTTGTAAGATTGACTCTTTACTGTCGATAAGCATTTAATTATTCTTCAACAAGTGTACTGCTGTTCCATTTTTGGTTTATTAAGATTTGGACTTATCATATGTTATAGATGTTGAAAGTAGTCAAAAGGGGATATGAGCAGTCCTCTACTAAGGAGAAGATAAAAAAGCAGGATCACAGGGGTGTCTGTTTCGTAAAATAGCTATCCAACTTAGAGAACAGAGATGCCGGAACTCAAAAGGTAAATACATTTAAAAATATACAAAACTACATATTTGAGTCAATTTCACTTAACAGGCAGACAACAACCAAATATCTTATGCGCAAAAAACTTTACTGAGTGCAACAGATATAGATGACTTGCTGAAGTTTCTGGAAGGTTTTCGGAATTCAATATCCATCTGGCAAGACTACAATTGATGCCGATACTCCTTCCAGTACAACAAACACTTCAGATTTAAAGAGAATTGGGCTATGTTACCAGAAATAGGATTGAAAGCTGTACGCGACTTCTTTAGTCATCACCATGGATGAGAAATTAAAATTCAGCTATAGAATGTCTTGGTGCACCTTCTAAAGCAGCGACTGAAATACCAAAACTGACAAAAGAAGATCAGAGAGGTACACAAACATCTCACCCCAAGAAAAGCGTAAGTGCTGAAAGATAAGAAAGACAGACCTCCACCTGATCAAATGAAATGAGAAAATACAGAATCTTTCATCTTTCTCAGAATGTGAGGAGGAAATCTGTAGAAAGGAGCAATCATTTAGGTCGACCTCATAGGCCAGAAGCTGGCATTAGCGGAACAATCCAACAACATGGTAATATATATACCTTCGTGACTAAAATTAACATTTGGGAATTTATATGTCTTCAGTTAGTGAGGAGAAGAATGTATTGACCATAATTGGGACAAAACATGAAGATCTAATGTATTAATCTATTTGATGCATTACTCATAACACCGCAACTAGCTCAGCTGCACCAATGTGACACTATGAAAGTACCAGACCAATAAACCTAGTATGGATTATTTCCTGTCTCTGAGCATGAACAGAGAGGGACTTCAGAACATCCTGGTTATCACCGATTGGTAGACCTGTCAGCCTTAGGGTGGTCTTCCCCCAAAACGTTTTGCCTTCCTCCTTCATTTTTTGCTGATCTTATTTTTGCTGGCCTTAGGACTTTACAACTGCTGACCAGTGCTAAAGTGTATGTGCTCACTCCTTAAAACATGATAACATTGGCTTAACCCCAATTGGCATATTTAATTTACTAATAAGTCCCTAGTAAAGTAGTGCCGCATGTACCCAGGGACTGTAAATTAAATGCTACAAATGGGCCTGCAGCACTTATTGTGCCCCCCCCCACTAAAGTAGCCCTTTTAACATGTCTCAGGCCTGTCACTGCAGCCTGTGAGTGGGGTTTTAAACTGCCATTCCGACCTGGCAATATAAATCTTTTAGAGAAATGAGAGGGGCCCCTTCACCACCAAAGGAGTAGGGCACCAGATAGACCTTAGTCAAAATGAAAATCCCCCTTGGGTGTCCTGATAAACCAGATCACACACATTCAAACATATACTCAAATCACCAGAACATAACACCACCACCATCAAAGGCCAATTGCTTATGAAAATATATACATATTTTATTCAATCTTAAAAACCATTAAAAAATATATTTGTTAAAAACAATTGAGTAAATAATGTCCACAAAATTCTTCAAAATAATACACAGTAAATACAGTATTGGGAGAACCTGCAAGAAAAATAGTTTCTAATCAATACAACAGGCCAATACATCAGACCAGGATCTTTCTTTCGACATTTGATTTTCATATATTAAACATACTTGTCATACAATAAACTCAACACCATTAACAAATGTCATCCACAGTCTACAGTAGGCCTGTTATCAAATGGCGTCGACGCGTTTCGGTGGGTATTGCTGCTTAAACACCACCTTCTTCAGGACAGAGGACGATATCTCCCAGAACACAATACGAATCTATACAGAGTCACATAGAGAAAGAAATAAAAAAAATATATAAAAACATATTTAACTATTAATTGGCATTTGCTAGAATAGTATTTATATCCCGGTGATAAACCACACAATCCATCACTTTAACATTCAACTATGGAGACTCTTATATCTTATATCTATAGGTACTTCAAATTGGTTCTTAGATATAAGAGTCTCCATAGTTGAATGTTAAAGTGATGTTTGTGGTGTGGATGGCAAACATACTTTTCTTAAAATAAGAGGGTCTAACACCCATCTTGTGTATGTATATGAATGGTATATACAAGTTTTAGGACAAAAGGAGGGATAGGTGTTGGACCCCCATGATGATGTATGTGGTCTGAATGGATTGTGTGGTTTATCACCGGGATATAAATACTATTCTAGAAAATGATCGCTTCCTCCCTTCCCCGACCCCCTTATTTGGGGTCCTGTTTCTCCCTTTATTGTTCAAAGTTGGAGATATATGCTTAGTTCTCCCTCAGTTCACTAGCAATAATAATTGGTGATAAATACACGTATAATGTACTACATAGACATATTTGAGTGTTCATTATCTCGCGTCTTCACTAGTGGTGGGCCCACACAACACTTTTGTATAAATCCGTCATGGCACTGAGGCTTTCTTATCTAATGCAATGTACAGCTGTAACCCCTGTTGGGGACGCAGCGCACAATCCTTCTCCGCCCTCTTTTTCTTTTTCATGTTCCCTTCTTTTTTTATTTTTTATTATCTTGCCCCCACATTTTGCTTTTATGTAAAGAGTAATGTCTTTCTCTTAAAGGATTCTACCGCTGTATTTTGATATTTGTATTGGGCTTTGTTTCTCTCTGCTCTATGTTTCTTAATTGTTTGCTCTTCCCTGTTTTCAATATTTTCAATAAACAGATTTGAAATAAATTATGGAGAAAATGCACCTTGAGTATCTGGTCATGTGCATCACTTTACATTCATGATATTAAAGGACACAAATATATATTACTTCATGCACATATACATGGCATATTCGTGACGGGTAAGGGTGGAGCCAAAGTTACGCTGCTACACTATCGATGATGTTATAGATAATGTTTTGAGTGATGTAATATGTGGGGTAATGAGCAGTGCATGTGGAGGGCGCTAGTTATAGTTACTTTTGGGCATGAGTAATTTTTACTAGAGATACCTATAACTGGTGAGTGCCATTGTTTTCTTTAGTTTAAAACATTACGTTGTCACTGAAATTTCAGCCTTATTATGACGCTACTTTAACCTTTACTTTCTTAAGTGAATTTCTAAGTTTTGTTTAATGTCAAGTAAAATGAAATTACAGATCCTAACTATATTGTCACTTTAAACTTTGTTTTTTTCAGTGATTTTCTAGTTTTTTTAATGTAAAGTAATATTTAATTACACTATGTAAAGCCAACCTTCCGCCAAGCATGGCCTTTGGCTGTGCAAGGCTTGGGGTTGGTCGCAGGGCCTGATCTTTGACCAGGCTCTGGGTCCAACTCCCTCCAGGCAGCCTACCCCATGCTGCACACTGCCGACCGTGCACAGCATTGGGTTGACCAAAGGGCCTGCAATTGACCCCTCATGAGCAGCAGACCCCTCACCCCACGCATGGCCTTCTGGCATGTGCAGTGTGTAGTTGGTTTCACAGGTCCTAGTCGCAGTCATACATACTGACTTTGTCAGAGTGTCACAACATCAAATTATAAAAAGTGGGCCTACTGGTTTTATGAAAGGGTTAGCATATAAAGCAGATCTATCATCTTCCTCCGAAAATCATCAATATTTTTTATCAAATCTATATTTCAGTAATTTACACAATGCAATGTTTAATAATAGTGATTATTATAAAAATGTTTAATAAAGATTGCATTTTGTGGGCTGAAAAATGTTAAAAGTAAGACTCAGACCTGATTTAAAAAAAAACAAAATCAACTTGTCTCTGAGTTGTTCTTTTAACATTTTTCAGCCCACAACACACAATTATAAAAATAACCACAAGAGCTCCTTGCACTCCAACTGAATAGCATAGACCTCCAGCTCGGAGTGCTGGAAAAAATATGGTCAATTCTCCTTGAGTCTTGGATTTAATGATCCAGGAGACTTAGGGTCTGATTCACAAAGGACCTCCACACTCATGACAAAGGCCCTTCAGTTTTGGGGGGAGCCTCTGTGCTCAGTCGGAATCTCCGCAATGAGAATCCTCATTGCGGAGATTCCATCCCATGTATGGGGACTCCCTCATGACTGAGAGCCCTCCACCACAAGTGCAAATGTGCTTTGTGAATCAGACCCTTACTGTTTTCTTATGTTGATGTGAGGCTGCTGTACTCCCTGCAGCATCCTCAAAATAAAAAATAAATGCTTGTTGGTGCACCCACCTCTTCTAAGGGCACCGCAAGCATGAAAATATGTTATTTTAAAATGCCCTAGGGCATGATGGGCTGCTCCTTCCTAATAGCAATGTATAATAAACGGTTCCTGTCTCTCATTTATTTTTCATTTTTTTTAAACTTTATTTTGGGTGTCCCGGTGCCCACTCGGGACACCAAGATTCTTTTTTTGTCGGGGCCACACGGGGAAGCCCCAGGGCTCCAATGGCCCCGTCAGCTCCCCTTCCAACACCCATCTTGGATGTCGGTAGGAGCCAGCAATTTAAAACAAATATATATATTTTGGGGAGGGGGCACGGCACCCCTCCCCGAGCCTTTAGGGCCCCGGGGTCACCATACCTGGAGCCCCACAGTGCCCATTCCAGAAGCCTCTATAAGCCCCGGAGACCCCATCCTTGGGGCCATTTTCTTTAATTAGGGTGAGGGAGGAGCACAGCCTGCCTCCATGGGCCAATAGGGCACCAGCAACCCCATCTCCTGAGGCCAAAACATATATTTAAAGGGGAAGGAGACATGCTCCTGCTGAGCCAATAGTGGCCTGTGGAACCTTATTCCGTGGGTTCCTCGCATATAGTTAAAAGGGAGGGGCATGCTGCCACCCTCCTCAAGCCAATAGTGACCCCCTAGGATCCGCTGGGGTCTTAGGTAGGTGCCCACCTGGGGCACCCATGAGACAGTATGTTGGGGGCTGCAGAGGCAGCCCCAGGGCCCCTGTGGTGCTGCCATCTCCCCGCATGCACCATGCTGGGTGAATCAGGATGTGGCATTGCTCCTGCCCCCTGCTGGAGCAGATATTTCTTATTGCTGCCACCGGGGAGTAGCAATCTGAGTTTTCCTGCATGTAAGAGTTCAGACAGGGAAACAAATGCCTACTCCCACCCAGTGGGACAATTTTTAAAGATCCCGCCTGATGGGAGTGCATGTGTTCCCTGCCCGTGCTCTTGTGGGTAGGGTATTACTGCCCTCGGGGTGGACGCCCTGTGGCACTACAGTAGAGCCGGCCCCGGGGGATGGGGTCCCTGGGGCCTTAAGAGGAGATGGGAGGGTGGCTGCACACTCCCCTCCCCTGTAAAAGTAATGCCTACCCCAGGGATGGGGTTCCGGGGGCCTTTACAGACTCTAAGAGGATGTCCACATGCCCCCTCCCCTTTCATTTTAACGGTGGGCCCAGGGCTGAAATCAGCCTAGGTAGTGGGGCCCTTTGCATGCATCCCTTCCAAGATATTGCATTATACTGACCCCTGCGACCTGGCAGGATTCATTTAAAAGTTTAGAAAATGGAGGCCTCCATTTTGGATCCAGCTGGAGCTATGCGAGATTGCAGAATAAAGCGGATTTATTTTAATTTTGACCCCAAGTGGTCCATCAGTAACCCTCCCACAAGGGCTAGTGTGGCAGGTACCCTACCCTGCCCTCTTATATGTTTTTTACAGTATTGTCAGGACAGGGGAATAAGTCCCAATGTCTTGCAATGTCTGCTGCACCATTTATTTTATGTTGCAGTCAGTCAATCAGAGCGCTTGCTCCTGCAGGAGTCTCATAGCCTTAGATCAAATATTATTTATCCTAAATTTCTCAAAAATATCTGAACAGATTTACAATAAATCATAAAAATCACACTTTCTGTACCAAGATTTAGCTTCCTGACACATTTGGTGTAATTCCATTCAGCAGTTTTTGCAATAGCACTGTTCAAAAAAGTTCATGAAAAATGCATGGTGATTTTGCGTTTTGGGACCCCTCCCTTTTTATCAGGCCTCACTTGACGGATCACCCCGAAACTTTCCATGCACAAACTAGTCAAAAAGAGAACCTTTTAAAAAGTTTTGTCAAGATTGGTCAAACAGCTCCATAATTATCAGTAAAGCAAAAATAATCATTTCCTATGGGAACACAGGTCTAACTGTGACAACCCATATATAAAGCAAACACAAGGAGATGATGGACGGAGTGCTGAAACTTTTCAGACACTCACCCCCAGTCACAGATCTGGGTTGAATCCATCATCATTTTTTAGTTCACTTCGCCACCCCAGTTCAGACATAGCTATATGCAAATCAGTCTTGACCCTGTGCCTTATGGGAACAGCGGTGCCCGAACTCCCAAGACATGTCTTCCCTGGACTGGAAACAAGCATCCTGGGACCGATTTTGGGCTAACAGCCCTCATCAGCCAGGCTAGCTTGAATCCAGTGGCAAAGTGAGCAAAGGACCCACGTCTGGGCATACCCTGCCAACTTAGGGCGAACAAAGCAAAGACAAGGAGATGATGGACGGAGCGCTGAAACTTTTCAGACACTCACCCCCAGTCACAGATCTGGGTTGAATCCATCATCATTCTTTAGCTCACTTCGGCACCCCAGTTCAGACATAGCTATATGCAAATCAGTCTTGACCCTGTGCCTCATGGGAACAGTCCAGCCCAAACTGCCAAGCCATGTCTTCCCTGGACCGGAAACAAGCATCCTGGGACTGGTTTTGGGCTAACAACCCTCATCAGCCAGGCTAGCTTGAATCCAGTGGCAAAGTGAGCAAAGGACCCACGTCTGGGCATACCCTGCCAACTTAAGGCGAACAAAGCAAACACAAGGAGATGATGGACGGAGCGCTGAAACTTTTCAGACACTCACCCCCAGTCACAGATCTGGGTTGAATCCATCATCATTCTTTAGCTCACTTCGCCACCCCAGTTCAGACATAGCTATATGCAAATCAGTCTTGACCCTGTGCCTCATGGGAACAGTCCAGCCCAAACTGCCAAGCCATGTCTTCCCTGGACCGGAAACAAGCATCCTGGGACCGGTTTTGGGCTAACAACCCTCATCAGCCAGGCTAGCTTGAATCCAGTGGCAAAGTGAGCAAGGGACCCACGTCTGGGCATACCCTGCCAACTCAGGGCGAACAAAGCAAACACAAGGAGATGATGGACGGAGTGCTAAAACTTTTCAGACACTCACCCTCAGTCACAGATCTGGGTTGAATCCATCATCATTCTTTAGCTCACTTCGCCACCCCAGTTCAGACATAGCTACATGCAAATCAGTCTTGAACCTGTGCCTCATGGGAACAGTCCAGCCGAACTGCCAAGCCATGTCTTCCCTGGACCAGAAACAAGCATCCTGGGACCGGTTTTGGGCTAACAGCCCTCATCAGCCAGGCTAGCTTGAATCCAGTGGTAAAGTGAGCAAGGGACCCACCTCTGGGCATACCCTGCCAACTTAGGGCAAACAAAGCAAAGACAAGGAGATGATGGACGGAGTGCTGAAACTTTTCAGACACTCACCCCCAGTCACAGATCTGGGTCGAATCCATCATCAGTCTTTAGCTCACTTCGCAACCCCAGTTCAGACATAGCTATATGCAAATCAGTATTGACCCAGTGCCTCATGGGAACAGTCCAGCCCGAACTGCCAAGCCATGTCTTCCCTGGACCGGAAACAAGCATACTGGGACCAGTTTCGGGCTAACAGCCCTCATCAGCCAGGCTAGTTTGAATCTAGAGGCAAAGTGAGCAAGGGACCCACGTCTGGGCATACCCTGCCAACTTAGGGCGAACAAAGCAAACACAAGGAGATGATGGACGGAGTGCTGAAACTTTTCAGACACTCATCCCCATTCACAGATCTGGGTTGAATCCATCATCATTCTTTAGCTCACTGCTCCACCCCAGTTCAGGGATAGCTAAATGCAAATCAGTCTTGACCCTGTGCCTCATGGAAACAGTCCAGCCCGAACTGCCAAGCCATGTCTTTTCTGGACCGAAAATAAGCATCCTGGGACTGGTTTCAGGCTAACAGCCCTCATAAGCCAGGCTAGCTTGAATGCAGTGGCAAAGTGAGCAATGGACACACGTCTGGGCATACCCTGCCAACTTAGTTCGAACAAAGCAAACACAAGGAGATGATGGAAAGAGTGCTGAAACTTTTCAGGCACTCACGCCCAGTCACAAATCTGGGTTGAATCAATCATCATTCTTTAGCTCAATTCGCCACCCCAGTTCAGACATAGCTATATGCAAATCAGTCTTGACCCTGTGCCTCATGGGAACAGTCCAGCCCGAACTGCTAAGCCATGTCTTCCCTGGACCGGAAACAAGCATCCTGGGACCTGTTTCGGGCTAACAGCCCTCATAAGCCAGGCTAGCTTGAATCCAGTGGCAAAGTGAGCAAGGGACCCACGTCTGGGAATACCCTGCCAACTTAGGGTGAACAATGCAAACACAAGGAGATAATATTTATCCTACATTTCTCAAAAATATCTGAACAGATTTACAATAAATCATAAAAATCACACTTTCTGTACCAAGATTTAGCTTCCTGACAAATTTGGTGTAATTCCATTCAGCAGTTTTTGCAATAGCACTGTTCAAAAAAGTTCATGGAAAATGCATGGTGATTTTGCGTTTTGGGACCCCTCCCTTTTTATCAGGCCTCACTTGACGGATCACCCCCGAAACTTTCCATGCACAAATTAGTCAAAAAAGAGAACCTTTTAAAAAAGTTTTGCCAAGATTCGTCAAACAGCTCCATAGTTATTAGTAAAGCAAAAATAATCATTTCCCATGGAAACACAGGCCTAACTGTGACAACCCATATGTATACATATTTATATTCTCTAAAAAGCCAAAGGTTATAGGGACGTTATAGTTAGGGTCAGAATTTACACACACAAAACCATTGAAATTGAGCAGTTATAGTTATAGATGGCTCAAGCAACTATAACTCGTGCCCTAAGGTAACTATAACTCCCATGATGCACAGTTTTTTCATCAATAATTTCACTGCAAATGTTGCAGTGATATTATCAATGATGTCATAGTAGATGTCATGAGTGATTTCATAAGTGGGGTAATTAGCAGTGCATGGGTGGGGGTGCGAGTTGTAGTTACTTTAGGGTGCGAGTTATAGTTACTTGAGATAAGTCTAACTATAACTGCTGCATTTCTATGGCTTTGTGTGTGCAAAATCTGAACCTAACCATAACGTCCCTGCAACCTCTGTATTTTTAGTGAATTTTTAAGGTTTTCTTAATTCTATTTCTGAACTATAATGTCCATGTAACCTTTGACTTTTTCAGTGAACTTCTAGGGTTTTTTTTAACGCAAAGTAATATTTAATTTCCATACAGTAACCCAACTGCAGCATTTGGCCGTGTGCAGTGGGGGGGGCGTTGACCACAAGGCCTGCATATTTAATTAACATACGTTAATCCAACCAACGCTGTGCAATGCCTTCGGCTGTGCATGGGGGGGTTGGCCTCAGGTCCTTGCCTGTGTCCAAACCATGCATGCAGCCAACCCCACATGGAGCGTACTTGGCTGTGTGAGGGGGTGTGTGGGTTTGTGAGTGTATATATAAGTGACCGTATGGGTGTGTGAAAGTGTTTGTGAGAGACTGTATAGGGTGTGTGAGTGGGTGTATGGATGTGTGAGTGGGTATGTCAGTGGTTTTGCTGCATAGTTGTCTAAGTGCCTATGTGGGTCTGTGAGCGGGTGTGTTAGGGGTTCTCTGCGTCTCTGGGTGGATGTGTGAGTGACTGTATGGGTGTGTGTGATTTTTTTTTAAATTGGGGTCTGGATCTACGGATCTATTGTGGATTAACTGAGGGGGCCGCACTGTGTGCTGTGGTGAATCCATGTATCCTCATGCTCCCCCCAAAAACTTTGTGCAATTCCTTGCCCATGAGGGGTACCTCACACACTTCTGCATCAGTCACATTGGGTCAGGGTACTTCTACCCTGACCCCTTCTATTAGTTTTAAGTTTTGTTTTTCCTTCTCGGGAACCAAGTCCTGATACGCCAAATTGCGGCTGCAACTTTTCTCTCAGGTTGTGGCCAGACAATCATGGCATTGCTGTTGGCACGTGGATGCATGGATCCACCACGATGGATCCACATTGGATCCGCATCTCTGGATATACATAAATCTTTTTTTTTAATAACTCCAAAATGACTGAACAGATGTACATCAAATTATTTTAAATAAGAACTCTTTCTGCAGCAAGATCTAGCTTTCTGACAAATTTGGTGTAATTTTGTTTAGCAGTTCAGGCTGTAGTTGTGTTTAAAATACCTATTGGAAAATTGCATGGGGAAAACGTGTTTAGGGACCCCCCTTTTTCTCTGTCCCCACTTGATGGACCACCCTAAAACTTTCTGGACAGCCGCAGAAGTGAGCAGCAAACAAGTTAATACAATATAATACAATATGATACAAAAAAATATTATTGCACAGTGATGACTATGTAGTTTTAGTTAGATCAGAGTTTCTATAGGAAAGACATTTTTTATTTTCTTTATACCTTTGGCCCCATTTGGCAACCTGCACAAAATGTTCCAAAAAAAGTTCATACTCTTTAGACGGTTCATGGAAAGCTTAGCACTCATCCGTCAAGTGGCAGCCAACAAAAAGGTGCAGGTCCCAAAATTGTGATTTCCCATAGGAAACATTGTTCTCGGATACAAAAAAAACCAGCTGAACAGAATTACACCAAATTTAGTAAAAAAGTTACAACTTTACTCAAAAAGCATACTATTTGTTATGTGTTGTAAATTCATTGGGATGGCATGAAGGGTTCATTCAACACTAGTAAAATGTTAGAGATATCTGGAACCTTAATGTCCAGTTATGTTCTGATTGGCCCATTCAAAATAGATGGGTGCATTCTGATTTGGCTGGCCAGAACATGAAAAATATGTTGTGGTAGCCATTACGCTACTCCTGGGAAAAAGAATGAAAAGCCACCTAAGGGGACAGGCTGTGCAACCCCTGACTGTCTAGGCCATGTGGTGGGCAGGAGGCCTGGAGAGAGCTCTCTTGTTGGCCAGAACAGACCACCAGGAGCAAAAGAACACTAAAAACATCCAAAACAGCCCACTGGGAGCCAAGAAAATGTTGAAGAACATCAGTGCCCCTGGGTAAATGGCCAGGACCAGGTGCAAGTAGCTCCTTCCCATGTTTTCTATAAAATGTCCCTGGCGGCCCCCATCTAGCTGGGGACCGAAGCAGAAGAAAATAGTCCGAAGAGTAGTCTTGGGGTGCGCATGTGTCCCCCCCTATGGTGTTAATAGATGCCTATGAGTGATCCCAAATCCCCAGGAGCAGATGACAAGGCATAACCTGAAATGTCAGGAACACGTTGAGCACCACTGCACTCACTTCTAACCAGTTCTATCTCCTCGGGCACAAAGAATGCAGCCTTAAAGCACCTGAGGTAGCCCAGGCCCTAGGATTGTGGCTGCATGCTTCACCCACCCCTCTATGCCTGTGTTTCTGGAAGGGCAGGTGAACCCGATCAGCTGTTGTCACCAATGTGAAGTGCAGTTGGGAGAAATGAGACCTGTTGGCTTCCTTCCCCGGCCCTGTGGGATGAAGACACCCTTTAAAATCTGAAAAATGAAAAGGAAAAGGTACTTAAATTACATAATTGAGGAAATTACCGATGTTATTATTGATGACGTCATTGATGACATTTCAAGAGACACCATTTAATGCAATACATCCCAAATTTTGAGGTAAACATGGCATGGTATTTCAACCAATTACCATATGGCCCTTACACCTGACACAATAGTGACCCACTATCAATGGGTTGCTCTAGTGAGTTATTTTTGAGATAGGCTCTCACCGATTGCAACTAAAGCCTCAGTATCATGTGACCTCTGATATGCAAACGTTATTTCTGCCAAATACATCTAGCTCAACTTATGACCCATTTTTCAAATAATTGATTCACTTTCATTCCAATTATCGTTTTGGATTCATATTCTGGGGCAGATTTACAAGCCCCTTGCGACACATTTGCGCCGCTGTTGCATCACTTCTGTGACGCAGCGGCGTCGTAAACAATGCGCCACGTTGCGACATATTTACAACGTGACGCATCTAGGGAGATGCGTCACATTGTAAAGCCCTGCGCTACATTATACCTGCGTCAGGTATAATGTATGCAGGGTGGGCGTTCCGTCGCAAGAAAGCCTCGTAAAAGTGACGCAGTGAAATCTACAAGATTTCACTGAGTCACTTTTACGACGCCGCTGCGTCAAAACCTTACGCCTGCTTGAAGCAGGCGTAAGGAGTGATGCAGCACAATAAGTTTTGGGCCGCTCCTGAGCATTGCTGGAGTTGCGTCGCGCTTGCGACACGACTCCAGCAATGCGCTGCATTTACAACAGAAGATGCGACACGCATCTGTCTATCCTTGCGCCACGGTGCGCCGCATTGTAAATGCGACGCATCTGTGGTGGCGCAGGGTATTTTTGCGCGTCACATCTTTACTGGCGCATCCCTGCTAATATGCAGAGATGCGCCAGTCATTGTAAATCTGCCCCTCTGTTCTGAAGTATTTGGATGCAAATGTAATTTGTTTTTATCAACATTTTTTTTTTATGCTTTTACATTTTGGCAGGTAAAGCACAGTATTAAAACTCTGAAGACCTTATTTAGAAATCATCCAGAGTCGAAAGTATTGAACTAAGTGTGCACAAAGTGGTTTTCCAAAGTTTGTGTTAGAAAAATATGGCATTTCTACAACTTGAAATGCGTAAGCAGGGCTACTGTATACATGGAATCTGAGCAATTACTACAAGCAATACACTTGTGTTCACTCCAGTTCTTTACATTTTGAAAAACATTGATTAAAACATTTCTGCATTTTATTCCCTATTTAATTGCAAATTTGCAGTAATGTCACATTCACCAGTTGTGGAAATTCAATGAACAAATTTAAGATTACTGAAAGGCTTAACATACTCTGGGGGATATTCACAAGAACGTGCGATAAACATTGCCAAAATAGGTTAACGCAATTTTCCATATCGCCGTCTATCGCGGGAAAATAACTCCGTGTTAACGTGGCATTCTCAACACGGCGGTAACATGCGATAGTACCCCGATAACGCGGCAAATGTCCGCGATAACAGTACCGGTACGGCGATAAAAATCCAAACCCGAACGCGAAAAAAGTTGCGATGAGCCCAATTGCGATAAGACAAACAGCGAAAAGCAGCGCCAGGCCTACAATTCACACACGTCAGGCGGGAAAACCCACTACAAAAGCAGAAAAAAAAAACACAAACAAAAACCAAACTACAGCGAAGCACAATGGAGGCAGCCGGAGCAGGTACAGAGGACGACCAGAACCCCATAAGCCCCCCTGAGGATCAGCCTGGGACCTCGGGGTCAGGTAAGGGCAAGGATAAGAAGAAGAGGAAGATGCGGTTCAGTCCGCAGGAAAACAGGATCCTGATCACGGAGGTGATAGAACACCATCAACAACTGTTCGTCACCTCCACTGTGTCATTGGCAACAAAAAATGCAATATGGCAGTCCATCGTGGACAAGGTGATTGCAGTCAGAGTGCTGAGGAGGACAATGGACGAGGTCAAGAGGCGCTGGAATGATGTGAAGCGCAAGACCAAGCAGAAACTCGCAGACAACCAGAAGGAAGCAATGCAGACTGGAGGTGGGAGTCCAGCGCCACAGGAGGAGCTGGATGAGATGGAGGAAATGGTGTCCACAGTCATCAGTGGGGAGACGGTGGCAGGAGTTGGGGGACCGGACACTGCTCAACATGACCCGACACAACAGCAACAGGGTGAGTAACCACCAGGGACTGGGGGACGGGGGAGATGGGCACAATGGCACAAATGCACAATTAAGTAGAGCACATCTGTGGACAAACCATGGCCAAGAGTCACAACTCCAACCAAGAGCCCAATTTACCCAAGTCTGCAACATCACAGCACTGCATAAGCACAGAAGTGAAAGCCACACTGCCTGAAAGGGATAAGGGCCAGCCAAATCAGAGCTGAAGTGGCAACTCACCTACAATGCAGCACACACACATAAGATCCAGAGCACCACAACATTTACAACAATGTTGAACAAACAGCAACACCAGCACAACAGAACAGAGGACACAACTGCTGCCGCTTGTGTGTGGAAAATGGCCATTCGCATGTGGCACAGCAGAAAACTGAGATGATAATGTACTAGTACAACCCCACATCCCTGATGGTGCAGTAATGCATGTATGGCCATGACCCAGATAGGCAGTGAGACACACATTGTCATACAAATCAACACTCATCACAGTTGAATACAAGTGAAGGTGCGTAGACTATGTTAGCATATGCGAGTCAGTACGGCCAAGATAAGTGCCACAACATGCAGACCAATGCAGCAGTATGTCAGAACGTGGAACATTGCCAAGTGCCGCTGTCCACTCCGGGGGAGTGCCGCACCATTCACAGGTGTGTGTCTACCCGCGTTGTTGTCCGCTCATGTATTCGGAGTCCAGGCGAATGCAGCCATGTCCACTGTCGTCGTGGGAGATGTGACCAGAACTCCAAGATCCAACAAGGAACAGGACATGTGCAATGTGTTCCAAACTGTTGTGTCTGCAGGTACGTAGTTACACCTCCATGAAAGCGAGTACAGCTTCGTAGGCAATCATTTCCAACATGAGGTCGTTGTCGACTACATCGAACAGGACGGCAAGGCTAACCATTAGCAGGTCCGGACAGATGTGCTGCGTCCACCCCCTTTCACCAATTAGCACTACAGCCCAATAGGGGAGCGGCTCAATGTGGTCACTGCACACGAGGAGTTCTGCAATCTCCCAGGTCCAGCTGCCAGCATGTTTGCCAAGTATCCAGGCATCCCATAGACGGGTGTCACGGTGACACTCATGGTCGTGGGCCAACAGGGAGCGCACACACATGTCGAAATCCAGTTCGGCTACCATCCTGTTGGGTAGGCAGACATCCATGGACCACTCGAATATGCACGAGCGACAATGCAACACAGGCTGAACGCAGGTGACGTTGGCAAGGCGGAAGCTTAGCTGGTAACTGATCCGCAGCACTACCAATGGCAGTGCCCCCAGTAAATGCAGCATACGTGCACGGTACAGTTCCACGTGACAGGGGCTGTGCATGTGTCCGGGATGTTCTGCCATTGCGTTAGTGGCTCTGGTTGAAGCGGCACTGTTCTGACCTGCACCAGTTCTGTGGATGAAATGCCACAGCTCGGATCAATGAGCAGTGTTTGTGTGCAACGGTTGTAGGCCTCGGATGGTGTGGGAGTAAGTGTGAATGCCATTCCATGCAAGATAACTTCGAGCAAGGACTTCTGTGTGTGGGGTGTGTATACGTTGGTCTGTCGTCGGGCTGTGCGTAGTGTGGGAGTCGTCATCAGCTGCTATGGTATCTGTCAGGGGGTGCCGGGCACATGCAATTCCGAGGTCGGAGGTGCAGATGTGCTTCCGCCTGATAGTTCAGACAATGGAGCTTTCATCCCTAATGTTAGTTTGTCATCTGCTTGCATTCAGGAAATGTGTAGAGCCTTGTTGGGGGTGGGGTGGGATGTATGCGACTTTGGGAATCATGTATGACATGCCTAGCATGTGGCAAATAAGCGGCTTCACTGTGTGTTACGTTGCCTCACAGCTGCTCCTCCCTCCCCCCGAGCCTTTTTACGTGTGTGCGCTGCGCGGTTGCATCACTTGCACTCCTACGGCACACCATTGTCATGCCTGTCTGCGCATGTCCACAAGCCTGACAACGACACTGTGATGTTGGCCGTTGAGGGTGGGCGGCCACATGAGTGTAGGCCTATGGTAAGGACAGGACAGGCACAGGTCTACAGTTCATGGCTGGCTGTACTCGCGCTGCGATTGAGGCTAGGCATTTGGCACATGCTGCGGCTATACAGATACACAAGAAAATGTGTGGATCATGTGTTGAAAAACAGGCTATAAAATACCATAGACAACAAATTCAGAATGCAGTGAATATCAATTAAAAACAAAAGATAAAAAGATACATAAAAACAATATACAAACTTATATGTCAGCGAAAAATTTAATAAAATTTAGACAATACAATTGCATATAGATTTAAAAACATCTCATACTTGAAGTACATTATTGTTAATTCGTATGGATACAATTTATACTTCACAAGAAAACTACAAAAAGGTCGACGCAGCGTTTCGGTGAGATGTAACTCCTTCACCTTGTTCACGACAGAGTTTTCTAAAAACAATAACAATTTATTAAAAATAGATATCTATTATCAATAAACAATTGCTTAAAGCATTTATCTTGTCTAATGGTACACTTTACACTTATTGAGATAAGCCAGTTGAATAAAGTCAGTAAGCTACAGTGCAGGTTAAACAACACATGATCCAAAGGATGTAGAAAGAGAAAAAGGATATTGCTACAACCTACCTAAATAAAATTTCAATATATCGAGGGTTTTATGTTACTCGATAGAAACGGAAGGAGGACTCTCATCCGTATGGTTTAGAAAAAGGAATAACCTAAAGTAAAGCAAAAAATTGCATTTAAAAAAGAGTCATTTGGGGGTGACTTATTTCTATATTTTAAGTCAAAAACTCTTGTGGCATACCTTTATATTGGTAAATAATTCCTATACTTTGTGTTTGTTGGAGCCACTGATGAAAGAGACGTGAATCGTATTAAAAATGAGACCTTAGGAAATTACAAAGGAGATACAGGGTCAGTTTATTATTAATATTAACCTTTTTATCCCCAAGAATTCATTTTCAAAAGAAAAGGGCTTACCATGTACAAACTGGTCAGTACTTAGCATAACCAGTGCGCTGTGATTTTGGCTATGTTAATTTAAGAATCGTCGTTTTCAATAATTGACGATGCTGGATAGAAAAAACAGATGGGTTTTTAATATCAACATAACTAAATTAAAATTTTGGCAACAGTTGGTGTTCATCAATGTTTGTCTAAACTAATTAATTACCTGGTTAGGTTGCTTGGCAATAATAAGACATTGAGGGTAAAATCTGTAATATTAAAAAAGAAGAACATAGTTTCACTCGTTAAGGTCATATATCCACATAGTACTAATAGTCAACTTTTTAGGAATAATTATCTTCTCTTAAGGATTATTCACGTGTTCCTACCATATAAAATAAATTCCCGAGGAGTCTTTAGGTGCGTAATAAGATTCACTTAGATATAAATGTTAAATTTGGGCCCTAACCAAGAACTTTTTCTTGTATGAAGACACTCTCTACTTGCAGAAACATGGGACCAGCATGGGGAGCACTTTCGCTCCCAGCCTGGCTGGTCTCTATGTACACCATTTGGAGACTTGCAAAATTCTCCATCACGATAACCCTTTCAGGCACAACATTAAGACCTGGAAGAGGTACATTGACGATGTGCTGATCATCTGGGAAGGGGACATTCCATCAACCGAGCAATTTATGGAGTGGCTCAACCAGCAGAACTCCTTCCTAAAGTTTACCAGCACCACATCACGGGACCAACTAGTGTTTCTGGACCTAAACATATACCCGGAGGGTGGGTCATTGAAAACCACCACACACTTCAAACCCACTGCAAGAAACTGTCTGTTGTTATACGACAGTTTTCACCCTCGTCATCTACGCGATAATCTCCCGTATGGGCAGTTTCTTCGTCTCCGGAGAAACTGTACCAATCTAACAGACTACAAGAAACAAGCCTCAGATTTGAAGACTAAACTCTCCCACCGGAAGTATCCCGCCCCCATCATTGACAGAGCAATGAAGAGGGCGCGCAATAACAACAGGGAGGCACTTTTGGAAGACAAAGTTCCCAAGGATTCAGAGACCAGACCAATCTGCGTGACAACCTACAATACCCATTCCAACAGGATAACAAAAATTGTGAACAGACATTGGAAAATCCTGAATTGCGGTAACCTGAACCTAGAAAAACCACTGTTCGCTCACAAGAGGGGCAGTAACCTTAAGGACATGCTGGCCCACACACGACCACGCGCAGGCCCAGTCACGACAAACCACAATCCAACCCTACAACCAGTCCAAGGCCACCACCCTTGTGGCAACTGCAGCACATTCCACCTGACCAAAAAAAGCAGATGGGTCAAGTTTAGGAATGGCAGTGATTGGGAGCAAAGAAAATTCACCAACTGTAACAGCCGGAACGTGATTTACATGATCACGTGCCCCTGTGGTTTAGAATACATTGGGATGACGTCACGACCAGCCAAAATCCGCATCGGCGAACATAAGAGCAATGTCCGATGTAAAAAGAGTACTACGAAAATGGCGACACACTACCTGTCTGCAACACACACAGTAAAAGACCTACAGTGGACAATCATAGAACAACTACCGTCCGAGAGCGGCCTCCTAGAAAAGGAACAACGTTGGGTGTTCCGCCTGGGCACCAACGTCACTGGACTTAATGATAATATTCCTTGGAGCCAGTTTTCTTAAATGGAATGAACCTCTGGTTGACACTATGATAACTCATCGAATGATTGGTAGCTCATTTAAGCCTACAATCCCTCGGTCAGTTGGCTCTGTGTTTTACGAGAAAAATATACTTCCCACAACTACCGGGTTAGAGCAATGGGTTTCGCTAAGCTTATCCAATTTGTAGAGTTATACTGCCTCTCCATTTCGTTTGACTTTATCCTGTTCACAGCCCAACGTGGTTCCCTCAAAGAAAACCTCCTTTTTTATTCCTTTTTTATTCACTATAAATATCCCCGTATGGTGTAAATACTTTCTACCAACATCCTGTTGTTACCTGCATTTAATAAACTTGGTGCCCGTGTTATGCGCCTGAGCAACTGATGTACAAGTTCCCGGCACCATCCCGGGTACATGTCACCGCGGCAACCCTCCGCGCATAATTCAGACCTGCCTTCCCGATTCACACGGTCTGAACGGCGCAGGCGCAGACAGTTAGATAGTTAGCGGTCTAGCCCCATCGGGATTCGTCCGCTTACAGTTCCGGGTTAAACCTCACCGGAAGCGCTTCAGGTTTTGTCTCTTTAACTCACAGCTGCTAATAGTGATGCTCCAGTCACACATGTACACCGCACGAGCGGCGGGAAAATTAAGCCAATTAAGTGCAGCATAAATACCGAGAGCTCCCGGCTTCACATTAACCACGGAGCCGCGGAGGGGACGATCGAACGAGGTAGTATCCTGACTGAAGTAAGTACGGCATAGCCGCTTCTACGAGGCCACTCCTGCTGAAACCAAGTGAGGTTCCTACGCATCCCTAATGCAGCTATTCTCCTTACAGAGTGCAAATAGCATGGGGTCCCCACCGTTCTGAAGGCTCATGATGCCTCGGACTTCTGGATAATAAGTATGCGAACATTTTCTTGTGTTGACAACTGGTTTCTATTCAAAGTAAACCCACAGTAACTAATAGGAATTGACCCATATAGAGTGTGTGTTTTATGTTACGTGTTGTGTGTGTCTAGTATTTGTTCTTTTTTACAGGTCACTGCACCAGCACTTACTTTCTCAAGGTTATCAGTAGACACTGTATATATCACTTTTACAGGTCACGAACTTCACGTCGGGAGTGTTTCTACTCACCTGATGTTTTTCGTACATTTTTGTGTTTCCTTTTCAGATTGATATAAAGGCATTACCTTGTCGCAGTACAACTGATCATAATAGGCATATTTTGCAACATTAATTCATTATTTCTACACATAATATGTCCTGTGTATAGACGGTATTATACTGTCCATGTGAGTAGGGTAGGGATCTGTGTACCCGTCCTGAAGAAGAAGCAGCACGCTTCGAAACATGTTGACACACGCAGGAGGTTTTGTACATTAATACATCACACCTCCACCTCACCTTTTTAACAATACCGGCACGGAGGCCTATTAAAATTCTTTTTATTCCTCACATGCTAGGTATTTTTTAACACTCACTTATTTATCCTTTCCTGACCCTACCACTCACCCCCTCGCACATTACACATAGTGGTTACATCAGTGCTCCCGCATTTTTCGCTGGTTAGTAGCACGCCGCGTTCCGTAGAGGGGCGTGAAGACCCCTATGATGAAGCATGACACCAAGGGCCCTTTTGGTGTGTGAGGGGTATTTAAAGAACATAATGTGCTTCCCACCCATGTAGGAAACACATCCAACCCAAGACCATCTGTCTTCTATCACCAATCTCTTGTGGGTGGATTCAATTTGTTTATTAATGCAATGACTGATAACCTTTAGGTCCATGAATTTACGGACACTATTTCGCCAGTTTAGTATTATTTAAACATTACCATGAAATGCCACATTGGCACCATAACATAGCTTTCAATATGGGCATTATCGTATAAACGATTGATACCAACTTAATCTACCAGATTATAAGCAAACGGGGTTGCGTACCACCGGGTTACTGTGATGTATCTACAAGTAATTAACTATAGTTCTTGTAACATTGTAACCCCGAAAGTGCGAAAGTCTTACTGCTTGGAAATACTAAACATGTCCAAGCCTGCATTACGGTCGGTATTTAATTGTCATAATTTTTTGCTATGAAATCACTATATTTGAGGCGATGCTGGAGGGAGAGGGGCGCACAGGCTTAATTACTAAGCTTTATAATGCTTCTTTGCGTGAGAGGGAACAAGGCGACCACCCCTCCTGCCTCAGATGGCAGGCAGCGATAGGGATTACCCTCGCGCCAGACTTTTGGAGGGCATGTTGCGAGCTTACTGGATGTCTCACAGCGAATTGTAACCTCAGAATAATTCACTTCAAATTTTTACATCAATTGTATTATACCCCCTTACAACTCCATAGGTATGGTCTACGAGACTCCGCTACTTGCGTGCGATGTGGGATGGCTGATGCAGATTTTATACATGTGGCATGGTTGTGTGCGGGGGTGTTTGCCTTCTGGACTGACGTGATGAGGATGCTTACTGATATTGTACTAGAACCCGTACACTGCACTCCTGAGATCTGCCTTCTTGGGTATGTTAAACGCCTTAAACCTTGCAACAGACGCCTGGTTGCGGTATCCACGCTGCTTGCAAAAAGGGTGGTCGCACAATGTTGGGGCGCTAGAACCACTCCAACAGTGAAAAAATGGCTCCGGGATTTACTTTACTGTAAGGATCAGTTTCTGATCTATGCAGAGGAGATACCAGAGTCTTCTCGCCCTAAGGATTTCTGGGCCCCGATTACAGCGTATTTGCTATCTCGCCCTGATTTGATGTAACTTATGGAAATGTATGTCACCTTCGCATATTCATCATACTGGCTCTCTTCTGAAATTATACCTATTGTCTGTGTCCAGATGTCTCATACGTGCAGCCCGAGATGTTCTATGCCCTAGCTATTTGTCATTACTGGAGATTTAATTGTATGAGCTCAACTGCTGCCTTCACTTTTTGTTGTTATGTACATGCATGTCTGATGACGCAATGGTCTTTTCTAGTGTACCATAATTCGAAATTGGTTCTGCCTGGGGGGGGGGGGGACGGGGAGGGTAGGTTTTTTCATTGGTACTCTATATCAGTCTTGTATTTAATGGCTGTCAATATGTTTCTTAAAATCAATAAAGAAAAAAAAAAAAAAATCACTATATTTGAGTGCTGCATATAAAACACAACATCTCCAGGTACTCGTGGCATTTACCCACTCTTATTAGAGCGATAAATTAAAAAAAGAAGAGAGAATACATAAAGGGGGTCGGACGTTTGTACTATAACTCATGCTCGAGCAGATTTTATTACTTCCCCACTGCTCCGTTTACTAATTAACACTCAACATCAGTTTACAACTCGCAGCTCTTACCCGATGTGAGATCTACGGCCTCCCTGCTCCAAACGAATGTCTTCCGGGTCAGGATACTTGATAGAACTGTCCCGGATGATGTTTAAATACGCTATGCCAAGGTCACGTGATAAGCTATCGTCAACAAAATTAAGACATATAAAAAGGAAACAAAATTAAATTTATACTTAAGTCCTATGAACAACACTGATTAAAAACCGCCGATTTTAGACGAAGAAAAATCTAATATTGTTATGCGTGTCCATTACGAATACGGTGGCCATCTTGGAGTTGGAATCAAAAACCACCCATATTACCAGGCAAGGTAATAGTGAAATATCTCCTCAGTAGTTCTTTTTAAATTTAAAACCAATTAGTCTTACAATAAGCTTTTATTAAAGAAACATATATGTCCAAATTTAATACATTCAGGAAGGGACTTAATAGTAAAGAAGACTGGGAAAAACTAATCTAATCACTATTTCAAATGTGATTGGTGAGACTGTACTAAATAACTTTAGTTTGGTCAGTATAACAAATATAGTCTCTGAAAACTGTGATAAACGATGTGGTCCCAATACATTGTCCCAAAATTTGATTTATTACCAATCTGGATCCATTCCCATTAACAACGTTAATAGCCTAGGGAGGTTTTGTCCTCCTCTTGGTTGACCATTTCAAGATGGCCGCCGTGATCCTTATACAACACATGAGACAATAAGCAAGGTCTCTTTTTCCTGCCCGTTATATCATGAAGTATGTTTCTTTAATAAAAGCTTATTGTAAGACTAATTGGTTTTAAATTTAAAAAAGAACTACTGCTGAGATATTTCACTATTACGTTGCCAGGTAATACGGGTGGTTTTTTGATTCCAACTCTAAGATGGCCACTGTATTCGTAATGGACACGCATAACAATATTAGATTTTTCTTCGTCTAAAATCGGCGTTTTTTAATTAGTGTTGTTCATAGGACTTAAGTATAAATTTAATTTTGTTTCCTTTTTATATGTCTTAATTTTGTTGACGATAGCTTATCACGTGACCTTGGCATAGCGTATTTAAACGTCATCCGGGACAGTTCTATCAAGTATCCTGACCCGTAAGACGTTCGTTTGGAGCAGGGAGGCCGTAGATCTCACATCAGGTACGAGCTGCGAGTTGTAAACTGATGTTGAGTGTTAATTAGTAAACGGAGCAGTGGGGATGTAATAAAATCTGCTTGAGCATGAGTTATAGTACAAACGTCCGACCCCCTTTATGTATTCTCTCTTCTTTTTTTAATTTATCGCTCTAATAAGGGTGGTTAAATGCCACGAGTACCTGGAGATGTTGCGTTTTATATGCGGCACTCAAATATAGTGATTTCATAACAAAAAATGATGACAATTAAATACGGACTGTAATGCAGGCTTGGACAGGTTTAGTATTTCCAAGCAGTAAGACTTTCGCACTTTCGGGGGTTACAATGTTACAAGAACTATAGTTAGTTACTTGTAGATACATCACAGTAACCCGGTGGTACGCAACCCCGTTTGCTTATAATCTGGTAGCTTAAGTTGGTATCAATCGTTTATACGATAATGCCCATATTGAAAGCTATGTTATGGTGCCAATGTGGCATTTCATGGTAATGTTTAAATAATACTAAACTGGCGAAATAGTGTCCGTAAATTCATGGACCTAAAGGTTATCAGTCATTGCAGCCTCCATATTATTCTTGAGGTATCACTTACAGGGGGCCCAAATTTAACATTTATATCTAGGTGAATCTTATTACGCACCTAAAGACTCCTCGGGAATTTATTTTATATGGTAGGAACACGTGAATAATCCTTAAGAGAAGATAATTATTCCTAAAAAGTTGACTATTAGTACTATGTGGATATATGACCTTAACGAGTGAAACTATGTTCTTCTTTTTTTAATATTGCAGATTTTACCCTCAATGTCTTATTATTGCCAAGCAACCTAACCAGGTAATTAATTAGTTTAGACAAACATTGATGAACACCAACTGTTGCCAACATTTTAATTTAGTTATGTTGATATTAAAAACCCATCTGTTTTTTCTATCCAGCATCGTCAATTATTGAAAACAACGATTCTTAAATTAACATAGCCAAAATCCCGGCGCTGGTTATGCTAAGTACTGACCAGTTTGTACATGGTAAGCCCTTTTCTTTTGAAAATGAACCCTTGGGGATAAAAAGGTTAATATTAATAATAAACTGACCCTGTATCTCCTTTGTAATTTCCTAAGGTCTCATTTTTAATACGATTCACGTCTCTTTCATCGGTGGCTCCAACGAACACAAACTATAAGAATTATTTACCAATATAAAGGTATGCCACAAGAGTTTTTGACTTAAAATATAGAAATAAGTCACCCCCAAATGACTCTTTTTTAAATGCAATTTTTTGCTTTACTTTAGGTTATTCCTTTTTCTAAACCATACGGATGAGAGTCCTCCTTCCATTTCTAGCGAGTAACATAAAACCCTCGATATATTGAAATTTTATTTAGGTAGGTTGTAGCAATATCCTTTTTCTCTTTCTACATCCTTTGGATCATGTGTTGTTTAACCTGCACTGTAGCTTATTGACTTTATTCAACTGGCTTATCTCAATAAGTGTAAAGTGTACCATTAGACAAGATAAATGCTTTAAGCAATTGTTTATTGATAATAGATATCTATTTTTAATAAATTGTTATTGTTTTTAGAAAACTCTGTCCTGAAGAAGGTGTAGGAGTTACTTCTCACCAAAACGCCGCGTCGACCTTTTTGTAGTTTTCTTGTGATGTATAAATTGTATCCATAAGAATTAACAATAATGTACTTCAAGTATGAGATGTTTTTAAATCTATATTCAATTGTATTGTCTAAATTTTATTAAATTGTTTGCTGACATATAAGTTTGTATATTGTTTTATTGTATCTTTTTATCTTTTGTTTTTAATTGATATCCACTGCATTCTGAATTTGTTGTCTACGGTATTTTATAGCCTGTTTTTCAACACATGATCCACACATTTTCTTGTGTATAGGTTAGGGACTTTTTTTGTTTCCTTTGGTACTACCCCTTCCCTTTTCCGAGCATTAGGGTACCTCCCTCTTCTTTTATTATTATTAGCTATACAGATACACACAACACTTGTCATGTATGAGCCAAGACCCCGAGCGGTCTTGCGCTCCTTCATGACTCCGTACGTGCGAGCCCGCGCTCCGGGTGCATGCTACATTGCAACATTGATGATTGTGGGCCGGGTGGCGCCCACACTACAACAGAGACACTCGCATTACGTACTTCCTTGTCCAGGCCAGAACTGAACCACGCCGCATAAGGAGGAGGTAAATTTGAAAGCGGATTTAGTCACTAGGACGGGCACATGGAAAAGGGAAGTTTCGTTCTGGTATTGGGCTCTATTGGATGCTGAGGATGATGGGGAGTCTGAAGTTATAAGATTGTGGGGCGATGAATATGGAGAAAGTGAAACTGATGTTTATAAAATATGGTCTGACTCTTTTTCTATGTTGCAGGCTATAGTAAAAACAGCCGCACTTAGGAGGAATCATTTGTATACTGCTTATAGAGTTTATTGGTCTCCAAAAAAGTTATCTAAGGTGACAGGGAATGTATATAGTTGCCCCAGGTGCAACTATCCAGCAGCAGATGATATTCATATGTTTATGGAATGTCCAAGAATTAAATCTTACTGGATGGAGGTATGTGGATTTCTGGAAGTTGTGCTGGAGAGACCGACGGATGTAAGTACCAGTTTAATTTTCTTCGGTCTATCGAATGACTATCATGTGAATGCACCTGCATCCAACTTTATATTTTATGTGGTAATCCTGGCAAGGAGAGAAATTTGTAGGGGTGGAAATCAGAAACTCCCCGACTTTTGCTGAATGTTTGAAGAGCATTATCTACACTAGTGAATCAGATGTGGCTTGTGACCAAAGAAGTAAAGTTAAGATCTGGGCTGCTTTGTTAAACTGGAGAAAGAAGGAAAGTGGGTCCAATGATTAAGCCCATGTACCGTCGGTCCTGGCCTCCTAAGTAACATCCCGGGGCCCCTAGAAATGTGAACAGGAGTGGGAGAAGGTAACGGTATCATCTTGGAGGGAAAGTTTCCTTTCTCTCTCTTTGCCTCTCCCAAGGGCTAGTAAAGCTTGGCATGGAGTGATTGGAGGAATCCCATTAAGAGATTTGGTAGTATGAGGATCAAAAAAAAAAAAAAAAAAAAGGACTGAACCACGCCCAGTCCCCCGGGCATAATCTTCAAACCCCTACGCTGGACTCGCGTACGCCGGCCCAGCCCTCTCTGCTTGCGCATACAGGGGGGGGGACGACGAAGCTACATGTCCAAGGTCTTCCCCACTTCCTGAGGTGACATGGTTGCGTCTGCTGTCCACAGCACAATGTAATGTGGTCGGACCCGGTCCCATCATGCATACATAATGACCACACGGACACACTTGGTTAGATAGTATAACTGGCTACGGGCACGTGCGCCCGGCCCCTTTTTATTACCAGGGTCACATGTCCAGTGACGCCTGTGCTGGATGGGTGTGGGGTGCGTGTGAGCTAGCCCTCAGGGAGTGGTTGGTGCTGGCAACAACTAGAACAGTGAACATCGGATCACACACAGTAGATTCAATAGTGAAGGGTCCATGACTTGCAGTGCACTGAGGTAGGGGCACCATAGCTGAGCGTGCTCATGTGAAGGATTGATCATGATTGTGTACCTTCGGGATATTCCTGCTGCAGCTGCAGTGGGGTGTGGTACACCTGCCTCATCTTCATCGTCATTGTCCCAGGTCTTCTCAAAGGCCTGAGGTGACATTGTTGCGTCCGCAGTCCACAGCACACGACTCAATCATGAAGAGGCCATGAGTTGGGGTGCATAGAGTTGGTGTCACCTGATGCGCTCAGCGTGTGCGCAGCCAACGATGATGGGGTGTCTTTGCAGGTCAGGATGTGACATGTGAGCCCTGCTGACCGCAGTGTAGGCTGGAGGCAGCGGTCAGCAAGGGCCCACGGCCATGAGGCGTCGACTTGTGTTCCACAGGGTCAGTGGCACCTGGAGTGCTCAGCAGGTGCACAGCCAACGATGATGCGTCGTCCGGGCGGGCCGCACTGGGAGCAATGTTTTTGCCTACTGAATTCTGCCTCAATATTGCCACGTGGCGTCGACCTGTGTTGCACAGGGTCAGTGGCACCTGGAGCGCTCAGCAGGTGAACAGCCAACGATGATGCGTCGTCCGGGCGGGGGCACTGGGAGCAATGTTTTTTGCCTACTGAATTCTGCCTAAATATTGCCACATGGCATCTACTTGTGTTGCACAGGGTCAGTGGCATCTGGAGCACTCAGCAGGTGAACAGCTAACGATGATGCATCGTCCGGGTGGGCCGCACTGGGAGCAATGTTTTTTGCCTACTGAATTCTGCCTCAATATTGCCACGTGTCGTCGACTTGAGTTGCACAGGGTCAGTGGCACCTGGAGCGCTCAGCAGGTGAACAGCCAACGATGATGTGTCGTCCGGGCGGGCCACACTGGGGGCAATGTCTGTTGACTAGTGGTTTCCTCCATTGACAGAAATGTGGCACGATTTGAATTGTGGGACCTGCTGACCGCAGTCTAGGATGAAGGCAGTATCCGGCACACACATGACTCCATGTTGCGGTGCCACTGCCTGCGCTGGGGGCCTGTGTTGTGGAGTCTGGAGGTCATGGCGGCGGACTCGTGGCAGGGTGAGGTGCGCCGCACTGGCAGACGCGTTGCCCATCACGGAAGAGAACCACGCCCAGAGCCCCGGCCTTTTTATCCGCACTCCTACGCTGGAGTGGCGTACGCCGGCCCAGCCCACTCCGCTTATGCTTACAGGAGGGGATGGCACAGCTACATGTCCAAGGTCTTCCCCACTGCCTGAGGTAACATGTTTGCGTCCACTGTCCACAACACTACAAACGCCAGCAGTATATGTCCACATGGACATGTCTGTGCTCTGCATTCTGAGGGCTGTCCAGCACATCACCGCCACACTTGGCATTGTGTACATTCTTCTTCATGGGTGACTTGCCTCCTTCACACATACTTGGTTCCCACCTCTCCCCACATTCTGCACTTGTGTGGCTGAGGGGCCATGCCATTTTCGGAGGCTCTGCTGTCTTGTCCTACGCTGCCTCGGTGGTAGTCCGGGGGGGTCTGGAGGGGGGGGCTGGGAGTGGTGGCGGTGGGTGTTGTGGCCCTCTTGGGTCTCCGAGCTGCATGTTCATTGGCTCCATGGCATCTGTGGGTCTTCAGATGTGGCTCTGGGCTGGGCTCCCTTTCATACTGCAGGTAGTCGTCCTGCTTAACTCCAGCAAAAGGCAGGTGTTAAATCCCTGCAGCTAACGCGCCTTATCGCCTGTTCTTGGTTCGCATCGCAGATCTGACTGGTCGTTGAGAATCGAGCGAAGTGGTGTTTTCGTGTGTTTTTGCACGGGAACGCCTACTCTGCATATCATTAGCGTTAGTTGTCGCACTTATCCGTGGCGATGTTTTTTGCGGTAGCTATCGCAGGAAAACTGGTGATGTCGGCAGTTTGCACCAGCTTGTGAATGGGGCGATAGATCTATCGCCACTTTTGTGGCGCTAAAGTGCCGATAAATCGGCGATAAGTCCTTGAGAATATGCCTCTCTGAGTCCCTCAATATAAGTGACACTGTGAGTAGTGCGATAATGATTTCACCTGTTAGTATCCAATGCCCAGAGAATGGTAAAACAGATGTGGTAGGTACTGCTTGATGTGAGTTCTGCCCTGTCAAATGCTGCACAAAATGTAGATTTTGGAATTTACCTCACCAAAATACTCATGTCCCGGGATTTTGTGAGAATTTTTGACCCACAAAATTATACCTCTGAGGGTCGGACTTTAATGCATTCCGTAATTACGGGGTGTGATAAACTCTGACAAACTTCAATATGCCCAACACCCCCACAAACAGTTGTTTGTGGAGTGGGAGCAATTTACTGGGTGAATTGTAATGAGGGCAAAAGCTCTCATTTTGAGTAGATGGTAAGATTCTGATCTTTATGCAAACAGAGGTCTGTGCAGGGATCAGAATACTGAGTGGAGCACTAATTATCGTTACAGTCTCCATGGGGAAAAGAAAATCATGCGCATTTTGGTGTGATCAGTAATGAATTCACAAGCAATGCCTAATTTCCAGGGCCAACGTTGTAATACAAGGTATTCACCTCACCCGGTAAATAGTTCACCCAGTGGTATTGATAGTTAGCTGTTTTGAGTATCTCAAAATAAGGCCATAATTGAATGTCCTTTGGGGATTTTAAGGACACAAGATCCATGATGAGTGAACCATTACAACAAATGACTCATAACAATTTCCTGAAGTGGTGGTCAATTCTATGACAAAGTCAAACCACGGTGACATTGATGAGGTGAGAAGGGGAGACTGACTTCGTAACCAGCATTCAAAGATTACCATCCTGCTGGTGGCATGCACTGAGGTGATGAAATGTCACTTCACATAGAGTGAAATTCGCCCTTGCACCAATCATTCTGACAGTTACGGACAGAAGTATTCTTTTTATCCAATAGTTGTGTGGAATAGGGTAAATAAATACCATTACCCCATGTGTGGCATTTACTGGACGTGTTAAATTCCTCCTATTTTGAGTTTCGACTTGGAAATGAGGCATACAAACAGAATTGGTATGTAATGCATTGGTTTTTGCTTGTTTTGTCTTTTTTGCAAGATTATTTTCCACAAAATAATTTCAGCATGTTTGTCTACCACAGGGATTTCAATTGAGGGCCTATGTGTGACCTTCAGGGGATGACTAGGCAGCCACCATGGAGCTAGCTATATTTGTTAATGACATTATCATATCAGATTTCAATTCCAGTAACATACATTTTCTTTGTTCATTTAGAAGAAAGAAAGTGAAGGCAAGGCGATATTCATACACAAGGTATTATGCTGCCTCTTCATAGCCGGAAACGCTCCTCCGTGAATAATTTGTTTTGTTTCCAATTTGCCACTGTGCATTTTTTTATTTCACATTATGGTTTTATCATCTGTTCAATGCAAAATAGTGAATTGAAATAGCGTTCTCATAGGTTTCTGAATAATATGGATGCATTTATTACTAATTTGAAAACATTTTATCTATACACAAGGTAGCAATGCTGTTTTAATGCATCCCCCTTCTGCAACCAGTAACTTTTGTGGTATCTTTGGTTCCTTCAAACGTTTTTAGGTCGAGCCTGGCGGGGCATACGCTGCTCTGCGAGGCATGCTGTATTCGAGTATGTGGCCAAGAAGGCAGGGCACCTCTGCATTTTAAAGGCACAACTGGGTATAAATACTGGACCTCAGATACCACTATTTCAGCACACTTCTGGACCTGTGGATACTCTTCTAGGAGGAAGGACTGCTGTGCTGCTGAATGGACTGCCACTCTGCTGGACGGCTCTCTGAAGGACTGCTGACCTGTGATACTGACCTTCTGCCTGCTGTCCTCTTGCCTGCGTGAGAAGGACTGGAGCTGCATCTCGTGGACCCAGAACCCAGAGTGACTCCATGCATTAGTTGGCTGCCTCCTGATCTGAAGCCTCAGGAACACAACAGGCTTCCAACAACCTTGCACCTGGACTCTGCCATCTGTGAGTATACCCCGCCAAGTGGGGCCAACCCAGTCCTGTACCCTTGGAAGTGGGCTTAAGGTTCTCTGCCAGCCTCTGTGGACCCAGCGGAACCAACACATCTCCTCTGCTGCATGGGTTGGACCCATCTCAAAGAACCCATCGCCTTCGAAGCCCGTTACACAGTTGGAACTACCACTGCATGCCGCATCCTTGGCACAGGCTCTTGCATCCCTTGTCGACGGTAGCCTCGATGACAATGCCAGACTCGGCATTGCAGCCTCACAGCTCCTCAGAATCAAAGTAACACCCCTACTGAGTGCTGCATTCTTGATGCCAGACTTCGCATCACAAGCCCCATTGATGGGATCCTCAATGACAACACGCGCCCTCGCTGCCTTGCCGCATCTCAGAATTGACTCATCACTTCGACTGCATGCTGCATCTTCAACACGGATCCTCGCAACGCTCCACAAAGCATGTTCTAATGTACTCTGTTCAGTGGGCCTAACTCAGTCCCTGTAGACGGCCCACACTCCATCATAGTCAGTCTGAACTTGTGACTTTGTCCCATTCCGGTGCGACCAGATATCTACAGTTGGCACTATGTGCTTTGTCGCGCTGCTTTCCCTAAAATCATTCAAATTGTATATCTCCATTTCTACTAGTTGGATTTTCTGTGTTTTGGTCTTGTTTTAGTTATTAAAGAAAGTACTATTTTTCCAACTTGATGTGGGATCCTTTTTGTGTGGTGTTTTCACTTTATTACTGCGTGGAGTGTTGCACAAATACCTTACACATTGCCTGACTGCTCTCTGCCAAGCTACCAGAAGGTTGAGCACAGGTTAATTTAGGGTTTGCTTCTGCTCATCCTGACAAGGAATGTGGTTGCTGCTTGATCAGGGCTACACCCCAGTGAACCAACAACCCTATTTCTTACAGTCCCTGTATCTGGCCCATACTCCATTATGGTCAGCGTGATCTTGTGACTTTCCTTTGGTCTAACATGACTAGATGATCACGAGTGGCACTATGCTTTACCTAAAACTTTTAAATTGTATAACTCTGGTTCTATTGATTTGATTTTTGTCTTTCTTCTATCATTTCATTTAGTAAAATTGACTCTGTTTGTCTTAGTTTGGGATTTTTCTTGTGTTGTGTTTTCACTTAATTACTGTTTGTGTGCTGCATAATTACTTGACACTTAGGGCCCGATTCAAGTAGGTACTTACGTGTAGTAAAGTTATGAGTGCAGAGTCTCTGGACTCGTGGCAGAGTTTCTGCACTTGTTGTGGAATCTCCACACTCAAAGCAAAATGTCTGCATTGGGGAACTGCAGAGAGTGTGCCCTGTGGAGATTCCGCCCGAGTGTCGAGATTCTGCCATGAGTACAGAGACTCCTCAACGAGTGCAGAGACTCCGCACTCGTAGCTTTACTACATATAAGTACCATTGATAATCAGTCCCATAGCTTTTAAGTTGATCCTGACTACTTTTGTGCCAAGCTACTAGAGGGTTAAGCAGGGTTAAGTTACTTACTTTTGTGGTTCAAACTGACAAGGATTGTGGTTATTGCCTGGGTGAAGCTTCCAATCCCCAAACAATAACCACATTTTTACACAAGGTATTTCCTGTGCTCATTCTTACTCTGGGTGTATCTTTTTCCTCCATCTCATATTTTCATGCCTCTTCTTGAAGATAGACTCTATGACATGCAGCAGTGATCCAAAATGTGGTCTGAAGGGGTGGGCACAGATATATCAGTAGCAGTGTTTGACCATTTTGTTAGCAGTGCATACACTTCCTTCATACCAGATTGATGCAAACCTCAACATTATCACACTCATTACCACTGCTTTTACACCACTCAAGCTATAAAAGTGAAATTGCAATGTATGTTAGTGAGGTGTCCAGTTCTAACTACATTTTTGAGTGTGATTTCCTCCAAGGTTTGAAGCTCCTCAATGAACACCGATCCCGGCAATATCGATTTATCTTTTTTGGTGATCCTCAAAAGAAATTGGTTCAATTATTTGTTTTCATGGACTGGATCAGAATATTTAGAAAATGGAAACATAAGGATCTACCCTCCTATTGAAATTCCTAGTGGCAGATCAATGATTCTCACCTCGTGCCAGTTTCAGCCCCGAGGACCGTATCTCCCGGGATGCAGTCAATAAAGAGTGGGTGCCCTGGTGTCCACCCAGGGCACTCACCATGTCCTTTTTTGGGGGCCATAGGGGGATGGCCAAGGCCCCCACAGCCCCGGCATACTCCCCGCATCCAACTGGAGCCGGCATTGCTCCCACCCGAAGGGAGCAGCTATCAATGCTGCCCCTTGCGGGTGAGAGCAATATTCAGATCTGTTTCCCTTCCCCATCACTGTGGGCTGGCAAACAGATATGAAGTATGCTCCCAGTGGGTGGGACATTTTTCATGCTCCCACCAGCTGGGAGCCGACTTCGTGTTTGCTCTCACTTAGTGGGAGCTTTGAAATTGCTCCTGCCAAGCGAGAGCAAACACAAGTTTTCCTTCCTGCGGCAGTGCCAGCAGGGAAATCTGTGCCTGCTCCTGCTTGCCTGGTGCATATTTTAGTCTCCTGCCAAGAGGGAGCAAACAACAAGTCCCTTCAAAACATATCCAAGATACCTTGTCAGGTATATGTAACATGCTTTGCTAATCTAGGCCTTCAGGAAATGTTCACTGTACCATCACTAACTAACGATCAAGCAAAAGAAACAGTGAAGTCACGCTTTCAGGAATTTTGTGTCAATGAAAGATTTTGTAAGATGTTGAATATGAAGATGGTGGAAGCTTATATCCCCATTGTGACACTTAAAAGCGTTGAACCGTAGTTGTGTTGGATTGAAAACCATTTTAATTGTTCGCCTCTGACCCTGTTTGATTTGCTCTGCATTCTGTCCATCATCTGTGTGTCTTTTGCTTTCTTGCCCTAAGTGCGCCGGGTATGCCCAGATGTGGGTCCAGGGTTCACTGTGCCACTGGATTCAAGCTAGCCTGGCTGATGAGGGGTGATGCCCCGACACCGGCCCAGGATGCTTGTTTCCCATCCAGGGAGGACCTGGCTTGGCAGTTCGGGCTGGACTGTTCCCATGAGGCACAGGGTCAAGACTGATTTGCATATGGCTGGGTCTAAACTGGGGTGGCATGGTGAGCAAAAGAACAATGGATTTAACCCAGATCTTTTGACAGGGGGTGAATGTTTGATTTGCTCTAAATTCCATCCATCATCTGTGTGTCTTTTGCTTTCTCGCCCTAAGTGCGCCGGGTATGCCCAGACGTGGGTCCAGGGCTCACTGTGCCACTGGATTCAAGCTAGCCTGGCTGATGAGGGGTGATGCCCCGAAACTGGTCCCAGGATGCTTGTTTTTTTCAGTCCAGGGAGGACCTGGCTTGGCACTTTCAGGCTGGACAGTTCCAATTGGGCGCAGGGTCAAGCCTGATTTGCATATGATTGGGTTCAAACTGGAATGGAATGGGGAGCAAAAAAACGATGGATTTAGGCCCAGATCTCTGTACTGGGGTGAATGTATGACATTGTTCTTCATTCTGTCTATCAATTGTTCTTTTTGCATTTGTCACCCCGAGTGGGATGGGAATGCCCAGACATGGGTTCCGTGCTCTTCATGCCACTGGAGTCAAGCTATCCTGGCTGATGAGGGGTTAAACCCCGAAACCGGCCCTAGAATGCTTGTTTCCGGTCCAGGGAGGACCTGGCTTGGCAGTTCGGGCTGGACTGTTCCTATGAGGCACAGGGTCAAGACTGATTTGCATATGGCTGGGTCTAAACTGGGGTGGCATTTTGAGCAAAAGAACAATGGATTTAACCAAGATCTTTTGACTGGAGGTGAATGTTTGAATTGCTCTGCATTCCGTCCATCATCTGCGTGTCTTTTGCTTTCTGACCCTTTTAGACTTAATCTTATACATTTTAAAGTGGCCTTCCCCACTCAATGTACCTGGAGCCTTTTTTTTTTTTTTTTTAAGTTTTATGTAGCGTGAACTTGACCTGAAGGTATCAGAGCACTTTACATGAGCACCAGTTGAGTTAGAGATGGACACATTCATTTTGAATGGGGATTAAGGGACTGATTACGATGGCGGACAAACTTCAGTCCGTCCTCCATCGTTTCATATTTGGGACACCCCGCCTACAAGGTGGCAGTCCAAGAGTACACATTACGATGCGATTGCCACTGAGGCGGTCGCATTGCCTATGTCTTGTATTGCGACAGGTGCTGCAGTCTGCAACACCCGCCGCAGTACAAAACAAACACACGTTACATATCCCTGCACTACATGCACATGGTGCTGGGATATGTAGGGGGGCATCATAGGTGCCCCCCAGGGCACATGTCCCAGCCCCAGGGATAAAGGGAAGCCCGCTACAGGCCCCCAAATACGTTTCTCGCAGCCATTTCACGGCAGGGTGACCACCGCAGAACGACAGATGGAATGGGATATCATAATCGCAATGCAGGGACTAGCGGTCGTTCCGACGGGCAGTCAGATTGAATCTGCCCATCTGTACCGTGGCGGTCAGTCTTTCTGACTGCCTCACTCCCGACCACCATCATCAGGATGATGATCGTCCCTGCCGAGATTCGAACCCAGTTCCCCTGCTTCGAGGATAACCGCTCTAGCCATTAGGCTACTTCCTCTTGATTTGCCACCATGTCATTGTAATCATGTATCTAGACAATGTAAATTTCACTTTTACTGTTTTGTCTCCTGTATGCAAACCCTAAATCAGTTTTCTTAAAACCTTTACTGCGCCTAGGCTATCCTCTGTCAAAATATGTACTGGAATATTGAATTTTATTAAGGACACCTTAAAAATAAGAACCAGTTATGAACAGCTAAACCTTTAAAACCAATCCTGTTAGCTTCACACATCAGACTCTATTATTCCTTTTTTAAAGATTTACTTTTAAATAATTTTGATATTATACTGGATTTGTTCTATGTATGCAGGAATTCCATAAATGTATGCTTTTATGACATTTTTAAGTGTTGAGTAAAGGTTTTGAACTTCGACATCACTCATCACCAAGTCCGTTCCTAGCAGGCTGGAGCTTTCAAAATGCTCCTACCCTCTGGGAGCAGACTTTTGATCTGTTTCCCTACCCACACTGAAGAGGGCAGGGAAACAGAGCAAAAATTGCTCCCAGCGACAGGGAGCAGCATTAGTAGCCGCTCCTTGTGGGTGGGAGAAATGCTGGCTCCTACTGCATGCGGGGTGCTGGCTGGGGCCATGTGGGGCCTGGGGGATACGGTCCCCGAGGCAAATAACGGCTCAAGGAGGAGGGGGTCACACAACACTCCTCCCCATTGTAAGTAATCTTGGCCCCTGTGTGGGCTCCTGAGGCCTTTAGAGGCTTGGGGAGGTGGGCTCAATGGTCACCCTCACCTTTAATTTTAGTAGGGCCCTGTGGGATGAGGTCCTCAGTGCCTAACACTGAATGGGGAGGGAGCGCGTGGTCCCCCTCCTCTTTAATTAAAAAATCAATGATGTAATCTGAGATGTCATCAGTGATGTATGGAGGTTAGGGTCCCCAGGGCCTAAAAAGGCTCGGGGAGGGATGCTGTGTGGCTCCCCTCCCCTTTAATTAAAAAATCAGTGATGTCATTTGAGATGCCATCAGTAATGTCATAAATGATGTCATAGAACATGGTATGTGTGATGTAATATGTGAGGTCATAAGGAGTGCATGGCTAGGGTACAAGTTATAGATTGTTCTGCTAACTATAACAGTTGAATTTGTGTGTTTTTTTCGTTCAAAATGTTAATGTTGTCACGGACAAATTCACCTAACTATAAACCTTTGTTTTTTTAGTGAAAAAAAAGAATATATATATATATGTACATGTGTATGCATATATATATATATATATATATATTATCTACTGGCGGTCGCCAATAGATAGTTATAGTTAGGACCTATTTTCCATAGGAAATCCGCGACATTCTATTTGAAATAACTCTTGCGTCGGTTGACGAATCTTCGCGAAATTTTCAAACTTTATGGCCCGCTCCGGTCCGCTCCTACCCTTAAAGTCTCAGGGTGATTCGTCAAGCGGGGGCCGAGAAAAAAGGGGGGTCCCAAAACGTGTTTTCCCCATTCATTTTCCCATAGGAAACTTTAGACACGGCTACAGCCCGAACTGCTGAACGGAATTACACCAAATTTGGCAAAGAGGTAGTTCTTGGTTCAGAAAGAACCCTTTTTGTTAAATGGTGTAAATCCGTTCAGTAGTTGCGGAGAAATTAAAAAAATAAGAGTCAAAAAATCAATTTCCCATAGTAAACTTTAGACACGGCTACAGCCTGAACTGCTGAACGGAATTACACCAAATTTGGCAAAGAGGTAGTTCTTGGTTCAGAAAGAACTCTTTTGTTAAATGGTGTAAATCCGTTCAGTAGTTGCTGAGAAAATCAAAAGTAAAAGTACATATATATCTATGGCCGCGTCGGATTCGCGCACCCTCCCGATCACGAGCTGTCTGCTAATTGGCTGTCAACACTCCAAACCAGGAAGTGTTGGCAGCCATCTTGTTCCTCGGTAGAACCGAGGAACAAGAAAGCAGTAAAAAAAGTGCGCAAAACGCACAAAGGGGGCAGGGTAGAAACACCCTGACCCCCTAGGTCTGCTCAGGGGGTCCCACAAGGACCCCCTGGGCAGAAAAAAGCATTTTTTTTTTTTTTAAATCGGCAGGATGCGCTCAGGGAGCGCGAATCCTGCCGAAAAAAAAAAAATCAAAGGGCGGTCTCCCGCGCTTCGATTGTATTTTGCCCCCGGGTGGCCCAAGTCCCGGGGGCATGGTGGGGGTTAAATTTATGTATGGGGGCCTCAAGGGGCCCCCAAGCCCCGGGACCGCCACCCCCAGGGCTTTCTTTTTCAAATGGTGCGGGAGGGCTCTGAGCCCTCCCGCAGCCCCGAGGACCACCACCTCCCCGGGGCTTCTTTTTTTTTACTTTTTGCTGTCTGGGGGGGCTCGAGCCCCCCACACGCCCGGGGACCGCCACCTCCCCGGGGCACTAACAAATTAAAATGGGGGTCCGTTTTGGACCCCCGAAGCCCCGGGGACCACCACCTCCCCGGGGCTTTGCTGATGTGGGGAGGGGGGCCGCGCGGCCTCCCTCCTGGAGCCTGTGGTGGCCCTGGGGACCGCCACCCCCCAGGGCCGGCTCCTGCAGTGTCCCGGGGTGCCTACCCCCGGGACACTGCTGTTTGCAATGACAGGACGGGAGCCTCGCGGCTCCCGTCCTGTCATTACAAACTGCTTTGGATATTGGAAGAGAGAGCAGGGAAACCTGCTCTCGCTCCAATATCCAAAGACAATTGCTTTTCCACACGGCCCACCTTCAGGGAAAAAAAAAAAAAAAAACGATTGGGCCGCAGGCCCGCCCCTTCCTTCACCACTCTGCAAACGCGCCCCTGGCGCGTTTGCAGATGGGAAGTAATTCCCCTTAAATACTGGGGGTCCCTGGGGGCCAACTAGCCCACCAGGAAACTCCAGTATGCGCCAGGGGCTGCGTTGCAGAGAGGTGTACAGAGGCCACGCCCCTTTATACACCTCTCTGCAACGCAGCTCTGTGGCGCTTTGGAGGTACATGGTGGGCTAGTTGGCCCCCAGGAACCCTCAGGATTCAAGGGGACTTAATCCCCCAACTTAAAACGCGCCACGGGGCGCGTTTGCACAGTGGTGAAGGGAGGGGCGGGGCTTCAGGTGACATGTGTGCAAACAGGCCCCGTGGCGCGTTTTAAGATGGGGAATTAAATCCCCTTCAATCCTGAGGGTCCCTGGGGGCCAACTAGCCCAACAGGTACATCCAGAAAGCACCACAGAGCTGCATTGCAGAGAGGTGTAAAAGGGGTGTGGCCTCTCTACACTCTCTGCAACGCAGCCCCTGGCGCATACTGGAGGTTCCTGGTGGGCTAGTTGGCCCCTAGGGACCCTCATGATTCAAGGGGACTTAATCCCCCAACTTAAAAAGCGCCACGGGGCGCGTTTGCACAGATGTCACCTCAGGCCCCGCCCCTACCTTCACCATTGTGCAAATATTCCTCTAAAATCTGCCGAACTACGAATTCGGATTTACTCACCTGTTATCAGGAGAGACCTCAGTGCTGCATCTTTCAGCCCAGCACTAATCCTGAAAAGTAATTTTAACCGTACTTACCAGTAACTTGAATTTCCTTCCATAGGATATCATTGCCTGCTTTTTGCTGAAAAAGTTTCAAAGTGTTGATTTTTGAAACATACAAATATTCCTCTAAAATCAGTCGAAATACGAATTCTGATTTACTCACCTGTTATCAGGAGAGACCTCAGTGCTGTATCTTTCAGTCCAGTACTGGTCCTGAAAAGTAATTTTAACCGTACTTACCAGTAACTTGAATTTCCTTCCATAGGCTAACATTGACTGGTTTCACTTGGAAATTCTTCTAAGTGTGGAGTTTTGGAACTTTAAAATATTCCTCTAAAATCAGCCGAAATACGAATTCAGATTTACTCACCTGTTATCAGGAGAGACCTCAGTGCTGCATCTTTCAGCCCAGTACTGATCCTCAAAAGTAATTTTAACCGTACTTACCAGTAACTTATATTTTCTTCCATAGGAATCCATTGTCTGGTTTTCAGCTGAAAAGTTTCAGTGTCAATTTTCACAAACTACAAATATTCCTTAAAAATCGCCTGTATGACTTAAACGCATTCTTTCAACTGTTTACAGGAGATGCACCAGTGCTGGATCCAGGATCCAACACTGAGTAAGAAAAAGTAACGATAACAGTTTTTACCTGCTAAGTGAATTTCCTTCCATAGGATAACATTGGTGATTCTATGAGAAAAAGTTTCTAAGTGTCAACTTTTAAAATACAATAATATTCCTTAAAATCACTACTGTAACCAAAACGCTTTTACTCAACTGTTTACAGGAGATGTCCCAGGACTGAATCTAGGATCCAGTCCTGTGGTTAGAAAAAGTAATCCATAAAGTAACTAATTGCATTTAACTAGAAATTCACATTGAGCTGAATGTTGCATTGTGTTTGAAAATGTGTTGCCCATTGCAACAACTGTAACTACTGTACTTAAAAGTCTATTGCCTATGTGCAAAGTATTTAAACTAAAGTAATTCATTCTGAGAAAGTATTTTTTGTAATGTATAAAGTAATTACAATGTAATTTAAAAAATAACATATGTAAAAAAAAATGTTTCTAAAAATGTAGTAAATCAGTATGAAAAAAATAAATATAACAATTAATACATTTAAAAATTGTCATTTACAAAACCTTTGAAATTCACTGAAAAAACCGTAGGTTTCAGACATGTTATAGTTAGGAATTAGCATTTAAAAAACCTTTGAAATTCACTGAAAAAACCATAGGTTTCAGACACGTTATAGTTAGAAATTAGCATTTAAAAAACCTTTGAAATTCACTGAAAAAACCATAGGTTTCAGGCACGTTATAGTTAGAAATTTGCATTTAAAAAACCTTAGAAATTCACTGAAAAAACCATAAGGTTTTAGGGACAGTTATAGTTAGTTGGACATTGCACTCGTACAAAACCCGTGAAATTCCCCCGTTATAGTTAGTTCAGGTAACTATAACTCGCGCCCCATAATGCACTGCTGATGACGTCACATATTACATCACTCATGACATGGTCAGTGACATCACTGATGACATCACTGATGACATCTCAAATGACATCACTGATGACATCATGCATGTGAGAATTTAATGCATCTTCTCACACCCTAATATAAGTTTTGAAACACCCACTCTAAATTACAGACTGCCATTCTCAAAACCATACACACTCCAATACCAATAAGTACATACCCACTCACTGATTCTTAGGTCTACACACACACACATCTACTCACTCACCCGTACAGTCACTCATACTTACAGTCACTCAGTACAGGACTATCATATGCACTCATACACCTATATAAACACTCACACAACGCAACTCATCCATAGAGGTACTCACACACCTAGTCAGTCATGCAAATAATTAATCACACTCCAATGTACTCACCTATACAGTTATACACACCAGCTCACTTACTCATAAAAATACTAGCACATTCTTACGCTCCTATGCAATCACTGATGCAAGCACACACTCATCCATATAGCCACTCTCACAATCACACACTCTCACTTATAGCCATTTATATACTCCAAAACACATATATACTGCCTTTCACATATGTAGTTACTCACACATGTACCACTGAGATATACATTCAATCACTAACATACCCATACACACACTCACCCACCCATACAGTCCATCACAGACGCACTCTTGAAACCATGCACCCAGTGAATCACCCACTCACACATCTATGCACAGAGTCACACTCACCCCACCCACACAAACACTGAGGCACCCATACAGATACTCAGAGAACCAATCCATAACCCATATAGACACTCATTTAGCTAGTCAGAAACCCATGCAGCTGCTTACACAACAACAGACAGACGGATACAGACATTCACACAGTTTAGTCACTCACCCATGCATCCAGTAAGATACATTTAATCACTCACTTATAGACTCAGTCACGCACCTACTAAATCATCCATTCAGACACTTATACACCCACTCATTCTTCAATACGCCTTTCCCTATATATATTAAACATATTTAAACTTTACAGAAACACACAGTCACTGGATGATGTCATCAGTGATGTCATCAGTGATGTCATTTGAGATGTCATCAGTGATGTCATCAGTGATGTCACTGACCATGTCATGAGTGATGTAATATGTGACGCCATCAGCAGTGCATTGCGGGGCGCGAGTTATAGTTACCTGAACTAACTATAACGGGGGAATTTCACGGGTTTTGTACGAGTGCAATGTCCAACTAACTATAACTGTCCCTAAAACCTTATGGTTTTTTCAGTGAATATATATATATATATATATATATTTATATATATATATATATTTATATATATATATTATCTACTGGCGGTCGCCAGTAGATAGTTATAGTTAGGACGTAGTTTCCATAGGAAAAGCGTTTTTTGTTTTCCCAATAACTTTGGCGCCGGATGACGAATCATTGCGAAATTTTCAAAACTAGTGGGGCACTCCGGTCAGCTCCTGTCTTGAAAGTTTCGGGGTGATTCGTCAAGCGGGGGTTACTTCCCATAGGTAACTTTAGACACGGCTACAGCCCGAACTGCTGAACAGAATTACACCAAATTTGGCAAAAAGGTAGTGCTTGGTTCAGAAAGCGCCCTTTTTTTTAAATGGTGTAAATCCGTTCAGTAGTTGCGGAGAAAATCAAAAAATAAAGGTAAAAAAATCAATTTCCCATAGGAAACTTTAGACACGGTTACAGCCAAAACTGCTGAACGGAATTACACCAAATTTGGCAAAAAGGTAGTGCTTGGTTCAGAAAGCGCCCTTTTTTTTAAATGGTGTAAATCTGTTCAGTAGTTCCTGAGAAATTCAAAAAATAAAAGTTTCGATATCTATGGCCGCGGTGGATTCGCGCACCCTCCCGATCACGAGCTTCATGCTAATTGGCTGTCAACACTCCAAACCAGGAAGTGTTGGCAGCCATCTTGTGCCTCAGTAGAACCGAGGCACAAGAAAACAGAAAAACTAAGGCGCAAAACAAGAAAAGGGGGCAGGGTAGAAACACCCTGACCCCCTAGGCCTGCTCAGGAGGTCCCACAAGGACCCCCAGGGCCCAAAAAAGCATTTTTTTTTTTTAAATCGGTAGAATTTGCGCTGGGTGCGCGAATCCGTCCGTGAAAATAAAAAACAAAAACCTGGATGTGTATTGCCAGATTAGGCTTTCGTGATATGCCGGAATGCACTTCTTGATTCGTCAATTTAATCAGTTCTTTTGGCGTTCTTCTATTATATTCACGGTGGGCGCATCTGTTTTCACGCTGTGTTTTCAATTTTCCGGGAACGCCCGGAAAATTAAAAAACAGAAACCCGTGGACCCTAGACACAGCGTGAAAACAGATGCGCCCACCATGAGTATAATAGAAGAACGCCAAAAGAACCTATTAAATTGACGAAACAAGAAGTGCATTCCGGCATATCACGAAAGCCTAATCTGGCAATACACGTCCTACCTAAATACTGCCCCGCCCTGATGAAGACCTTCGTAGAAATGTATCATTCTGGTCCCCCCAATTGAAGGTCGAAACGCGTTGGCTCTTACCATCAAGAGGCCCAGAGCAACCGAGGAAAATATTGCGCCTAACATTAGGTGTCTTGAGCTGGACTTAATAAGCTCGAGACTGGAGTTTGAAAATAAATCTCTGACCTCTTTAGGACCCATGGAATAGACTAGATTGAGAACAAAAACAAAATAAGTCCCAATAACAAATGCAAGCCAGTAGGACTTTAAAGTTCTGATGGGAAGTTTATTCCTTTGAAAATTGAAAGTATCACCACAATCACGGTTGATGTTTTTTTATGTGTGGAAAAATTATTTGTTGTCAGTAGTAGAATACATGTATGTGATGTAAATATTGTTTTTGTTAGCTGTTTTGTGAGTTGTTTTGAAAAGTGTCTTTGTATATATTTATACAAACAGAGGTGTATGTCCTAATGTGTTATGTGAAAGGAACCTTTACCTTAAAAAATTGGAAGAATTCAAAATGAATGAAGCCCAGAGTTAACAAAAAGGACTACTGTGGCACAAGTATAGTTTCATTTATGGTTTCAGAGGTATCTGTTTGTGTTGATACAATTTATTGATTCCAGCCTCTGAATTTCCTGAAATGAATCACTCCCCCATTTTGTAATCGAAAATATTTTTTCTGCACTCGCGAGATCCGCAGACCCGCACGTCCCCAGCAGGACCCCGTTGTAACTCAATGGCAGATCCGCAGGACCAGCTTGACTCCCAAAATTGTTTTAAAAACAACTTTTACACCCACGCTTACATGCATAGAGACACTCTCACACTCACTTACATACCCATACAGGCATTATCATACCCACACTTACAACCATATAGGTAATCTTATACCCTCTGACATGCCTATACACATACGGTTACGCTCATCCGTACAGTCATACAGACACTGACACACCCACTTACATACTAATTGAGGCACAGTCACACACACACTTATACCTACACAGATACTCTTACACCCTCTACTTCAGACCTTAACTTACACCAATAGACACACTCTCAAACCCACATACATAGCCATAAAGACACTCTCACACACTCTCACATACCCATACAGACCCTGTCATTCATAAGCCCATTCAGACTCTCACAGCCACATTTACACATATAGACATGGAGACACTGTCACACCCATTCACAAACCTATGACACTATTACACCATTCACAAACCCATACAGACACTGTCACACCCATTCACAAACTCATATAGAAACTGTCATACCCATTCATAAACCCATGCAGACATTATCACACACATTCTCAAACCTATACAGGCACAGTCACACCCATTCACAAACTCATACAGATACTGGGCCACCCATACAGACACTGTCACACCCATTCACAAACCCATACACCCACTTTTACACATATACAGACACTGTCACACACATTCACAAACCCATTGAAACACTGTCACACCCATTCACAAACCCTCAAAAACCCATAGAGACGCTGTCACGCCCATTCACAAACCCATAGAGACACTGTTACACCCATTCATAAACCTATACAGACACTGTCACACCCATTCATAAACCCATACAGACACTGTCAGACCCATTCCCAAACCCACACATACACTGTCACACCCATTCAAAGACCCATACAGACACTGTCACATGCATTCAAAAGCCCATACAGACACTGCCACACCCATTCACAAACCTATACAGACACTATTACACCCCTTCTCAAACCCATACAGACACTGTCGCACCCACACTTATGCCCATATAGACACTTTTACGCCCACTCACATACCCATACAGACCCTCTCACACTCACTATTACACCCAATACAGACACTGTCACAACCATTCACAAACCCATACAGACACTGTCACACCTATTCACAAACAGGGGCGGACTGACCATAGCAGGCACCAGGCGTTTCCCTGGTCGGTCGCTAGGGTGGGGGCCCATTTTGGACCCCTGGGGGGCCGTTTTTGTTACCGGGGTCGGCAATATCGGCCCCCTGTAACAAAAACGGCCGAATCCGGCCCTCGCAAACTGCTCGGCTGCACTCCCCCTCACCCCAGGGGGGGCCTGCTGAGCAGTTTGCCAGGGCCGGTTTCTGTTCCCAGTCCGGCCCTGTTCACAAACCTATACAGAGACTCCCACAGTCATAGTTACACATATAGACATTCTCTTACACCCAGTCATATACTCATAGAGACACTCACCCATTCACATACTCTACAGACACTGTTACACCCATTCACAAACCCATACAGAGACTCCCACACCCATACTTACACATATACAGACACTCTTACACCCACTCAAATACCTATACAGACACTGTCACACCCACTCTTACACCCATGTAGACACTGTTACACCAATTCACAAACCCATACAGAGACTCTCACACCCACTCTTACACCCATGCAGACCCTGTTACACCCATTCACAAACCCATACAGAGACTCTCACACCCATTCATGTACCCATGCGACCCTCTCACACCCACTCTTAGACCATGAAGACACTGTCACACCCATTAATATACCAATACAGAGACTTTCACACCCACACTTAACCTATATAGAGACTTTTACACCCACTCACCTACCCATACAGACACTTTCACACCCATTCAGATATCCCACAGGCATTGTTACACAAACCCATTCACAAACCCATTCAGAGTCTCACACCCACACTTACATGCATACATAATGATACAGAGAGTCTCTCTCCCACTGATATATCTATACAGTCACTGTTACAGCCACTAAGATATGCATACAGAAAATTACCCACCTAAAATGATTCCCATTTAGAGTCTGTTATACCCACTGTGAGACCCATTCAGAATCTTCTAGTAGAAATATTAAATGTCCTCTTTTGCATTGACTGTGTGCTTTTAGTTTGCGGATCTGCGATGGATCCGCGGAGTTGATACATTTAAAAAAAAAATATTTGCAAATAAAAATAATAACTGTTTGGGAAATAGGGTGTCTTTTAGGAGAGCCGTTGTGTTCTTTGTGTGTTTATGATCACTATATATAAGAGCAGATGCAGAGTTTCAAAATGCTCAGAAACACTCTGTTGCCTTCGTCTGTGAAGTGAACACCATTTCTCTTGTATATTCCATGCATGTTGAAGCGAGGTTATTATTGTAGTCACAGCCCATGTTATGGTCTCTGAGGAATGCTGAAACAGTTTTATTCACATGCTTCCTGGCTTTCTCTATCTGTGGACAATATTCAGACGACCACTTCCATTTCTGCCTCTGGCATATGTTAGAAAACACCAAGGAAATGTGAGCGAAAAGTTGAATTAATTCTTCAAAGGTGTTCTTCATTTGGATTTCCAGTCCTGCCCCAGTCAGTGTGCCCAGGTCATTGCCACCACAGTGCACAATTATGAGGTTTTGATGTTTGGAATCCATAATGCTTTCAACCAATGGAAGCAATTGCTGTCACTTGAGCCTTCTCTGGCCAAACCAACTAATATCCACATTATGCAAACCCAGGTCCCTGGTAATTCCACTCTTTATAGCAAACTCTCTAGCCCAGAACACAAAGCTATGACCTACAATCCACACTATAACCATTTTGAAGGATGGAGCAGTAGCACAGAGGAGAAGGCTAGAGAAGGCTGCGGCTGAATGAGGCAGTTTTCAAAATGAAGTGAGTTAAAAGAGACACTAGCAAGAAAAAGTTAAAATATCACATTATTGGATGCTGTAATTATGGCAGCAATAACATTCATAAGCTACTCACATATGTTATTCACCAAATCAGCTAAACACCTTTAACCGAATGCAAGACCACAGACTGCCATCAATTTGTGGAACTTCTTATTTTACTAATTACTAACTGTAACCCACTCAAACACTCGTGCACCCACTCATTGACCCACTCAGAGACTAATACACCCACTCACACATCTACTCAGACTCAGACACCTACCCACAGATCCACTTACAGTCTCATACACCCACACACAGATCCACTCAAAGACTGATACACTCGCTTATGGACCCACTCAGACACTTATGTATCTACTCACACACCCACTCAGACACATACACCCATACATATACTGATCCAGCCACCTATATACCCAATCAACTACTCACACAGTTACTCACACACCCACTGAGACACTAATCCACTCACTCACACACTCACTCTCAAAGGTACCAGGTTGCAGTTACAAAATAAAATTAAAATACCTTAGAAATTCACTGAACAAATGAAAGGTCAGAGAGCCGTTATAGTTAGTGTTGGAAAGTCATCCTGTGCCCTGGGCACCCCCCAACTTTTTGCTGACTGGTACTGGTGGTAACTGACTCTGACTGAACCTGGGCTCTGCCTAACCAGGCCCAGTGCCATGCTGAAAGAGACACTTTTAGAATACAGTGAAAACATCTACATACACTAGGGTACACTATGGGTTGGGGCACCCCTATGATTGGCATGACCTGCCCTATAAGGCCCTAGTACATAATAGGGTAGGGGAATTGAAACTACCTCTCTGTCCCTAGTATATAATAGGGCATGGCAGTTTAGAGGCCAGCACCTCTTTCTGCACTTGCATGTGTGCACTGCTGAGCCTGAGGTCAGTTTAAAAGTAGCCCTGTGTTGCAGGACTGCTCGACTTTGGTGTTTGGGGCACTTAAAAATGGATAACCTACAATGTTTGGGCATTTTAGGTACCCCCAGGGTCTCCCCTAGGTGTCCCAGGGGTAGGGGATCAGGTATTTATAAGGAAGACCCTTATAAAATGAGTTTTATATGCCCTGGGTTAAGTGAAATTGCACATTTCACTGCACACATTGTGATAAAGTGCTGCCCAAAATCGACTTTGATGCTAGAATCACTGTGGGGGGACATATCCAGAACCCCTAAAGTCTCCCCTAGGTGATCCAAGGGTGGGGGTCCAGTAGATATAGGCAGAGTACTTATAAAATATGTTTTTATAAGCCCTGGTGATGGAAAAATGGCCCAAGTCATTTTCCTCATTGCAAATCCCATGCCACATAGGTTAACATGGCAAGAAGTTATTAACTGATAACTCTTGATAGGAGATGGCTAAAAATACCATTCAAAGACTTCCCAGAATGGTGTTAATAAATCCAACAATATTATATTGCTGAATTTCTCCTAAAATGTACAGACAAGAAGTTATAAGACTTTCTTGTTTGTAAGCCCAGATTCAACCTTCCAGTGGTCTGTCCTGATTGGTCAGAGTTAAGTGGATTAACCAGGCTTCTTTGAAGAGGTGATACAGAGCCCCTGGGGTTAACCAGCTCTGCTGGTATGGCAGTGTCCTGTTACACAGGAATGCCAGAGCAGGGGGAGGAGTCATAAACAATGGACTTCAAGGGAAGGGGAAGACACCAGTGTCATTTACAACTCTACTCTTTTGAACCCAGCCAGATGCTAGGCTTAAGGAAGGAATGAGCAGATGCAAGGGGGAGAGACTATGGAGATTAGCCATCCTAGGGGTGTGTTTAGCTAGCTCTTCTCTCCCTGCTGGAAAATCAGCCATTATGAATTTTGAAGAATTGGCGCACCCTGGGACAAAATAGTGCCACACTCTGCAGGAAATGGTCAGACATTTGGGTGGTACGCTGCAGCCCATTGGACAGGAGTGACCTCATGCTTGACCCAGAGAACTTGGAATAAGTATCTGAGAGGGGCAGAGCCTCTCATATCTGCTGCTTGAAACCTAAGAAAGCAAGATGGGCCATGCTGAGAAGTTGGATGTGCATTTCCTAAGGCCTTGACTCTGAAGATTGCACCTTATGCACCATTTGAAACTACAGCCTGTGGATTACCTTGCTGTAAAAGGACTAAAGAGTGGACTCCCTGCAAGCTACAGGTTAACAGAGCTCACCTGGAACATCACCACCAAGGATCCTCAACCTGGAGAACTGCCAGTGGATTTGTAAGGGTTTTGTCCAAGTGGATTGTGGGAACTTAAGTCCTCAACTTTCAAGGACAATCTTGGAGATTCCAGACCCATGGAGTGAGTTTGAGACACTTTGGGACCCTTTGGAGAACTTCAGAAAGAAGTTCCAGGAGTTTGGAGAACTTTGGAACAACTTTGGAGATAAGCTCCGTAAGGGGACCGACTCAACCTGGCCGGCCAAGCCGCCTGACTTCAACCGCGAGCCGGCCTGCCGTCCAGGTTTGTCCCGCTGAAAAGCTCCGTAGGTCCTACTTCCAGATTTTGACCGGGAGTAGGCAAAATCCGAGGCCGGCGAACCCTCACCGAATCCGGCCTGGTGAAGAGCATCGAGGGACCCCGCGGGAAAAAGCTCCAGAAAAGTTTCTAAGTCTGAAGGTAAAAACTGTGACCGAGACCTACCGCGAGGGGTAGTCGAGCAGGGCTCCATCAAGGTCAGCCTGAAACTTTGACCCGGTCTATCGCGACCAGATGTCCAGATAAGGCGCTATAGGTTTCTATGTGCTAGAAATTGCTAAATCTTTAAAAATTCATATCGCTGGTTCCCTACACTGGAATTTTGTCATTTTGGTGTCATTTTAAAGATAAAAATATTTTCTATGTTTATAAATTGGTGTTGGATTTTTATTGTGCATTGTGTCTTAATTATTTACTGAATTGGTGTTTTTAAATGCTTTACATACCTGTCTTTGAAGTTAAGCCTGCCTGCTCGCAGCCAAGCTACCAAGGGTTGAGCATAGGGATAATTTTCTAAGACCTATTCTGAGCCCTATACTGTTTTAGTGGCCTTATTGCCAGTGGCATATCTACATTTGCCCCTACCAATAATCCACTTTCCAACAATTAGGGAATAGATTTTTTTTTAAACTTAGAAATTCACTGAAACAACCAAAGGCTACAGGGATGTTATAGTCTGGAATTAGAATTAAAAAAAACCTTAGAAATTCACTGAAAAAACCAAAGGTTACAGGGACATTATAGTTAGGCTGAGATTTCACTCATACAAAACCATAGAAATGAAGCATTTATAGATACCTGAGGTAACTATAACTTACACCCCCGCAATGCACTGCTTATGATCTCACATATTACATCGCTCATGACAGAAGGATATATATATATAAGGAAACGGAGGAGCACTGTACATAGCAAGCAAGATTAGTGAATAAAAGGTGTTAGACAACAGTCACAATTTTTCAATGGCATTCTATACATTAGTTAGTGGTCCCTAATATCTTGACTGTATTTGGTGCACCAACATGCCTGGATTACATTTGCACCATCAGGCACATGCAGATTCTGGACATTTGAAAAATGCCGCCTAAATCACGTAATCCGAAAGTGCTAGTGAACAATTCCATCTGTGTACACAGCTTCCTCTTCACAGACAAACTTGATACTAAAGCTTTATTCGCGACAGGCTGATTTTATTTCAGCAGCAAATAAATGTGAATCTACCTTGCTACTTTAGTAGCATTAATTTGGTTTCGGAACACCACCTGAAACAAATAAAATGCAATTTGAGCCAATAGCTATTAGCCAATCCCAGTAAGCGGGTTGCTGAAAAATAATTTTAACTGTGATCGAAGTAAATAAAAAGTAATCTCTAGTATTAAAATCAAGGGCCCAAAGTGACGCAAATGGCATCATCAATCAACTTTCCTGTGCTAATGATTTTTGGTGCCTAAAGATGACCCTCAAACAGAGTCAAATTAGCTTTACCCCACTAAGTACAAAACTCCCAACAATTTACACAAAGGAAACATCTAGGGTGGACCGATGTAAAAACCATTGGATTTGACATAAAGCCAAATCAGCTAACATAGCCTGACCTGTCTTTGCTTAAAGCTTTTACGTCAATTGGAACTGGGAGCAACTAAGGGATCCTTTATGGGTTTCCGGAGTAGCGTGCTTCAACACCCCATCAGGGGTAACAAGCGCTATATAAATACAAAGCTTTTTTTTCCCCTCTTCTATCCTTCTGCTATCCTTCCAAATAACTGACTAACCTAGCCACCACTTAAAATTTACTTGCATGTTTCACTATACTAATTCAACACTAATCCTCTATGGGTCCCGGAGTAGCGTGCTACTTGCCGAAAAAGCACTTCGACGCCTCGTCAGGGGTAGTAAGTGCTATATAAATGCAATTACAATACAATACAATACAATAAGAGGTATATTGTGTGAGATAGCAACGGGTAACATGTATTACTTGCACAGAATCACACATCTTATGCAGCCTACCCTTGTGCGCATGTCCATGGATTGGAATTTTTAGTGGAATGTGCATCTCGAATACAAATCCCATGCTAGACACCACTGTCTCAACTTTGCGCCACAGCGCACAGCGCTGTGCAAATAGGCTACTTGTGCTTGTGTTCCTCCGAGGACTTCGTAGGCATGCAACCAATGGTAAGTCTGGCACTGCACTCCTTATCATTTGCGCAGCAGTCTATTAGCACAGTGGTCTGTTGTGTGAAGGATGAGGAATATATGTCTCGAGGTGTTTGTGTTGCCTCTCAACCTGATGGCCATGCTCTTTTTTTGTTTTTTTGTTTATTGATTTTACAGAAATAAAAACATACAGATTGAACAGAGCAAGTAAAGAAAAAGAAAAAAACAGTCACAGTGACCATGCATGTAAATCCAGAGGCAGTACTGGAGACCGAGTACAGTATATAAATATAAAGTCCCTAGGAAGCTACATATCCACTTTATGAATCATCACATAACATTATAGCAGTTTATATAACATGCAGTTGTCGTAGCCATGAATAACATCCATACAGAGTCACTAACAATGAAACTATGTGAAGGCATATTGTACTAGGTGGATACCTGATGGTGCGCCTCTTGAGAGATATATTCAATAGTTATGTGTTCACCTAAACCACTCCACCCATCTCAAGGAGAAGACAAAATACTGGGTAATTCACTCCTTACTAGCAAGAAAGTCCTGGTATAGGCTCCAGACGTTTTTAGGTCGGCTCTGGGGAGGGAGCAGTTCGCTGTATAATTCAGACTGCGTATTGCAGTACAACATATCTCTAGACCATTGTACCATAGTGGGGGTGGCCCTCGCGCACAACGCATGGCCACTCCCCTTTTCGCTATGAGCAATCCCATATCTACCAGGCGCCTTATATCTTTCCGTAACCGCTTAGAAAAGCCAAGGAGAGCCAGCAAAGTGTCTGGCGTCAGGGACTCTTCAGTTATAGCGCTAAGTTTTTGAAATATTAGTATCCAGTAATTCGCTATGGATGGGTAAAGCCAGGCTAAATGTAGGAATCCTGCTGGCTCTTCTCCACACCTCTCACACTTCGCTGTATCCCGTAAGCCATATTTATGTAATCGAGATGGGGTATAATAGACTCTATTGAGATATTTAAACTGGATGAGCCTATGCCGGCCATTCAGGGAAATGCGTTTTGTGGCTTTGCAGCAATAGCGCCATGCATCATCATCAAGAGTGACCCCATAGGCTGCCTGCCACTCTAACCTGGCTTTAATGTAGTGATTCTTCCGATAGCCTTGCACCATACTATAGATACTGGAGACTATTTTACATGGGGATTGCAAGCGTAGTATTAGAGGGAAAGGGGCCACTTCTGGTGGTTCCATCATATCCTCACCCAGCATATCGCAGGGCGCATGTCTGACCCTGAAAAATTGAAACATGGTAAGTTGGGATAAATTCCGCTTTCCTGAGACTAGCTCCTCCCACCCACGTCCTCTCCCATCTTTAAACAGGTCTCCTATTTCAGATATATCAAGTAGCGCTAGGGCATGTACCACTTCTGGTTTGTCTAAAATCGGCAGCCTCACACTCCACTCAATTGGTGTGAGTGGGGAATACAATATAGTGGCAGCTTGCCTTTTTAGTAAATTCTGCCAAGCATGAGTGGTGGCGTTAATAGAATCTAAAGTGCCGGCGCGCCTATTAGGGGCACAGAACAAAACTGTGGTCAAGTGGGATGACAAAGCTGCCACCCTCTCTATGTTTAGATGAGGAGGGGAGGGTTGTTGATGGAGCCAATAAAAGGCATGCAAGCTCTGTGCCACTCGGTAATAGAGCTCCAAATCCGGGGCACCAAGCCCACCCATGGAGTATGGGAGTGTGAGGACATACCATCCGACTCGAGGCTGTTTGCCGGCCCAAACTAACCTGACCTGCAGGCACTTGATAAGTTAAAAAAGTAGGCAGGGAGAACTATAGGTATATTTAAAAACAAGAACAGGAATCTAGGTAACACTACCATTTTCATCAAGGATATATGTCCAAGAAGGGACAATGGGAGCCGCACCCATCTGTTAACATCGTCCTCTAATTTAGCAATTGCCCTGCCGTAGTTCTCGGTAAACACCGTCTCAGAGATCGTGTGTACTTGAATGCCCAAATATTGCACAGAGTCAGTGGACCAGGTCAGTGGGAACTCCAGTTCTATCGGTTCCATTGCTGTGGTGAGGGGAAAAATGGTAGATTTAGACCAATTAATTTTCAGCCCTGAGAATTCGCCGTACCTTACCACTTCTCTTAACACTGGGGAAAGGTTAGTCTCGGGATCTCTAATGTATAAGAGAGTGTCGTCTGCATAGGCAGAGATTATTAAATTATAGCCGGGGAACCGAATCCCTCTATGGCTGTGATACGCTCTAAGGGCACACACCAAAGGCTCAGCCACCAGGGCATAAAGCAGCAGCGATAACGGGCACCCCTGGCGTGTACCCCTGGAGATTGTGATAGGGGAGGTTACCAGGTTGCCCACCCTGATTCTGGCAGTTGGAGAGTTGTATAAGACTGCCATCAGCTGAATGAAGAGGTCACTGACACACACACGTCTTAACACCAGCATCATAAAATCCCATTCAACAGAATCAAAAGCCTTTTTGGCGTCTAAGAAAATTGAAGCTACTTTAGTCTCGGGTTTAGTGTGTTGAATAGCTCCAAATACTGTGTGCAGGTTATGTGTTAAAGTGCGCCCGGGGACAAACCCTGCCTGCTCAGGACCAACCAATGTAGGAATAAGAGGAGCTAATCGATTCGTCAGGATTTTGGCGAATAATTTAGTATCAACATTTAACAGTGACAACGGCCTATATGATGAACATTCGTGTGGAGGCTTGCCTGGCTTCAAGAGCATGACTAACATAGCCTCTCGCATGGATGGAGGCATAATCCCATTTTCTCCCATCTCTTCGAACAGGGTAATCAGATGAGGGACCAGGAGCTCTTTGAACTCCTTGTAGAAAGTCACTGTTAAGCCGTCTTGTCCAGGGGCGCTGCCTGCGCGCATGTATTTTAACGCTTCTAAGATTTAGTGGCCTCATAAGATAATCCCTATGCTCATCAGCGAGCCACGGTAGTTTGATGTGTTCCACATAATCCAGGACAGTTTCGGCAGCTCCAATCGATCTGGTTCGGTATAGGTCAGAATAGTAGTTCTTAAAGCAGTCAGCTATAGAGTCTGGGTCTTGTGTCACCTCACCTGTTGTTACACGGAGTTCTGTGACGCCTGTCATCTCACGCCTACCTCTCATTATGGCAGCTAGTGTAGCACCCGGGCACTCTCCCTCTCCGTATGTTTTGGCTAAGGCATACTTCCCCAGTAGTTTGACCTCTCTATCAGCTTCTTCATGATACTCCTCTAATGTGATTTTAAGCTCATCTGCGACCTGCTCATTACCTCCCTCTAAGGCCTCACGCTCTAGGGTGGCGAGTTTCTTTTTCAGCGCCCTCTTACGGAATGGAGGATACTTGAATGCTTGGCGATTGCTATCCCTCTTATATAGACCTTGAAGGTTTCCCAGATAGTAGCAAATTGGGTTACAGACCTTATAATAGTGTTGAAGAAGGTCTCAATAGCATCTGACATCTCAGTCTTAAATACATTGTCTAGGAGTGCGTAGGGCGGGAACCTCCAATTAAATGGGGCAGGCCTTTTCTGCGGGTTCACAAGATCTAATTGTATCGGTGAGTGGTCAGAGTATGAACGTGGGAGCACATCGCAACCACATACTGCAGGAATCAAGGAGCCTGCAATAAACCAGTAATCGATTCTAGTATACAGATCGTGTGGGGCAAAGTAGTGTGTGAAGCCTCCCTCACCTTCAGATCTCGAGTGCCAAAAATCCAACATGCCCAGTTCAGTTATTGCATCCTCTATTGCCCTGGCAGCTAACGACTGGCGCCGAGTAGGGCCCCCGGATTGGTCAAGGGCTGGGTTAAGAACACAATTAAAGTCACCACCCCATATCTAGTATTCACACGGATGTCAGGATACTTATTGAATTGTGCCGATGGCTCACGGAGCGCTCTCAACACGTGGCCATCTTGAGCCTTGGCAAGCTCCGCCCCCCGATGGCCAAGCTCTTCAGGTCTTCGAATAGTGGTGCCTATTGTGTAAAACCCATGCGTTACCCACAATGAGATTCAATTATGTTCATTTCATACAGGTTGCATATTGCACTCCTATTGATCTAATATTTATTTAATGGGTTTTCTAGAGTTAAATACATATGGCGATATTCCTTAACATATGCAAAAAAAATATTTATTTGGGAAAATAAATCTGCACTTCCGTAAGAAGGCATTTCTGCAAGTGTAAACGTGGTCAGCACGTATGAACATGCACAAATTACTCTTGCTCCATGATGTTTGAGTATAGAAAGGAAATCCAGAAGTAATACATTGTTGTAGCAGCCCGCAATTCTGGGTAACCAATTCATAGTTCTGGGTAGGGTCACAGAAGATAGCGAGAGGGCTGGCAGTCAAAGATTCTGGGAAACCTAACTAAGGGTGCGGGGCCAGCCCATGAACAAGTTGAGTGTAAAAGGCTTGTGGGAATTGGAGCCTAGTGGTAAGTTCTAAGGACTTTATTGGGGTTAATGTTAATGTTAATGTTAATTGTGACTTGTAGAGCGCTTAATACCGGCAGGTCTCTAAGCGCTGTGAGAAGAAAGCTACAGTGCCCCCAGGTGAATATGGCCCCTGACTGGGTGGGGCTAGGCCCAGGCTTCAATGAAGAGGAGGGTCTTCAGATTCTTCCTAAATGGTAGGAGGGCCTCCTCAGATCGAAGATGGAATGGAAGCCTATTCCATAGTTGTGGAATAAAGACGGAGAAGGCCCGCCCTCCTTTTTTCGTGAGGTTGAACCACGGGCAAGATAGTTGATTCCCCGCGGAAGATCTTAGAGAGCGGCTTGGGGCGTATTTCACAAGGTGCTCTTTGATGTAGCTTGGGGCTTGACCATGTAGGGCCTTGTGGGCGATACACAGTCCCTTGAATTTGGTCCTTTGCTTGATGGGAAGCCAATGAAGTTTCTGCAGCAGGGGAGCAGCCCGTGTATATCTGGGTAATTTAAAAATCAACCTGGCCGCGTCGTTCATCACCACCTGAAGTTTGCATAGCAAATTATCCAGTAGCCCAATATAAAGCGCATTGCCATAATCTAGACGTGACAAGATCAGTGCTGTCACCACCGTTCGCATGGTGGAAAAGGAGAGGATAGGTGAAAGTTTCCTCAATTGCCTTAACAGGCCCACACATGTCCCAAAGACGGTGGAAACTTGATTGGACAGAGAGAGATTAGCGTCGATTTTTATACCCAGGCTTTTTACCACTGGTGCTGGAGACGGAATGTCTCCCAGCTCCTGTGGCCAAAATTGGTTGGACCATGGGTTATTATCCATGGTAATGGCCAGCAGGTGATCTGATCAGAGAATGGGGGGATCTGCCGAATTCCACTAGCCTCCCTTTCCCATGAACATCCCCTCATGACTTTGAGAATGTTTCCCTCTTCTACAAAGCGTTGCCTTTTTAAAAATTCTTTGAGCGCTTTGTCCCTCAAAGTTTACAACTTTTTGACAAAAAAATTGTGAAATTTCTTGTCAGAAGACAAATATTCTTTAGACCAATAAGGTTATACAGACCAATTCACATAAGTGTTCAACCATTCAGGTGTGAAGGCCGAAGAGAAAATAGCATTAGTGTGGGCCACTTTCTCAAGCCTTGGGCTGCCAGCATCATACAACAACAATTTTCGAGCCAACAACCACCCAGTAAGACTGTACAATCACATTGTGCGCCTAGGATTATACATGCGAGTGCAGAAAGTAGGGCTTTGTTCCTAGTATGTACCCACTGAAACCTGCTACAAAAATAACAGAGCCTTCTTAAAGAATACCAGCTAGAGCGTTTCGCCGTCAGGTGCATTAGAACCCCTGACGGCTAAGTAATTAAATTACTTACTCACCATGCTTCTAATTGAATCATGATGAAAGGTCTACTTTAATTCAATTATCACTCACCGCGACGAATTGGAACTACGGTAACCTCTGGTTGCTGTGAATATTACCTGAAGCCATATTGTGGCTAATCATGACAAGGGAACTCTACACCCTGGACATCACCGAGAAGTACCCTGAATTAGTTTAGGAAGACTCCTGCATCTTGGGCACCCTCATTGTGCTGCTCGTCCCCAGAATTCCCGCCCTGAAGAGACGCCGTACCACGAGGGGGTCGAAACGTCACCGACTACTAAAAAAAAAGAGCCCCAGCAAACTATAAAGTTGCCTATGAAGAATTGATTGTATTATATCTCAAAAGGGCTCCTCTTTTAATTACCAATAACCACCACTTCCGTTTCTTATTAGCACTACATATATTGCACCGTTTTGATTTTGGTCACTTCACTGGGGGTCACGAAATCATGTCAAAATGTGGAAATGTATATAGTGTAGATACACAACTGAAAATACTTTTATGCCTCTTTTGTACTTTAAATACTGTTATGCAAAATAAATTATACTCACTTCGGCTGAAGTGAGTACAGCTACAATCCTTGTTCTGTGAGCTTCTACTTAAATTTTGCTACAATATTAATGGGCCTTATTGAATTAAAGTTCCATTTAGTATTTTCTCTGTATCTGCTTGATCCACGCAAGATATACTACTCCTTGCAAGAACTTTTATTGACTAAATGAGTTCCTTGTGAACGCTGTTTCTGCTTAATTAGCAATACCCAGTTTGCAAGGACATATGGGTCGCTCTTGTCTCTTTGTGAGAACCTTCTAAACATGGCATTTTTAGAATTGTAACTTAAAATCCAACTTTACCATTAAAGAGGGCTTTTAATTACACATCTTACATAGACTCCAAACTCAATCTTTCTACCTGCTCCCAATTGAAAGTTATCACTTATTAGTTGTAATACGGAAACCCAATGTTATCCTATGGAAGAGGTGGGACTTTCAGTAGTGAAACACAAATTTAAGAGGTTTTCACTATGAGAACATGTGAGAGTTTAAAATGCATGCCCAACTTTTTAAATACACAGCACTCTGCCTATGGACTATTCAGGTCCTATATTAGAGGTGATTTATATGTATTAAAAAGGGAGGTTTGGGTCTGGCAAACGGTTTTTTAGTCCAGGTCTAAATGGCAGTCAAGTCAAAGTCAACTTTATTCGGCCAAAGGCCATACAAGCACACATAAAATGAAAAAAAACATAGATTAAAAAAATGTTATCTAGTACAAAATCAGAAACAATACCCAATTTTCAAATAACAATTTTTAGTTAAATATTTTAAAAAGCCAAGTCAGATGGACTTAGTGATATCTGAAACATTGAAAAATAGCCCTTAAAATTAATATCTGTTCCTAATGTAAAACACCGATTTGATCAAATTTAAGACTACAGAGCAGATTTCAGGTGAGCCCAAAGTCTGCATGAATGTTAAACCATCCATATGCCATCTCATGTTAGCTTTGCACAAAAACAGCACCAAAAAACAGTGTCTTGGATCTTGATACAATGGGCAAAACAATGTCTCAAACTGCACACACAGGCTGAAATAGCAGACCTGAGAAAGTTTTAAAGGGCTACCGAAGAGGGTGGTACAATGAGTGCTGCAGGCCTACTAGTAGCATTTAATTTACTGGTCCTAGGCACATGTAGTACAAATTTACTAGGGACTTACAAGTAAATTAAATGTGCCAATTGAATGTAAGCCAATGCTACCATGTTTAGAGGAGAAAGCACAAGCACTTTAGCACCAGTTAGCAGTGACACAGAGTCAGAAGGCCAACAAAAATGGGTTCAGAAAACAGGAGGGTGAAGGCAAAATGTTTGGTGATGACTGCAGAAATGGCCAAGTCCAATAATTGGCATACGTGACACAAACATTGATCAGTGCACATGCAAAACCACACACTGGTTCATTTCCTAGTGGAGTGCTCTGAGTTTATCAAGTGGTAATTATTGTGATAAGTAATCAATAGGTTTTTGCACAATAATGGCATTCAACCAGAAAATGTATCGTATTATGCTTTCTTAGTAGTTAAGATATGGACAAATGTAATGTCCAAATAGGGCAGTATCGCCGCAGTTGTTGCGTATATCATACACTCGCCAAGGACATCTTAATGTTCTAAGTTAATGCTAAATATGGTACATTAAGTGGAGCATTCTTTCTCAATGGAACTTAACAGACATATCAATAGTACTCACATTCACTCTATGTGGTCTTTTGGCACTATTGATAGATAATATATTTATTATTATTATCTATTATTAAACATAGAAGGGCTGACGAAGACAGTAAAATCTGGCTCTCCGTTGCACCCCACTCTTCCTGCTGTACTAATACAAGGGGAAAATGTAGTCTACCCTGATTTAATTGATATTTTCAATCTGTCACTCAAGAGCAGCATTGTACCGCCTTCTTGGAAACATGCAGTTGTTAGACCCTTGTTAAAGAAAACATTGCCAGACTACAGGCCAATATCCCTGCTTCTAGGTGTAAGTAAAATACTTTAAAAGTTTGTTAATAGGCACTTGACATAATTTTGGAAAATTATAAGATATTACATCCCATCCAAACATGATTCTGCCCTGGAAGTTGTATGGAAACAGCACTTTTAGCTGTTATGGAAGATCTGAAAAAAAATCCTTGGTCAAGGTGGATCAGCCGCAGTTATAATATTGGATCGTAGGGCAGCCTTTGATACTGTATCCCACCCAATTCTACTACAGAGGCGAGAGGAGTCTGGAATAATGAGATCAGCCCTGCAATTGTGATGGAAGCTTTCAAGTTTATTAGGAGCCTTTCTATTTCAAATCATCTCCTTTAAAGTGTGGGGTGCCTCAGGGGTCCTTGCTAATCCTGACGCTATTCAATCTGTATATTCGTCCTCTAGCAAAGATTGTACATGCCCACTGGTTTTCAATGGTGACATAGGCAGACAACATGCAGAATTACATTTCGCTTACCCCGGACCCAGCAGCAGTCTGTAACCAGCTGAATGTGTGCTTAAAGGAATTAGCAGAATGGATATCAGCAATTCGTCTGAAACTAAATGGGGACTAAACTGAAGTACCAGTAGTTGGAAATGACCCTATTCGTTCTACTGAATTGCACTGGCCAGACTCTTTAGGGGACCACAGAATTCGTAAATCAGTAGTAAAACGTTTGGAGATTTGGATTGAAAGTATGTTTTCCTTTGAGTTTCAGGCTAGGTGGCTAGCCTCAAGCTGCTTTAGTCTATTAAGGACACTTAGGAAAATGTTGGAAATGCTATCATGATCTATGCGGAGAATAATGGTGCAAGGAGTAGTGTTATCGTGATTGGACTATGGTAATTTTCTTTACCTTGGTAGTCCTCAGTTTTTTATCAGAAGACTATACGTGATACAAAATACAGCTGCACAGATATTGTTGATGTTACCTAAACACAGTGCCATTTCTAGTGCATTGGGTTCTCAACATTGGTTTCCTGTCTCAAAGAGTTCAAGGATTTTTTTGTATAGCCCATCTGACTTTGCATAATACAGGCCCTCAGCTTCTACAGCACTTGGGCCCACATGTATGTACCTTTTTTAAGGTTGCAAATGGCCCGATTCGCAGAATCGGACTTTTTGTGACCAGAAAAAGGCTTTCCCAATGTACCAAACCCTATTTTGCAATTCGATAACCTATTACTGAATCACAACATGGGTTTGCGTTTTGCTATTAGGAAGGGGCATGTTTAGGGTTTCCTTTCCTAATACCAAATCGCTTCGGTATTTAGGAATGTTTTGTGTCCGAAATGCAGTTGCAAAACATTTGCATTTTACCACCTACTTCAAGTAGGTGGTAACCCATTCACCAAGGACCACCAAGGACCACTGCCTCCTCTTAAAAGATGAAAAGAAAACTTTTCATTTTTTTTCTAAATGCAAACCGTTTTCCTTTAAGGAAAATGGGCTTCATTTTAGAAAAAATAAGATTGTTTTATTTAAAAGCAGTCACAGACATGGTGGTCTGCCAACCGCAGCAAGCCACCATTCCCATGATTTTAGCGATTCCTAGGGTGTCGCAAATTGCGACCTACCTCATTAATATTAATGAGGTAGGTCGATTTGCGACTCCCTACGAATTGCTATATGAAACTTTTGAAGTTTCATACATTAGTAAGAGCGATTACCTAATTGTGATTCGCTGAAAATCGCAATTAAGTAATCGCTATTACAAATGTTGATACGTGTGGCCCTTGATTTGTCCTTTTACTCCAAAGAGATCTTTACGTTCCACTGCCTTATGGCTACTAAAAGTTACTAAGATCAAAAAGGAAGGAGCGGAGGATAACCCTTTGCTTATTTTGTTCCCAAACTATGGAATGCACTCCTGTAGCATCATGAAAGATGAATTAAGTATTAGAAAGCAGCTAAATACTATGTTATTCACCTAAACCATTGAGGATATTGAGCCTGGTATGGTCTATTAACACTGGGAAGCCCCTTGGGTGGCCACTCGCTTTTGAAATGCCAAGAATAGAATAGAAGTATAAACCAACGCAAAAGTTACTTGGTTTATTAAACCATGGGAAGATGAAAGGCTGACTGGACTTGCTGTGATTCAAACCTGCGTCCATGAGGCCAAACACTGATCCCTTCAGTAGATGTATCAATCTACTGAGCCATGAGTACCAGAATTAGCTCAGATGAATGTCGTTCCAATGGATTATATCATCCGCTCCTTAATATACCCCTAAATAGAAACTGCATATATATTTTAATTCTATCTTTTTTATTTAGTGAGGGTCATTGTTAGGGATTTGAGGCTGTTTAAATGATGCCAGGCATTTTACCAGTTCAGAGTGTTTTCTTACATAAGTGTGTTAGTAGGCATGGTTCCTGTCTTGGATGTAGAAAAGTTGGAAGGTGCGTGCCTTTGCTTTTAAAGGATATCTTTGTCTCAAAAGCGTATTTGCGTAGAATACAATCGACTTGGCTCTCCTTTCTCAGTCTGCATAGTAAATTACAATACTGAGTCAGCCAAATCATTCACTTAGTATTTAGCTCCATAAATTCATCATTCCCCAGTTTGAGATCTATTGCATATTTTTTTTAATAATGCCAGCACCAACTCATTTCCTCCCTGCTATAAATACCAGGGCTTTGTCAGAGTTGGTAAAAAGTGGTCCTTGTCATATATTGTGATGTTTAACTTCAGTGGGTGAAAAATATCATATCTAATTTGATTGGTTAACAATGCTGTTTTCAGTATGTTGAACTATATCCTCAACCAGAGGCGCAACTAGAGCTAAATTTCGGGGGAGGGGCTAAGAAAAAATTTCGGGGGGGCTTATTCTTCCAGCAATATGCAGAGTGAAGATGCGGGGGCTCTAAGAGGGGGTGAAAAAACAACAAAGCCTCATTAACAACCAAATGGTCTTTTAAAGACCTGTTAAGCACTCGGGTGCGGCTGTGTGTGTGCCCGGGAAGCTGTCTCAGCCCGGCTGCCACACATGACTGGGGGAGGCTGAAGCCCTTTGAGCCCAATGGGCGTTGCGCGTCTGTCCTCAACAAGAATCCAGACTTCCACAGGGCTCTATAGTATTCATGTTTACATTTTCATGGACTACCTCTTCTTGGCTCCTCTTAAAATACTGGCTCTTTGCTAGAAGGATCCAAGCCATCATATGCTGTAAAGGGGCAACAAGCACCGGCTACAAGTCCTGTAGGTCGTGAGCCCTTTCCACGAGGAACAACTGTGAAAGTGTAGTTGCTAGAAGGGTGTCCCTTGTGATTTTTTCACTGAGCATTCCTTGTGTCCTTTTTCAGCATTTTCAAGAAAACCCATTATGTTAATGTTAATGCAACTGGAGTGCATCCCCTGAACCAATATTCAAGTCTTTGTATCACATTCAAAATCTGTAACTAATGGCATCAGTATTATTTTGCATAATACCAAGATAGCATGATCACAGAAGTGTTTACATTGCTTTCCATCAGAGCTTTTATGTCCCCATTTTCATTTAGCAGTGTTGTAACCTTAAAGCCTTTATCAGCAATGAAGGTTTTCTCTTACAGGCAGTTGCTCTTGCGAGTGGAAGCTCCAGATGGGTCTTTAAAATATATTATAATCCATTTTCTAACTGCTTTGCAGTTTTCCAATGCAGAATCACACATTCTATCTTTTCCTGGTTTATTCATAGTGATGCCCTCAGAAGAAATGCTCTAAAGTTCATGCATTTGTTCGGAGAGGAAGATTGTGTGACCAGAACTGCATTACCTGATCTAGCTGGAACCTCCATTTTTGCACCTCACATGTCATGGAAAGCAGTGTGCATGTACGTGATTATACCTTCACTGAAAGAGAACATTTGATTTTTTTGAGCAGGGTGAAAATTATTCAAATAGTATTGCTATGAGCATGACATTACAATACTAACTTCTCTTGAATATGTGTATATATTGAACACATCTTATAGGCATTTGATTACATTTCATTTCGGGATAGATTTAAAGCTTCTGGAAGAGGGTGAGTAGAATGTCGAAGTTTGCCATGCATGTGATATGTGACTCAGCAAGGACGTCATCAAGTTATAAACTACCCCTACATAAGGTATATTAAGCCGAGCACAGTTTCTCAATGGAACTTAACAGGCATATTTGTAGAACTTGCATTCACCAGATATGGGTATTCTGGCCCTAATGACAGGTAACAGATATTTATTAAAACCCAACATAAGGCTACTTGTTTTTTCAACCTTGCGAGGATGAGAGATTAAGTGGGCCTCCTGTGATTCAACCTGTATCCATGAGGCTGTTGCAGGGTTTCTGTTCAGAAACAGAACTATACCTGGGACCACAGAACATCAGTATGTAGGAATTGAGTCACCATACCACATTAGTACCGATGGGCCCAAATCTGACTAGCTAATAGTGCCTCACTTGGCCTCCCAACTTTTCCAGAGAGACAAGTGATTTGGCACCCCAGAACACAACACTCTAGACCCTCTCAGGGATTGTGGTATCAGGTCATCACCTTTCATTCACTCACTCATACATGTCCACAATAAACAAGAAAAGAGACACGAAGGAAGCTGACAATATTTATTGAAACTACTGTGCTCTAGCATGCAATAACTGTGCAGCAATAAGAACATATATGAAGTTCAACAATGTGATTAGCCTAATTAAAAGGCCATACACAATAAAAAGCCCAGTCATTTTAGCTGACAGATCTACCTAAGCCCACTCTTACTATAGAAGCAAAGTGATAATATAAAGATCTCTGGGATTACTGCTCAACCCCATACCTTGCATACATAGATAGCTGTTCTACATCTCAACTGGTGCAGCTCTCTCATCTCAGGACATTTGCTCTGCGAGAATGTCTTCTCTCTGTGTGTTTTCAAAATGACAAGTCTTGGTTATATGATAAAACTTTTGTGTTCAAAAACAGCAGCTGGCTTTCTCTATTATGTCTAGGTGATAGTGTCTGACCACAGAAAATAACAAGGAGCACTGTTGTTTGACTTTGCATAAGATGTTCCAACTGAATCTTATAGGAAGAACAAAATATGAAAACCTGTGCATCCTATTTGAAAAATAAAGTTTAGCATAAAAATAAGTGATATATTTTGTAACGTGCACGAAGCAAAAGTGGCCTACAACGTGCACAGTTAGGCTAACATAGGAAAAACGACAAAGGGCTTCATAGGGAACACACAGCAGGGCCAAACACTGATCCTTTAAGCGGATGCATTGCTCCACTGAACCAGGTATGTTTAGAGTGATACCCTGAGAAGAAAGGCTCTAAAAGTCATGCATTTGTTGAGGGAGGAAGATCGCCTGACCAGGAGTGCTACAACTGATCTTCCTTGAACCTCCACTTTTGAACTAGGCACATGAGATAAAAGTCAGTTTGGATGCATTTCATTACACCACCACTGTGGGAAAGAATTAGTGTGTTTTGTGAGAGTGGGCAGGATTTGAATAGGATTGCTATGAGAATGATATTATAATACTGCATGTACTTGGTTACAACACCACTTTGAGGGAAATTAGAGTTTGTTGAAGAAAGTGGGTGCAATTTGGCTAGGTGATAAGGTATCACAAAATTACACCTGCATATCGATTTATGCTCCAAGTACTAAGGCAATCGTATGTCACATATAATGCAAGAATCTCAACATACAGTGTATGTGTAGCAAAAAGACACATTAATCACAATGTCCTCAGTGTCAGTGGTCAAATGTGCCAGGGATAGGGAATGGAAATCCTGGACTGTGCAAAGACCAGTGCTATTCCCTGAAGGCTAATTTCCAGCGGCATTAATTTCTTAAGCAAGATTCTTTGACAGTTGTGCACTCAAATAATTCATTTTGGTGTTTTAGAGGGAAGTAAGGTTCATTTCTCCATGAACGCGTGGACCGCTCGCCAAAAAACAAACATACTATTCTGTCATAACAGAGTATTGAGTTAACTTACAATCTAGACTCTAGTGGAAGGCAAACAGGTAAAATAGATGAATTCTCTTGGCCTACATGCTGCTGAATGCACTCAGGGCTTTGATTGAAAGGCCACAGAGATTAGCATCAAGATTAGCATCGATTGGAGAAAATGGAGAAGGCAGTCATGAAGTGGGTATGTCCTAGTGGTAACTAGAGCTTTGTTAGTGAGTAATGCATGGGGAACATAGAGCATGTTTCTTTCTTCACTCATTAAACATTTTTTCAGTGGCAGCTATCCTGTAAAAGCTTGCTCCATAATGTGGAATATGCTCACATTTCATCCAGTCATATAGGGCTAGAAATTCTTTGCACATACTTCAATTGATCCACATCCTTCAATGCTTTGTCCAGTGACTGAATTTCAAGCTAAAATATGCTTGACTGCCTCTATAATCAATTCAAATCTGTATGTGGCTTCCGCTAGAGGCACAGCCAAGCTTTGGGGGCACCTCAGTCATACAAACACACTGACAGATAAGGTGCAATGCCTGCTGAGTGCTGCAGACCCTTGAAGTGGTCACCGCACATATGAAACAGAGGTATTGGGGCTGATCTACTTTCTGGAAATGACCCTGTCAAGAATGGAAGCGCAACCTGAACATCCTGTGAAGCATGACATTGCACAGCTGGTTAAACAACTCTTTTCCATCTTTTATAATGATCCACTAAAACACATGAAGGAAAACAAAAAAATATCTGTTGCCACTTTAACTCCACTCACACTTTATGGTAAATGTGTCTGCATTTCAGAGTGTGTATGGGGATGGAGCACATACATATTTACTAAATGCAAGAAAGCAATAGAGAAGCAGTTAAGAGAACAATTGTGTGGTAGCTTGATAGAATGTGTATGATGCATGGGTAGTTCTTTTCACAAAACAGAGATGCAACAAACACATATGCACTGACAATCAGCACAAAACATAACCCATAAATCTTTGTTGCAAGTGTAGTTTTTCTTTTTCTTTTGATTCTTCATCCATAGTACAAACAGTGCAGTCCATGTGTTTTACCTTACAAAGGCTTCCTCAGGGCTGCAACCATTATGAGACATACATAAAACAAATGACGAAAACATATATATGCCTAATCACAAAGAACATGAAACACAAATATAAATATAAAAACACCATGTTAGGTTCGGTCTTTAAAAAGCAATTCTCAACATATTACCAACTTGTCATAACCATAACCATTTGTTTGCCAGACAAATGCGGATAATACAACATTTTAAAAGTCATTTGCTTATTTGAATCATTTCAAGTCAGAAACTGTTGGCTTATAGACATAAAATTAATCCTAATACATTGAACATAAAACATAAAAACAACCAATTCAAATAAGCCACACACCCATCATGAGAGAGGAACATTGGATGAGGTGCTGACGGCCATTTCAATGTGGGCTCAATAGTAAATTTGTTTGTACTTTTTGGTGGCTATATTGAATTGGGCAGTTTATGAAGATTATATATTATATTCTTGGCAGCCATATTGGATTGGGCAATTCATTGAAGATACTATTACATTTTTTAGTGGGCGATATTGGATTGGGCAATTTGCTGATTTTGGCCATGTAATTTACCTGATATTTTGAATTGGCATCACCAATTTACATGATTCAATCAATCAATCAGGGGTTTGTTAAAGCACGACTACTCACCCGTAAGGGTCTCAAGGCGCTAGGGGGGGGGGGGTGCAGGTTCCATCCATCAAGGAGGGGGTCTGTCGAAGAGCCAGGTTTTGAGGTTTCTTTCGAAGATGGGGAGCGATGTTGTCTGTCTGAGGTGGAGCGGAAGGGCGTTCCATGCTTTGGCCGCGAGGAAGGAGAAGGAGCGGCCTCCCGATCTGGTCTTTCTGGTGCGGGGGACCACGGCGTAGGAGAGCTGGGCTGATCGTAGGGTCCTTTGGGGTGCGTGGAATTTGAGTCGGCTGTTCAGGTATGCTGGTCCGGTGCCTTGAAGGGCCTTGTGTGCGTGGGTGAGCATCTTGAAGGTGATTCTCACCTCGACAGGGAGCCAGTGGAGTGTGCGCAGGTGCTGGGAGATGTGGCAGTGTTTTGGCAGGTTGAGGACCAGTCTTGCGGCGGCGTTCTGGATGTTCTGTAGCTTGCGGGTGAGGTTTTTGTTTATTCCGGCGTAGAGTGCGTTGCCGTAGTTGAGTCTGCTGGTGACCAGGGCGTAAGTACTGTTACGTGGTTGTCAGTGACAGGCACACCAAATATTTGGCATTTGTGACTAGTGTGTATGCCAACAAAATAAGTACAATTATTTTGCAGTTATAAATATATTTGAAGATGTGAAAATGTCAGCCACCACCTGCACTTCTGGCAGAGCCAGGAGAACCACCAATCATGTGGAATATGTAGATTGACCTTTTTCAAAGCTTATGTGAATATGTTGAAAGACGGTGAATGCTCGCCTGCTAGACATTTGGCACTACTTAAGTTTTCTTTGTGAATGGAAGGACTGAAGGAGTTTAAAAAGAGATATGAATGTTTATCAAAAGTCTTTGAACCAATCACCGGAGAGATATGGGAAAAAACTGAACATAGTTCTTGAGAGATTCAATTTTTTTTCAAAAGTTCAAATAGAGGGTGAGGGAATTGATGAATATGTATTAGCTTTAAGAGCTTTGGCAGTGTCATGTAATTTTGAACACATTACATATGATGAGGTTTAAAGAGATAAGATTTTGATGAAAACAAAGACAAATTAATTGCAAGAATGATTGTGAGAAGGGGCGGATACTACTACTTTGAAAGGTGCAATGAATGCTACAAGGATGATTCAATTATCAGAAAAAATGTGTGCATGTAGTGCAGAAGGATAGTACTACGATGTCAGTGTGTGCTGTTGAAAAACAATACAATAGTGTTAAGAAAACTGACAAAAAGAGTAGTACACAAAAAAAACAGGAAGTAAGAAATAATTAACCTATATACGGAGAAATGTATCTAATTGTTATAGGTGTTGTAGTTTCAATCATTTGGCGAATGATCAATTTTGCCCAGCAATTGATGAGGTGTGTAACAAGTGCAAAAAGAAGGGTCATTTTGGTTTTATGTGTAAGGATCAATCAAGAGGGGACATAAATGATGTAGTGCAACATGAGGAGTTGGATTTGGGTGATGGAGTTGTATTGTGTAGAGTGTGATAGGGGTCTGACTAAGGGTAACTGTATGAGTTTGGCAAAGTGTACAGTTACCATGGATGGCAAATGTGTGGAAGTGATGGTGGATTCGTATGTGTGGTATACAATTGTTGGTCATGCTCTATATACAAAATTGTGGAAGGAGAGACCAATTAAGTTTACCAAGGTACAATTAGGAAGTTATTCTGGTCATAGAATTGGAGTAAAGTTTTTTTTTGGTCTGAGATGCACTTTAAAGGAAGAAGAACATGTGGTAAACGTTTTGTTACAGAAAAAGGGGTATCAATATTAGGATAGCCGCAACAGAAAAAGTTGGGGATACGTTTGGGTCCTAAGGCTAATCCTCTTGTGCATGCTATTGAAAGAACTGAATGTGATAATAAAAGGTATGATGATTTAGAAATGGAATTCAAGGATGTGTTTAGAGGTGAATTGGGCAAGTTCAAAGGCCACACACATAAAATTGTGATTCGTGACAATGTAGTGCCGGTATGGCAGATGGTACAGAATGTGCCTCTGTCATACAGAACAAAAGTGAAGGAAATGTTGCAAGATTTATGTGCAAAAGATGTTATTGAACCAATTCAATGTTCAGATTGGTTGCCGCTGGTTGTTATTTTGTTAAAAAAAACTCAGGAGAGTTAAGATTGTGAGTGGACTTGATATCTTTTAACAGTGCAATATAGATAGATATTTATCTATTACCAAACTTACAAGAACTGTTAGCATCTGTATCTGGTGCTTCTTTTTTTCCACCATTGATATAACCGAATGCCATTTGGACTAGCCAGTGCTTCAGCTGTGTTCCAAAGATTAATCAATGAAATGCTGAAGGACATGGAGGGGGCTAGAGTACTCCAAGATGACATTATATTTTTCAAAAAAGATATGGAAACACATGATAGAAACCTCAAAGAGGTTTTAACTGCATTTCAAAGTGCAGGATTGTCAGTAAAGGCATATAAATGTAAATTAGGGAAATGGGGGTAAAGTAGTTGGGATATAAGATCTCTTTTGATTGGATCACTCCAAAGTATAATCATTTAAAAGCAATTGTTGATGCCCCTATTCCTACTGACATGGATCAGTTAAGATTATTTTTAGGTTTTGCAGAACTTTATGCCCTATTTATAGAGAATCATTATAGTAAGTTAGAACCTATGAGGAAGGTGCTAAAAAAGAATGAAATATTTGTGTGGAATGATGAACAGGAACAATGCTTTGAATTGTTGAAAAAGGAAATCACGAGATCACCAAGTCTGAAACCATTTGTGAGTGAGGAAAATTGTGTGGTTGTAATGGATGCAAGTGGGTATGGTCTAGGGCGTTGTTAGTGCAAAAGAATGAACAAGAAGAATGGTTTGTTGCATATGGTTCATGGGCTCTTAAACCAGCTGCAGTAAATTACTCTGCAATTGAAAGAGAATTATTGACATGTACCGGGGCAACAGAGCACTTTAGAAATTATTTGTGGGGAAGGACATTTTTGCTCAGGACTGACCACAAACCTTTAGTGCATCTATTAACACCAGGTGGGAGGAGATCTATGTCACCAAGATTGACCAGATTAGCTTCTAAACTACATGCTTATCACTATGTTGTTGAATTTGTTCCTGGAAAGTTGAATGGACAAGCAGACGGGTTATCAAGATGATGATTGCCGAGATGATGGATGGTGAATGTGAGATGGCTGCTGCATTTGAGGATGTTGTCAAAGGATTTACAGTTCAAGGGGGAGCTGTGACTCAGAAAGAATGGATAAAAGCAACAGAAGTCGATCCTGATATGGTGGCAGTTGAGAAATTCCTTGTGAAGGGGTGGCCCAATGAAAAGGACTTGAGGGGAGATCATGTTTCATTCAGCAAAGTGCAAAGAGAGTTAAAATTTCATGGAGGCTTTTTGATCCGAGGAGACAAGTTTGTACCACCTTTAGGTTTGCAATCAAGGTAATGGAACTGGCACATGAAGGGCATAGTTGTATGTCCCGAACAAAAAGAAAAATTTGGGAACAGTTCTGGTGGCCTAGTATAGATGCGTACATTGATAGGTGGGTAAGAGAATTTGATCCGTGCAATAGGAGTGATAAGTCTGGATGTTCTTTAGTGGCTCTTGTGTGTGTTGTGAAGATTCTGGATAGACCCTGGGGGAAGGTGGCAGTTGATATAAGGGGGCCTTTTCAACTTTACCTGCGAAGGAATTGAATGCTTTGGTTCTTGTTGACTATTTCTCAAAGTCGCCAGAAGTAGGCCTGTGCGGAATTATAATCCGTTCGCGGAGTTGCCAGAATTCAGTAATTCCGCATTATACATGAAAGGCAGAGTTCCCGCTAAATTCCCCCATCTGGCACATGGTGGAATTATAATCCTATTAGCATTTGTGAGATGTGCACTGGCAAGTGCAATGAGATTTTCAGGCCGCTAGCAAGTGCGCGTGAGATTTGCCAGCCGCTAGTGCAGCTTCCAGTAGCCACGGAGCCTTCTGGCGCCATTTTCTTGATGCTGGCGAGCACGAACGGTTGCTTCTCAAGCAGATATTCTACTCGAAAAGCAGCTAAATCAACTTGAAAAGATGTTTTTGAGTGAATATTCTACTCCAACAGGTTTTGTTATAGTGCACAAAACATTTTTTTATTTTACTTTTTTTAACAAGAAGGAAGTGACTCGGAGACTCTAACTTCCTCTTCCTGTCCAACAGGCTTCTCTCAGTGCTTTGTCCATCTCCTGGTTATTTTTCCTTTGGATTTCGAGGTGGAAGCATCATTCTCTTTATCTGCAATTCCTGCTGCATATATCTGTTGGATATTTCAGGGCTTTGTTTTTGTGATATCACAAGTAAGTTCAAAAACGTTTGTATAAGGGCATTATTTGTTTCATTCAGCGTATGCACCAGTATTTATTTGTACTTTTATTTGATTTTTAAATTTGATTGTGATTGTGGTGGATGGCTGGAGTTGTAGTATGGGCCTAGTTACTTTTTTGCATTTAGTTTTTTATCTTTTGTAAGGGAAAAAGGTTGCACACTTCAGTATATTTCCTACATGTTTGTTAAATTTGCACAATTCATTTATTTTACTATGTGGTCTAACCCAGCCAGTACTAGTCATTGGGTACACGAAACAACATTTTCTGTGGAATATGATGTTAAACATCATTTATGCCAGGGATAGCACTGCATTAAATTAAAAATCTGCGTTTTACTTTTGTTTTTTTTGTATTTCATGTTTAATTTGCATTTTTTTGCCATTTTTCCCCTGCACATACTTGCCACTCAATGGATTCCTCTTAGTCCCCTTGTACACAAGCAACAATTGTTTTTGTTCATTTCATATTGTTTATGTATTTATTTATATATTTTTAATATTTATGAACATTTTTACATTTTCCTTCTACCTCCTGCCTGCCATAGGCACCTGCCACACACCAGCATTTATTTTTTAAGGATTGTCAGTACTTATTTTCCCCTGGACCCCCTGCCTGCCATTGGCACACACCAGCATTCATTTCATAGGGATTATTCAATTTTCCCCTGTACCCCCTGCCTGCCATAGGTGCACACCAGCATTTATTTTTTAAGGATTCTTCCATTTTCCCATGGACCCCCCACCTGTCATAGGTGCACACCAGCATTTATGTTTTAAGGATTATTACATTTTCCAATGCAACCCCCTGCCTGTCACAGGTGTCTCCCCTTACAGTTATATCTGCATGTGATCTGATTTCGAATGGATACACTATTGTTGTTAATTATTTGTGATAACCTCACTAAATATATTGTCTGCACTATAAATAATTCAAACTGCAAAAATGCCATGTTTCACTAAATGTTTTTCTTGCTTGTTTGCTTTTAGGGGCACAAGAGGCACTACCAACAGTACTGCCAGACAGAAGGTCGGGGCAAAGTAACGTGACCATAACGTATGAGACCTCATCTCTTCAGCTTGTGCAGCTAAGTGCCAACTGACAAAGGTTGAAGATGGCCCCAAAGAAAGGTGCTGCCAAGAAAGTGACCCGTGAGAAGGAGTAGAAGAAGCAGATTGCCAGTGTCATAACTGTTGTGCTGCTCCTCAACGTTTTCGGGAGACATGGTGTGCCTGCAGCACCGCCCTCTGGGCAGGAAGCTGAAAGCAGCACTCCCGCATCAACAGCACCACCTCAACCTAAACACAAGGCCATGTCTCTCAGCGAGGCAGCCACTGCAATCATGACAATGAACAGTGAGTCTGAATTGGATTTATCTCAGCCACAAAGCACCCAGTTGTCGCAGGAAACTGAGCAAAGTGTAAAACAGGAGCCGCAGCCAGCTATACATCTTTCTGAAATAGGAGCAGAAAAGGAGGATGAGCATTCTGCTGAGCAAGATGTTCCTCTTCTTGAACCATTGGTTTCCTGATCTCCAGCAAGAAAAAGAAAGAGTACGTCACCATCTTCTCCAAGCACCTCTTCTGATTTTCTGAACATGGATTGGACCCCAGCTGAGTCCGAAACCCTCCATGAGAGACAAGGGAACAGAAAAGTTCCAGAAAGCCTTAGAACTATGGAAGTGGATGAGGAGGATGAGCCAGTCATTGTCATGGAAGCTGGCCCAGAGGACACCGACATTACCCCTCCTATTCAACCTGCTCAGAGGGATGTGTCACTGGTTCGATCACCACCGCCAGCTTCCATATTTGTAAGGCCCCCTCTGAGACCTGCATCCACCACTACCCCTCTGCAGTGCATCCTTCGACTGAGGTAGGGGTGGATGCACTGCAGAGAGGCAATTAATGACACACCCACCTACATCCAGTTCTTCAGGCAGTGGCAGTAGCACACTAAGAAAGTTCTCTTCCCCAGTTTGGCTTCTTTGCGATTATCAAGCAGGAGGATAACATTGGAATATGCTCCATTTGCCACGCTAGACTCCGTTGAGGTAAGCCTGGTTCCCACTATGGTATTGGAGGCCAAACAAGCCATATGGAAAAACATCACACAATTCAGTGAGGAACACCTAAAAAAAGTTACTGGTGGGGGTGATGAGAGAGGTGAATCAGCTCCAGCTGCGGTGATAAGGGGTGATGAGAAAGAAGTGGATGACAGCTTTACAGCACCAAGCAGTGTGCCAGCATCACCCACACCAGCAATCTCCAAATGGCACAAGACTCAGATGCTGACACCTCCACATACAGTGATGATTCCCCCAAGACACACATTGAGTCTACCACCTCCTGGTTCTATCCGAAGTCTACTCCGTCAGTGGTGCCACAAATGAAAAGTACTATTGAAGCTACTATTACGGGCATGTTTAGGCAGGAGGGGCCCTATGAACACAACCACCCAATGCCACATTTGTACAATGGGAACTGACTAAAATGTTAGCGCTGAACCTACTCTCTTTTTCTTTTGTGGAAGGAGTGGGATTTTTAGAATGTGTTGCAGCCATCTGCTTGAAATGGAACGTTCCCGGCCGGACCTATTTTCCCAGAGTTGCTGTTCCAGCGCTTCATCCTGATGTGCTGCAATTGGCTTTGCAGCAGAATGCTGTTCACACTATCGGCCTGACGACAGACATGTGTACCAGTTGGTAATCAACTGATTATATGTGTATTACTGCACACTGGGTCTCTTTTATGGGAGTTAGGAAACAGCTATCTGCATGACTCGGCGCTGAAGCAAGTTTTAAGGGCATTCGGGGGCATGCAACAGCAGTGATGCTCGTCATGGAGAAATCCCATACAGCTACAAACATCTTGGAGGACTTTAACAGCAAGGTGTTTGAATGGCTGCGACCCAGAGGTCTCAGAATTGGATTTGTTGCCATGGAGAATGGCAGTAATATAGTCAAGGCCATTGCAGAAGGTGGATATTTCAGGGTGCTGTGTTTGACGCATTATATCAAACTGAATGTGCAGGACTTTCTGGAAAAAGAAGACATAGTCAGCAACATACTGGTCCCCTGCAGAAGATTCTTCACACATTTCAGTCATTCTTTTAAAGCTCGGAAGCAGTTGAGGATCATTCAGTGTGCTAATAGAGTACCGGTTAACGCACCACACAGGAGGTACCAACACATTGGAACTTGACCCGCTACATGTTGTAACATCTGTTTGAGCAGCAGAGACTTATCAAGCCCTATGTTCTTCAAAGAAGTGGGATTGCAACTGGGTAAAGCATGACTATAGAGGTGGACAAATGGGGGCTGACACAAATGCTACTTCCTTTTGAGGTTTCCACACGGAAAGTCAGCAGGGAGGACAGTACGATGGGGCAAGCTATCCTGTTGTTGCATCTGCTGCAGGACAGTTAAAGAAGGTGTCGCAAAGTTTTGATGTGTGAACCAAGAAGCGTATGAGTTGGTTGAGAGCTTAATTCTTCACTTCTCTGTTAATCCAAGGCAGCAAGAGACATTGTGTCCACCAAAGAGTACATCTGTGCCACCATACCTGATCCACAGTACAAACGATTACTGGCCACTTTCATTCCTTTTTTAGAAGTGGATGTGTCACTCTACAAGACCTGGCAAGAAGACCTAAAAGAAGAAGAACAGCTGGATGTTACAGTCCAGGGAAGTTCTGACATGCAGCAATCAACCTCTGAGTCCAGTGGGTGCATTGCTGTTGTCTCACAACAGCAAACACCAGAAACAACAACACCAGCAGCAGAAGATTTGGACCCAAACTCTGGAATGGTTTGTTTTCAAGTGGCAGGGCTTAAGTTGAGTGCAAAGGCAAAGACAACAGAGTTTGAGTAAGTGGCAATACCAATGACCATTCTGAGGATGGTCCAGGACTATCTGCATGATCCAAAAGAGGTCTAAGTGGACCAAAACCCATTGGTCTACTGGTATGGGAAGATACGTCAATGGCCAGAGATCAGCAGGCTGGCAATAAAGTGTCTGGCTAGTCCGGTCGCCAGTGTGTCTGCTGAGCATTTATTCAGTGCAGTTGGCACAGTTTTCACAGTCAGAATGACCAGCCGCTCTCCTCAGAACATGGAGAGATCGACCATGATTAAAATGAACCAGCTTTTCATACCAGCCAATACACTGCTCCTGAAACACCATAGGAGGAGGAGGATGAGGGCTAGTGGTCAAACTCAAGTGTGTTAGCTGACAAACTTCTGGCCAAACTCCCTGAGTTTGAGGACAAACTCTGATTTCCTGACTGAGTAGGCCTCCACTCAACTTTCAGATTATCGTCAAACTGCCTTGCCAAATAAAAAAAATATCTAGCTAGAGGAACATTATTTATTTTGTGTCTGACTTATGCAGTCCCACCATTTATTCACATGAATAGCCGGATCGGAGTTTGAACAGTATACAGTGAAGAAGCCTCCCCACTCTCTTCAAGACAATGCCTGCCTCCATCCTATGTTTATACTTCTTTTTTCTTTCCCTAGTTGGGCTGCCCCAGTAAAGATTATTACTTTACAAGACTGCCAATGTGTTTCTTCCATGGGAAAAGAGGAGATACAGCGATACAACAATTATATATTACTATGCTTGCATTGGAACAGGTAACTAACTATTGCACCAGTGAGTGATATATTATTGAGTGAGTGTGAGTGATGACGATTCATGGGTGTTCAACTAATTTGTAAACTTGAATTTGATTATTTGCTATGTCTGGGGGCTGATGGGTGACTTTGCCTGAAGGTGATTGGCCTTTTCACACTTACCTAGTTTTACTTGCATGGTCCTCTCCTTGCTGTACATTTTTTCTGGTTCTTCAAAGACTGGACCAGTCAGTTTAGTTAACAAATGTTCATCAACAGTGCACTACAGGTCTATCTCTCTCAATCTCATTTGGGTTGGGGATTGGGCTGATTCATTACTCGAAGTCAGGCCTCAGACGGGAGCCGGACTACCTCAACCACAGCCAGAAGAAGGAAGTTATCTACTTCAAAGGGAAACCAATATGATGTTGACTCTAAGAGGCCTACTCAACCGTATGGACTGGAGAGAGATGCGTTGATTTTTGGAAATGCTGAGTAGTGTGCTGGATCAAATGTCAACCTCCTCTGTTATGTAGTTGTGGTGGGGGATGCTGTAACTGCAAACAAACATGATATCATGTCATATCATCACATGATTGACACACTCGGTTAATGTTATGACAGTTGTAAGATTGATCAGCCAGGTACATGCAGGTGGTTGTCTGGGATTGGTTGTAAACTTGCTCTCATGTCTCAGTGAATCACACATGAGTCATCATGATCAATTGCCCTGCCTCTTGTTGGTCCACTCATCATGAAGCGTACCTTCTCTGTCCTTCTCCTTGACTCTCCCATATCGTAACTGTTTTAGAATCCACTGACCTTTTTTTCTCCTGCACAAAAGGCGAAAGCTCCATAACACTTCTGCTTACCTTACTGGACTGGTTCAGCCAGGTACCCAAGACGGACATTCAGAGAAGAATGCAGATGCACCACCCAATTTGGCATTTATATATTCAGTATCATTTTATTTCAACAATCATAATTTTCAGATCTGTGTGGGTTCAAGCCTCCATAAATTTGTCTTTTCAAACCTGGATGACAGAACATTTAAATATATAATTTGGTCTCTGGGGCTGAAGACTGTTTGCAATGCATTTAATTGAACTGTCATTCCTTCATTTCCTTCCACAACATATTTGATGATGATGATGTGCTGCTCATCTACCTTATGAATATTGTTGTTGTGTAGTGTTTGTCTTTGTCACTCCTTTCCCCAATTATCTGTTCCCATTCATTCATCAAACCCCTAACCCTCTTCCCCCAAGCTGTGTTATATATATATTGAGGTTTGACTTATGAATTTAGTCCATAAATGGATCACACACTTGATGGGGTGGATGTGGTAAAAGTGACACTATCTCACTGCAGGATCTTCTATTACCTGAGCACTAGCCCACACCAGCCCACTTACCCACCCACACATAAAAGGGATACATAATTTACATATATAACATCATTCATCAACATCATCATACAGGCCTTGTGTTGCGTAAATGCTTATCCCTGTCCTGATTCTACTTCTCCTGACTTGAGGATTTGATAAGTTTAGTTTTAATTGTTTAAAAAAATTAATTAATACTAGCTCACATTGCTCAGAAGAAATTCTACTGCTAGTTTTTGCTATAATATCAGGTGGCAGATCTTTGTTTCATGATGGTAGTCTGGTCTCAGTCTTTGATAAGTTATGATGTCAATAACCCACTAACTCTGTGTTTTCTTTCAATCTAGTTGCCTGTGATAGATAATCCTTCTGATTAATCCTACAGTTGGAGTTCACTTAGGTGGATGTGGGGCCTCGCTTGTGATGTTTTCCCTGTTAGCACGCTAGCTTGCTACTACCACCACCATCATTAGAAAGGCACCTAGGGAGACCCTGCAATAAGTTTTTGGAAGATTGAGAGAGGTATCAGCCATTCAATTAATCTATTCAAGTAACAGTACTATGGTGTAAAGTGAACTTATTTAGTTAGTAACTAACTTCTACTGAAGATTGAGATTTTTTTAATATATGTTGCTGCAGACAATATAGGCAAAGTCATATCCTCAGTGGTCAATATAGTTATAGAGGGTAGTAGGACAAGGGTATAACTAACTGGTATACACTTTGATAAGTGGATTAAAAATAACAGTCTGCACTAAAAGCAGAGCAAAGCAAAACACAAAAGACAGGTTTCATCATAAATAATTCTACCCTTCCACCCACAACAGGCCCACCTTTCCCCCAACAAATAAATAAATCACTTCAACCAATCTCCAAAGAAACTAAAGTACAACAAAGGCCTCCTTGCCCCACCGGCCCTTCCCAATTCTCACCCTCTCCATCCACAGCAAAAGTCCCTCCCACCAAAGCAAGTATATTAAAAAAAGGGTGTTAGAGGGCATCGATCGGGGAGTGAAAGCGTGCCACCTCTCAGCGAAGCAACGCCAACTCACATAAGACATGGTGTTGGAGGTGGTCTGTGGATGATGTTGACTGGGAGCCACAACAGCTGTGGTGGTTCCCGGTGGCACCAGCAATGGTGTGGCTGGAATGGAGGCATCAGTGGCTTGCTGGAGAAACTTGGGAGTGGTGGCACGTGCCTCCTCCTTCTCCTCCAAAGCCACCAGCTTTCCATATTCGGCCTGGATGTCCTTCATCTAGGGGCACGACAGCCTGGTGGCTCTCTCCTGCCATGATGGTGGACCAGCAGGAGTAGCTATATCAAGAAAGAAAAAAAAACACAAATTGTAATGCTCAGTTCAAACACGTGTTTATGTAGTGGTGGCACAGCAGTAGAATATTGCTGGATCCCTAGGGTCATTGGAATTTTTAATGGGATTAGTCACAGGTCCAAGTTTTCCCCTTTAAATGCATGACATAAAAAGCACTGACTGCAAAGAATTAAGCTAGAATACCACCAGATTAAATCTAAGTATTTTTTTAAGGATTTCCTAGTTAACTAAACAGACACTTTGGGGCCGATTCCGATTCGGGCCGGAAATCTCTCCGACCGAGCCGGACCCGGAGAGATTTCCGACCGAATCGGACCCGTGCAGTCCGACCGAACGAGTCCGATGCATTCGTATGCCACCGGACACGAGTCGGTCGGACTCCCATTGTACTCAATGGGAGCCGGTCGTACAACGCGTACGCGGGCTCCCATTGCCTCAATGGGTGCGAGGCGGACAAGGGCGCCTCTACAGCGAGTACGCCGCGAGCGCTTCGCGGCGTACACGCACAGGTAGGGGGACCCTTGGGTCCCCCCTGTGTGCGCCTCGCACGGGTACTGCAGTACAGGGGGTCCGACACGGACCCCCAAAGTACGGCTCCGACAGCTCGTACGAGCCGGAGTGCGCGACTCGGTCGGATCTGCTCGCGGCGCGCATCGTACTTACCCGGCCGGGAAACGTCTCCATTGCGCGGTGCGACTCGGGTCCGACCGAGTCGGTCGGAGCGGTTCGAGTCCGAGCGAGTCGGTCGGAGCTGTCGGGACGCCCGGACGAGTCGGTCGGCGAATTCGCATCGTACTCGCTCGGCCGGACCCGCGTACGGTTCGGTCGGGAAACAGGCTTTCGCATGGCTTTTTTCCCGACCGAATGGTATTGGGTGCGCCTCCGACCGAGATCGGAATCGGCCCCTTTGTGTGTAAAAATAAAAATACATTACCTCTCATTAATGAGTAAGGCAGATACATTCAGCACAATTAATAGTATTCTTGTTGTGCAACATTAATGGAGGCATGCTAGCGTCGGGTACTTTTCTACTTTCTGCAGTCTACAGCATGTTTTGGGGCAGTTGTAATGGACAATTAATCAACTTACTTTAATTCCAATGGTCCTGCTCTTCTCCAACTGCCTACCCTGACTCCAAAGAGACAGATGAATAGTAATAATACTACGTCACACACGTCACGTATGAACCGGATATCCTCCCTGCCTTACGTAGACAGTGGACAAAATGATACACTGCAGGACACGAAAGGGAACGCAATATAGATTTTTTTTGTCACATTTGTCACAGAGCATTCCAGCTGCAAACCTCTAAATCAGGCACATAGTCCCACTTTACTCCATGGCCGCGCCCTCCACCACAAATTCTTTTCAACAAATACCTACACTTGGCAGGAAAGCAAGTTACTCTACTGCAGCGTACGTTAGAGGGATTAGGCTAGGTAGAGTTTTTGCTATAGAATAGTGGGGTGTCACTGATCATCATGTGCTAAGTTTTGGCTTAGTCAATCACTGTAGTTGACAAATTAAGAAAGGAAAAAACTTTGAAGAAGCGTAAATCCGTCATGGAAGCCATGAAATATATATACATAAATCACTTGGCCTTAAAAATGTGGCACAAGCCAAGAATGGATTTTTTAATTTTTTGGTAGACTGGAACATAACTTAGGAAACAATAATGGAGTGAAGTAGTAGTAGGAGGTGACAGAGTCGGCACTGGGAAACAAACCTTGTTTGTTAAGCATTGAAAACTTCATAATGCTGCATTAACTGAAGCAGATACACATTGCACAGCCAACACTTCAGTGACGAATTAAGCCGTGTTGCAGTTAGGTCAAGGGTGGTGAAATGCCATGGGCAGGAAGGTGATAAATGATGATGGGTGGGATATCTGCCTAGCTTAGCAAATACAGCATACTTAAATTGTCAATAAGCAAGCACTGTGACTTACCACCATTTGTCCCTGCCACCGCTGGGACTTCTCCACCTCCAACTGCCTCCTGAGCTGCCTTTCTTGCACTGGAGCTGACGCTGCTGGCCCCAGTACTGGTGGTCTGTGAAGCTAGAAAAAACATTACACATTTTAGATACTAGATTCTCCTCCTAAGTAATTATTATTATTTTTTAGTAAAGTACAACAGCAATACCTCACTACAGTTCTGTTAGCAGTGTCTTTTATCGAAACTATCCCTTTGGGGGGTTTCCTGGTTGACAATGTTAGAAAAGCCAGGTAATGGAGGGGCAGATCTTTGATGACTCTGAGTCATTGAAGCATAATGAAGGGGTGGAATGGTCAACGAAGGGCATATGGTCTTGGTTGGCAAATGTAATGGGATCTCATACTTTCCTTCCATGCTGCACTGTCATGGAAACTACTGATATACTGTATAAATGAATGATAAAACAACACTTGTTGGTGTCCATGACCATGTCCACTCTCTTATTTGACTGTTTGATCATGAGCAAGAAAGCCTTCTTAACAAACGTGTGTGTTCAATATTAGCTTACTTGGGCCTGCAACCTTCACAGTAAAAAACAATCAGTTCTCTTAGTAACAAGATATATAATACGAGAGGGAAAGCTTACCAAAAAAGCAGAAGGAACCTACAGACAAGAGGAAGGGGGATATTCTCAAGAACGTGTGTTAACTATCGCCAAATTCGCTTAACGCAACTTCTCACATCGCAGTCTATTGCGGGAAAATAACACCGTGTCAACGTCCTATTCCCAACACGGCGGTAACATGCGATAGTTTTGCGACAACGCAGAAAATGACTGCGAGTAACTCACCGGGACGGCGATAAAAATCCAAAGCCAAATGTGAAAAAAGTTGCAACGGGCCCAATAGCGATAAGACAATCAGCGTAAAGCAGCGCCAGGCCTGCAAATCACACACCTCAGGCGGGAAAAAGCACCATAAAAGAAGAAAAAAAAAACACCAACAAAAACCAAAACACAGCGAAGCACAATGGAGGCAGCCTGAGCAGGTTCAGAGGACGGCCAGAACCCCACAAGCCCCACAGAGGTCCAGCCTGGGACCCCGGGGACAGGGAAGGGCAAGGACAAGAAGAAGAGGAAGACGAAGTTCAGTCCGCAGGAAAACAGGATCCTGATCACGGAGGTGGTAGAACACCATCAACAACTGTTCGTCACCTCCAATGTGTCATTGGCAACAAAAAATGGAATATGGCTGTCCATCCTGGAGAAGGTGAATGCAGTCGGAGTGCTGAGGAGGACAATGGAAGAGCTCAAGAGGCGCTGGAATGATGTGAAGCACAAAACCAAGCAGAAACTCGCCAACAACCAGAAGGCAGCAATGCAGACTGGAGGTGGGAGTCCAGCGCCACAGGAGGAGCTGGATGACATGGAGGAAATGGTGTCCACAGTCATCAGTGGGGAGACGGTGGCAGGAGTTGGGGGACTGGACACTGCTCAACATGACCGGACACAACAACAACAGGGTGAGTAACCACCAGGGACAGGGGGGACGGGGGAGATGGGCACAATGGCACACATGCACAATCAAGAATAGCACACTGCACACCCACAATGACTCAGGGTCATGCCCCTGATCTCCTTGGCATACTGCAGCACACATAGAAACAGCAAGTGGGCCCCCGTCCACAATGTGCACAGAGGGGGCGCTCCCCACACATCACTAATCTCACAACAAACCCATGCACATGTGCCGAATCCAGCAAAGCGGCGTGTCAGTGAGCCACACTGACAATGCAAGTGACACTGCATGACGAATAGCATGGCTGCAGTCAATATACCATGACATGTTGCACGCCACGACACTGAGGTGGCTGAGTGTGGACCACATCCGTAAAGGAGCAGGTCACACTCTGACACATCCACCTGCACAAACAACCCCTGACCTCAACAACACACCTGCGGACAAACCATGCACCACAGTCCCAACTCCCACCAAGAGCCCAATTTACCCAAGTATGCAACATCTCAGCACTGTAGAAGCACAGAAGTCAAGGCACACTGCCTGAAAGGGATAAGGACCAGCCACATCAGAGCTGCAGGGGCGACTCTCCCAAAATGCAGCACACACACATAATATTCAGAGCACATCAACATTGACAACAATATGGTATGGACTGCAACACGTTCACAACAGAACAGAGGACCCAAGTGGTTCCGCTTGTGTGCAGAAACTGGCCAATCACATTTGGCATAGCAGGGAAACGTGGGATGAACATGTACAAGTACAAACACACATCCGTGATGTTGTCGAAATGTCCACTGTCCCGCATCAAATAGGCAGCTCCTCCCAAACAGTCACAATGTACATTGTCATGCAGTCTGTATGTAAATTTGTACTATGCGTCGACATACATGTGAACACAATGTTAAACTGCATCTACCCATCACATTGCAGAGGGAGAACCAACACCTCCTGCAGAGCAGACCCAACCTCTCTTCACTGATGACGAAGAGGACCACACCACCATCGACCCGACGCCCTCCAACAGCTCATGGACACCCTCAGGACCTCACGCCCAGGAGCAGGCCTGACCAGCTGCATCGAGGGAACCCCACCCCCTGCACAGACCACACAGCAGGAAGCACCTACCACCACGGCTGACTCCCAGGACCCCCATGAACAACACATGGCCTTCCAACGCCGTGTGTTGGAGTGCCAGGAGAAGGTGGCTGATCAGGTGCGGGTGGGGTTCGACCTCATGGCAGCCAAACTTGATGCCATACATGGGTGTCTGATTCCCATCAGGGACCACTTTCAGTCCCTAATGGACACCCACAGTCCTCTCCATGCTCTCCAGCGATCCATGGCTGACATCGCTGGAGTCATGATACTGAGACAAGAACAACTGTCCAGTCAGAGTGGCTCCAGCGAAGTCAGCCGAGAGTTGGGACAGATGCGGGGGCTCATGGAGACCATGATGCCGATGGCGGCGGACAGGATGGCTGCCATGGCTGCACACCAGCGGGATGTGGCTGGGGCCTTCAATGCCCTGCAGCACATCGTCATGGCATTGCTGCCTCAAGGCCTTGCTCAGATGAGTGCTGCTGCAACTTCTACATCCACATCTTCGCCCCCGATGTCTCAGTGCCTCACAGTGCGGCTGGCAATCCACCACCACCCACGTGTGAGGCACATGTGCCATCAGAGGACGAAGATGCGGGTGAACTGACCTTACTGGTAAGGAGGAGGCTGTAGCATTCATCTCCGCGAAATGGTGGGTTTCTGCTTGGTCCTGCCCTTTGCATCATCACCTTCCACTGTCCCCCGATACACTCTACGACACTCACCTTGGACCTCGACATGGACTGCCATTTTCTGTTTGGTTACCAATGACACAACGATCAGACTGCGGACTGAACTCTTCCTCTTCCGATGTACTTGTCCTTCCCTGAAGGACTCTGGCTGGCCCTCCGCGGGCCAATAATGTGAAGTGGAGTTTGCATGGCCCTGTACTGCTCCAGCTGCGACACTCCACTGGATGTGAATTAAACATTCATAATCGCACAGATGTGTCATGCCTTTGATCATTCACATATGTGAGTATGGTTGAATATAGGGTGAGAGATTCTCCCTGACATCCATGTTGCTCATGTCATGGAACTTGAGTGACAGGGTGCAACAGTGCCGATTGTGGTCCGGGTGGCGTAGTCACTACAACAGGGACACCCGCATCAGTTGCTTCCACATCCAGCCCAGAACTGGAGCACGCCCAGAGCCCCGGGTTCATTGTTCCCATCCCAACGCTGGCCTGCCATACGCCAGGACAGTCCACTCCGCTTACGCTTACAGGGGTGGACGACAACGCTAAATGTCCCAGGTCGTCCCTGTTGTGACCTGCTGATCACTGGTCTACGGCCACGGCCACTCCCTGAGGGCTCGTTCAGACCCACACCACGCTCATCCAGCACAGGCGTCACAGGACATGTGACCCTGCCAATGAAAGGGGCCTAGCACGTCACATACCCCACTGCCGGTGTGGTAGTCTGGGGGAGGTCCTGGGGGGGTGGCGGGCCTGGGTGTGGGGGCGGTGGGTGTTGTGGCCCTCTTGGGGCTCCGAGCTGCATGATCAGTAGCTCCATGGCATCTATTGTTCTTCAGGTGTGGCTCTGGGCTGGGCTCCCTTTCATGGTGCAGGTTGTTGTCCGACTTAACACCAGGTAAGAGCAGGTGTTAAATCCCTGCTGCTAACGCGCTTTATCGCATGTTTTTTATTCTTATTGCCGATCTGGCTGGTCGTTGAGAATGTTGCGAAGTGGTGTTTTTGCGGATTTTTGCACGGGAACGCCTACTCTGCATTTCATTAGCGTTAGTTGCTGGTATCATTTGTGGCGATGTTTTTTGCGGCTGCTGTCGCAGGAAAACTGGTGATGTCGGCTGTTAGCACCTGCTTGTGAATGGTGCGATAAATTTATCGCCACTTTGGCTGCAATAAAGTGCCGCTAACTCGCCGATAAGTCCTTGAGAATATGCCCCGAAGTCTGCTACAAAAACTTGAAATATAGCAAAAAGCATAATGCAGGGACAAGAAGAATTTAACAAACTTTAGATAGAGGGGTTGAAATAAAAGGTGAGACAGTATAAAAAAATAAACAAGGCAAAATTATTCTACTAGTGGGAAGATGTTAAGGGTAGGGAAATAATAATAACAGGACTTACTGGGGCCAGCAGAACCATCTGCCGCAGTGCTGCTGATGGTGGTGGTTCTACCCACCGCTGCACTGATTGTAGCAGCCCCTTCCCCCGGATGTGATGATACCCTCTTGCCCTTGGGTGTTGATGTAAGAAATAAGAAATAAAGAAGGTAAAAAAAATAGATTAGTGGTACAGTTAATCTCCCCAAAAATATTTTGACAGGCAGACGCAGTAGCATTGTTCTTTTCTAAATCAGATAGCATATTGCCCTATTCCTAATTTCCAAAACCTAAGCCCTGTTCCGAATTTCATAAACCTAAACTACATTTTGAACTAATCCTTTGATGGGCCAACACAGTCTCCATTTACAATGCATATTACACATCACTGGAAGATTGGGACTGTATGAGCTACATAAAAAAAGGCACAGAGTACGCTAACTCCCTGATATGCTACTATCTTAGTGAAAGGACAGAGGAGTCTAAATCACTTTGTAAATAATCAGTCCAAGCGAGCTCTGTCGAGTATGAGTAGGTAGTGCCGAGCACCTGGCGAGCTGAAGGTGGATCAGACATTATTCATAATGTAAACTTAAATTACCTCGGAGTGTGAGAGGGGCATGCTATTAGGAAAAAAAATAGCATTTTTGGAAAGCAAAAAATAATTACTCACCAAGCCCCGGACCCTCAACACCCAGAAGGTTCACAATCAATTAAATCCGCCCAGTGGTGCATAAGCTGCTATGTGGTGCCCTGCACCCCAGTGATACAGCGCATGCACCAGTGCAGTCTCCCGTACAGCAGCCAGCGCTCCAGCAGTGAAACCCTGTCCAAGGCCTCCCGCCTGCTGCCAGCATGGAGGGGGTGCTGCACAAAAAAACAAGTGCGGCCACATCCACCTCTGTAAAACTGGGGCGGGCTGCACCCCTGAGTGGCGCTGGGGGCCACAGGGTGTGCAACAAGTTGCCGCACTGTCTCAGCACTTGGTGCCCATTCTGCCATTGGGCCAGGTGAAAAAAAATAAGACAAAAGCATAAAGGAAGAACTGAAGGATGTGGAACACAAGGTAGAAAGGGAAAACAAAAAAGTACACAAAGTCACAAAAAAGTTAAAAAAATCAAAACATAAAATACAGACAAACAGTGATGAACACTGATAAAAAAAAAAAAGCAAATGAGGGGTGGGTGAGTGGGATTAGGGGGAGGAATAGAATAGACTGAAAAAGGCCCAGCCCCATGCACAGAACAGCAGAGAAAGCAGGAAAACAAAATGGCTGTGGCCATGTGGACCACGTGGTGCCGTTCACACTGATTTTTAAGTGCGGAATGCACTACTGGCCTGAAAAAGCGGCGCAGAATGGGAGAACGAGCATTCTTTTGCCCATTCGCGGATTTCCACGGAATCTCGCTGAGTTTTTTTGGAACTCCGCAGAATCCGGCAGAGCAAAACTCTACAATTTCTGCCCAGTCCTAGGCAGAAGTACGTATGGTAGGAAGCCTTACTACTGATATAGTGATTACATTTTTGGAAGATATCTTTGTGAGGAAGGGTATTCCTGAGGAAATAGTATTGGATAATGGGCATAATTTTTTTCAGGAAAGATGAAGGAATTCTTGTTGGTGTCAGTCATAAGACATACTACAGTTGCTTTATATCATCCAGAGACAAATGGTCAAGTGGAAAGGTGTAACAGAATTGTGAAGGAGTCTATTCAGTTGTCCATCAAGTCAGGGTTGTGTTGGAGGAGGACTTTACAAGCTACTCTATTGTCATATATGGTAACTACCAATTCTGTAACCAATGACACTCAGTTTGAATTGTTAAGTGGGTGAAAACCTGTGACTAGGTTGGCACCATAATGGTAAATGAGACAACAGAAGGTAGAGCCTGTGATGATTGGTGGTTCCGAAATGAAGGAATGAGTCAGGCAGCATCAAGAGAAAGTGAAGAACCACATGTTGAAATTTCGCAGGAAGGCAAACTGTTATTCGGGCCTAGTTGCTGGAAGTTGGATTTGCATTAGGAAGCCGGGCATCATTCTAAAGGGTCAGGCATTATAGTCTGATGAGTGGTTGAGGAGATGAAGTCTGCTGTGAGAATTCAGGATGGTAGTGTTTGGTATATGGGCAGGATATTGTTGTGTAAATGGAAGGTTAAGGGAAGGAGTAGTGAGGATGATGAGGAGGCGGACAAGGTCTTCCTAGGTGTCTGTGTTAAGGAGTTACTCAATGTTCCAGAAGAATCACCTGGACTAAGGAACAAGGAGGAAGTTAGCAAGATGGTAAGAGATGTTGGCACAAGAGTACATAGATTGGCATTTTGTTACATGGATTATATATTAAGTTAGGTAATCTTAGTTTATTTAGTTTGTAAACATACACTTTAATTTGTTATTATAGTATATGTAGGGGACTGGTTGTGACAGAGATTTTGTATTTAGTTATTATTGTGGGTTTTATTCGGGTTAGTAGATGTTGGTATTGGGTTGTTAAATAGGGTAGGGAGTTGAAAAGTAAATTGTTGAAAGAGGGGAAATGTGCAGTACTTTGATAGAATGTGCAGGACGTGTGGGTAGTGGGAATGTGGAAGCGGTAGTATGTGATGTCGGGAGTAATGGTGCCTGGCCGGCAGTTGGAGGGTGACCGGAGGAGATGCTAGACGTTCCTGGTGCTCTGTCCTGTTATTTGGAATAAAGCTTTTTAACCAACTTACCGACTTGGATTCTCATTACAAAGTGCTTGTAAAGAAGAGACAGGGAACACATGCAACCCTCAAATACTCCCCTATGTCTGGTGAATTTGTGTCCCCTAAGTGCTTCTATGTTCCAGGGAAATGCTTGGGGCTTGTGCCCTTCGCAACCATACGTCCCTGTGAGACATGTTATCGAACGTTCTACAGCTCACTACACCTGGAATTGAGTCTACAATAGATGCATATTTACAAGATGTTCTAAAAGGAAAGGAAGATGATCCATTTAAGCACTGGACCTCCAAGAAGACTGTGTAATAGGGATCAGTTTCCTTTCTGTACATTAAAAGATCATGGTTTCTGTATATGCTAGTGTGCTATGTCAGAAAATCCCTTTAGTTCAGCAAGTGCTATTACTTCTGAACATATTAGAAATGTTGGTCTCTTGCGCAGATGAAAGGGCTCCATTCCCCTCCTACTGTCGGAACATATTACAAATGATTGTACAAATATAGAAAGGTCTTCTCTGACATAAGGAATGTCCCACTTCCAGGTTGAGGGCAGATAACTGAGATGAGTGGACTAGTAGAGTTGGTCAGTGGCCAAGACTAATAGCATTTTTGGTGTTGAACTCTGAGTCTTCTGATGAAGATTCAAGAGTATGCAATGTTATGAGGTTGTTTATGTCATTGTGTTGTACAGCACTACCACAGTTGTGTAGACCAGCAGGATATAGTGACACCTCACAGTGGTGAGTCATGCAGACCAAAAGTTCTTAACAAAAGTCACATAGAAGGAAGGCATAACAACAATATTTAATGGCATATGCCCAATTGGAGAAGCAAGTTAAATCTTTCCTTCATTTTCAAGTCTTAGCTTAGCAGATACTATAATTTGCTGAAACTTGTTGCAAAATGTCATTACAAAACCTCAGCAAAGCACTATACATATAGTGGCCACAAGAAAGAGCCTTAGGCACAGCAATATTCTTCAACATCACAAGAAGCTGGTAATGTGTCAACAACAAACCAGTTGCTATAAGATCCCATGCATTCCAGTTACTCTTCCTGCTCTTTGGGATATTTAAATGAGTACTTTCACACACAGATATTTCATCTGGTATCAATGTATGTCTTCTGTGTGGAGGTACAGCAATATAACTCTATGACAGTAAGAGACATGGTCTTGAGCATAGCAATGGATATTTGAATGCTGGTGGTGTCATACAGTCAACAGTGGCACCATTGCAGGATATTTAGGAGCATAGTGCTAACTTATTAATGGACATCTGAACCCTTTCCACCTTACTTATGCACTTATGCCTGACAGTATGCATGCCATTGATTCAGCATTGATGACTCACGGTCCATCAGGAACATTGAACTGATAATTCTGGACCTGTGCTCTAAAATTGACCCAAGATAAAGAAAAAGGCATGTACAGATCAGAATATCCCTAAATCTAATCCTTGTATTCAATGATAATTACACCATACACCTCCAGCTCCCACAGTGTATATCATGCTGCTCTATTACAGCAAAATAAATGCAATCCACTCACTAGCCCTACACATCACCCAATCCACAAGCTTTCTTTCTTTTAACTATCCTGCTACACCATTTGGAGGTTTGGAGAAAAGGTGACACACATTTCATAGTGAGCAACACACCTGCTCTTCTTTGGTAGCCAGGCTCGAAGGGAAACAGTTGTTTTTTCATGGAAGTGTTTACTACATGTTTGTAGCATTATATCACGGTATGAACTACTAGCTTTCATGGAATGGGCTGACCTACAGTAGAAACAGCTTGTACGTGCAAGTAACTATTATGTGGATCCACCATTACCGTTTCATAACTATTAACTTTGGACTTTCATACAGAGGGAGTAAGGTCTGAGGTAGATTTCATGGAGGACTGGTCTATGTATCAAAAGTATTTACTGACAAGAGAATCATGTGCTTTTGTTGGCAGGGTATTTCAATATAGGACTTTACCCTAGGAACAATGGGCCAGGAGACAAAAATTGAATTCGCAAAAAGTGGTGGCCAGTTGCATGCTGATGTTTTGTAATTGGAATAGAATTTTACAAAGCAAACTCCATACTAATATGTCAGTTCAAATATTTTCCCTTCGGAAATGGTCACAACCTGACCTATCTCATTACCATTCATTAGGTGGGCCGCAAATTGCAACTCACTTCAATTGATGGCCATTAGAGCTGATGGTGGCCTGTGGCTTACAGGAAAAGGGCTGTATTTAACAAACACATATATATTTTCTGAAAAATGTTTGATATTATGCAGACCCCTGGATCAATGACTACTCCTTTACTCTTCAACATACAACTAATGGCCATGGGGAGTTTGGGGCCAACAAGACTACCTCATTTCTTCAGGGCTATCAGAAGCAGCCCCTACACAGGAATGACAATGACTTACATAGCAGCTTTACTCACACAGCCAATAATTAGCATCATTGCGTCTAGGGGTCGGTGTAACTCACCTAATGCTGTGTAGCGAAATCCCATGGAATTACCCAAAACTTCTGTGAGATTATGTGGAATTACACAAGAAGAGCGATTCTGCATTTAGTGCTATATTCATGATTATTGACTGCTAGCAGCCGCTCATGCGCGCTAAATGAACGCTAAATGTGCACTTGAACAAAATAATTCACATCCACAAGTTTGGTTCTGATTTTATCTGTCAATATGCAGAATTATAGATGGATAACTGTCAAAAATATGGTTGTTTTAAGGTGAGGAGCTGCACGTGACATCACAAACAATGAAACTGAAACTCAAGTTGTGTACAAGTCACTTGGTGCCATATGTAAAGATTACGAATTGTGATTTCCAAATAACGATTTTTACCAATTTTGGAAATCGCAATTCATAACACATGAAAGTTTTAATTTTAAATTAGTTATTCCTAGTGGGTTGCAAATCAACCTACTCATGAATATTAATGATGTAGATTGCAATTTACGACCCACTAGGATTTGACACCATCACATGGATGGTGGCCTGCTTGGGTCAGCAGACCACCATGTCTGTGATTGCTTTTTAAAATAGCAAGCTTTTTTAAAAAAATGCAGCCATTTCCTTTAAAGGAAACAGGACTACCTTTAAAAAGAAAAGACTCTCTTTTTTGTTTGTTTAAGAAGACACAGTGGTCCCATGAACTACTGCCTCCTTTTTTTACATTCACTAAGGGGAAGGGGACCCCTTTACATTTGCGAATGGGTTACCACTATGTGCTTGTAGTCAGTGAATTATTAATGTTTTGTAACTGTACTTCGGTTGCAAAATATTAATATATACAATTCTGAATCGGTATTTGGAAGGGATGCCCCTTTCAAATACCGAATTGAAATTTGGTCTCAAACAAAAATAGGTATTCGGTAACGTGTTACCAGATTGGCAGTTTGGGTTTCATATATATCAAAATACTTTTTCTGATCGGAAACAGCCCGATTCTAAGAATCGGGCCATTTGCTACCTAAATAAAGGTTAATAAATATGGGGCATATTATCAACGAGGCGATAAACAATTATCGCCGCTTTTGCGTCCGTTTTCGGACGAAAAGCGGCGATAATTGTATCGCCTAATCAGCAAGGTCACGCTATCGCGTGAATCCTTGCATTATCGCCTCTTTCCCCAACGCCCATCTTTGCATCTCTAATGAGATGCAAAGTGGGCGTTACTGGCGTACCCCGGATGGACTACGTTGCAAATATCGCTGATGTTCACATCGCGATATTTACAAGGCAGCCCACATGATTTTAGCAGAGGTTAGATTTTGGCAAAAACGGCCATTATCGCCAAAATCTAACGTCTGCTAAAATCCTGACTTAGCCATCCCTAACATAGGGGGTGGATTATGCTGATACGACCACAGGGTCTTATCAGCAGATTATCGCTGCTTTGCAGGGAACATCGCTGGAAAACCAGCGATGTTCCCTGCAAAACGGCGATAACCTCGCTATCTCTGGAATTTTTATCGCCCTGGAGAAACGCGTTGTTAATAACGCGCTACCAGGGCGATAATTTCCAGAGATAGCCTGCGATAGGACTATTATCGCTAAGCACGGCCAGCGATAATTATCGCTGGCCGTTGATAATATGCCCCTATGTCCCTCAGATGCGTGACATGAAAGATTCCCTGTTATTCATACCTCCTCCATATGAAATTAACTTCTCTTCCATATATTGAGCCTGTCTTTATATATTCATTGAACTCATTAGCAGCTTGCAATATCCTACTTATGCGCAGTTGAGGACAATTTACCCCATATATAAGAAGGGTGGAGAATTTGAAGAGGTTCTCATAAACTATGGGCATTCACAAAAGTAATCTGAGACAAAATCCAAACTTTACGACTTTCAGTATTCACAGAAGGCATTTAGGAGTACTAAAGTTAGGATTTTGTCTCAGTCAATCTTAAATTTTGGTCTTAAATTAAACTTAGGACAAACTTAAGTTTAACTGATACAAAATCCTAACTTTACGACTAGGATTTTGTATTTTGTCTCAGTTAACTTAAGTTTGTCTTAAGTTTAACTTAAGACCAAAACTTAAGTTTAACTGAGACAAAATCCTAACTTTAGTACTCCTAAATGCCTTCTGTGAATACCGAAAGTCATAAAGTTAGGATTTTGTCTCAGATTACTTTTGTGAATGGGGCCCAAAAACATCAACTTATCAATGTTTGTTTGCCTCTTTACATCCGATGGCAAGAGCTCAGACTATGTCATCAGGTACGATGTTAAGAAAAGTTCAATAAATGCTGAAAGTTCCCTATTATCCTGCCAGCAAACTTTCTTTGCTAATTAATTATTTTACTTTTTAAGTATATTGTATTCGATTTCAAAGTGGGAAAAACAACAGGTATTACTGAACGAAATGTAATATTTTGTGACTCTGTACCTGCAATTTGGTTTCAGTGAGTAAATGTTAACTGTAATAATGTGTTAATATATGCATTCTGTAGTGACTCACGCTATTTTATGTTGTTCCCGTAATCCTGAATCCACGCATTAGAGTTAACATTTCCCAAAATGATAAAGCGGCTACGAGAAAGTGTTAAGGTCAGTTAAAATATTTCTCAGTATTAAATCAACATGATGCCGATATACAGTTTTCTGCTCGTGTACTGCTGCAAACATAGTTTAGGGTAGGTGAGCTGCCGAAGGACTCGGGGACATTGGTTACAAATCATTAGTAATATGATATATGCCTTTGCATTTCATACATTACCTGGAATGGATTCGAGACACTTCAGGTTACAGAAAGCGCTCTCACTCTCTCTCTGTAATGACATGATGTGTGCAGCCAGCGGAACCGAAGCCATTAGCAAAGTCAGCCATCACACACAAATTTATGTGCCACTTAGCCGCACAGAGATCCTCAGCTGAGGGTGGGCCACAATAAAGAACGTGCTGTCCTAATGGAGAACAAAATAGCTGCTATACATTATCTCTTTTGGGAGCTGTAAAAGGAGTTTGAATACAGAAAATGTGTGTTTATGTCTGAGAGTTGCATGCAGAGAAAAAGCTGTAGATATGGTATTGGTTCAACAAAGGAATAACTTTCTCTAGCTACTTCACAAAGGCCGCTTATCAGGTAGCTCAAGGAAAGTGGTAAAATGAGGGGCAGCAGGAGCCAATGAGTGAGTGAGGTTGTGACATGCGGATGCGTGCTAAAAGAAGATCAAAAGTCAATACGGCATCATTTATGAGGCCCCTTGCGCCGCCGGACCGTCACTTTTTGTAACGTTCTGTGGCACCGGAGCCTGCTTCATATTTACGTGGCAGCACTAAGCCACTTTTTTGGGCTTAATGCTATCTCGTAAATATGGCTCCCTTTAGCGCAGTTTCTTGCGTTAAAGGGGCGTGAAATGGCTGTCGCTGGGGGCGTTCCCAGCAACATCCATGGCTTTTTGACACTGCCCCAGATTTACGAGAAATCGTAAATCTGAGGCAGAGCCAAAAACATACACCTCCCCAGGGGAGGCGTAAGGGAGGCACAAGGAGGAGAAATATCTTTATTTCTCCTCGTTTGCATTCTCCAGCACACATATAAAGAGGAAAAAGACTCTTCTGATTGTTTCTGTGCAGGAAGGTTTCCCTTCCTGCACAGAAATAATCATCCCCGCAATGCAGGCACCCTTGCACCATGGTGCAAAGTGCCTGTGTTGGCCCATGGCAGCCCATTGTGCGCTGGCGCAGGGGAAAAGTACAGGAATGCGCTGTATCTAATAGATACATCCCATTCCCGCCCTTTTCTTTTACTGTAGGGCAGTGCAGCAGGAAGGCCTGCGGCGCTGCCCTACGGTAAAACCTCATAAATGAGGCCCAACAGTATCTGGCCATGTGAGAAGAACTTGTGCTTAAGTCGCCAGTGGTACAAATCCAATAAAGTGTAGAATTATAAAACCTTTTTGCACTGCCAGAAAAATGTGTTATTGATGAGCCTATACGTCCCTATAGGCTAGATAGGAAACCAGAGATGTTGATGTGCAAATCTTTATTAAGTAGTCACCTTTAATTAATCCCATCCATCAGCAGTCCTCAGCCTCTCGCTCCTGCTCCAAGCTCCCAGCTCAACTGAACCACTATATTCCCTGTCCATAACAACAGAACACAACTAGCTAAACATTCTTACAATCTCACATATCTTCCATTTATCAAACAAACATATAGGCAATGAACAAATACATAAAAGTCACATGCCTATAAAACACTATCCTAATTCTTAATCTCGTAAATAAGCAGGTTTTCTTCTAACACGCCAACTCTTCGTGCAACACACTGGAGCTTCCAAAGAGTGACCAGCGTCCTTTGCAGATTGATCTGCAAACTTGTTTTCAGACTTTAGTTCAGACACAGGTAGCTTGAACTTTGCAAATCTTCCAAGGCTTCATATTCTGTGGTCCTCAGTTTTGACAGCATTGTAAAATATTTTGTGGCTTTCAAAGTTTGGCAAAATGTGGACACGCACTCATCCTTTCTAGGTTTTCTGATTTTGACCCAATCACCCATCAGTTACCATGATAGCCTTATGCCTATCGTAATTTTTTCTTTTAATCATCTTGTATCTCTCCATTTCCTTCCAGTCCTCAACACTGGACATCAATTTCTCACAACACAATGTAGTGTGCATGTTATCGATGTAATTGTTACCAATGTACATTTCACCTTCTATAGCATTAGTATTGTATGGTACTTCTTACCAGTGCTTTAAATGGGAAAAAAGAAGTGCAGGTACTCATTAAAATGAGTTAGAGGTGTGGCAAATGGGCAGGGCTAGGGGCGGGGCTAATGGCAAGATATGATGATACATGACTTCTGTACCAGTTGCAGCACATATCAAAACGCATGAGAAATGCGTTTATGTAAACAAAACAGGCGAACTCATTACACAAAATGAAAGCCAAACAGGATGATGTGTTAACATTTGCTTGTTTTGTAATATTTGCTGCTGGTCCTTAATGCCATATGTTATTTGTTGTTGTTTGGCACAATACTATATATTCTCAAGCGTGCACACACACAGAGAGCGAAACAAGCTGAGATGAACACAAAAGCATTCCACCCATTCCCTTTAAAATATCTCCTGAGAGTGTCCTGATTCTCTCCCTCTTTCTCTCACAAAAATAGGCACACACAGGTCGGCGAGCACACAGACATATATATATATGTATAAACGATAAATAAAGTTAACAAGAAATGCACAGGATTTTTGACTGTACACACATTTGTATTAAAATACCATTTCAAAGCCCATTCATGATTTCAGAACTCAACAAATATCTGGTATTTTTATGTGAGAAAAGTGCCAATCCTAACTTCACCTGTCACCTCACTTCTATACATTCATCACTCCCCCTTCCTTCTATGTTCATCTTAACTTACCCTCCACCAAATCCATTTGCCAGTTGTCCTGGGGCTCATTCCTGGAGTGCTGCAGCGTTCCCTGCTGTTCATTCCTCTATGGGAAGAGCTAACTTTACACCCAGGGAGCCAGTACCCAGGTCAGTCACTGTTATCATGTAAAGACAGCGATTAGTGTTGGAGGGGCACACAAACAAAAAGATGAGGAAAAAAACGGCTTTGGGGAAGGTAGAGGATTGTGTGTCGCTGCCGCTCACTTTAGTACGGCCAGTGCATTTCCTTAAATGGGACAGGATCACTGACTGGCAGCCCCAGCCCATTACACACGCCTGATGGAGGAAGGGGGTGGGGGTGGCCTTAAGCACTTTAAGCCTAATAGCCGTTGCACACCTTATCGACAGTGCAGGGTCTGTCTAGACCCTGTCCTGTTGATCACAGCATGACGCAAGGCAAGCCCTCTCAGACCCCTGCAGTCTGGGGACATTCAAGTGGGCGCTGCTGGAATCTCCAGCAGCGACTCTGCAAAAGGCCACTGAGGGGCTCGGTGACTTGCGAGCTCCTCGGAAGCAGAGCAGCATCTGCCCTGAGCTGGAGGAGATACCTCACCTGAGCCTGCTGTGCCCTCAATGAGGGTACCGGTACTCTCCCTGGCCTAAGAAATGTGCCGGTACTGACGGCCAGAAAATTCGGAAGTGCCAGTACTCAGTACCGGTGAGTACCGGCCCATTTAAAGCACTGCTTCTTACCCTGTGCACTTTTCTGTTTAGCTTACGTTCTGGAAAGGAGTGGTATCTCAGGTTCCAGCAGCGATTGCAGTCAGTTGCTGCTGGGACCGCGAGCTGACCAGTCATTCCCAGTCGTGGGCAAACACTGGGCCTGATTCACAGAACTAACTTACGTCAAAAACGTAAAGTTAGTACTTTTTGGTATTCACAGAATACACTTACTCATTTTGGTATTCACAGAATGAACTTACTCATTTCGGTATTCACAGAAGTTAGTAGTCCTAACTTTAGGACTCCTAAATGCCTTCTGTGAATACCGAAAGTCTTAAAGTTAGGATTTTTCTCAGTTTAGGAGTAGTAAAGTTAGGACTCCTAACTTTAGGACTCCTAAATGCCTTCTGTGAATACCGAAAGTCTTAAAGTTAGGATGCCTTCTGTGAATACCGAAAGTCTTAAAGTTAGGATTTTTCTCAGTTTAGGAGTAGTAAAGTTAGACAAATCCTAACTTTAAGACTTTCTGTATTCACAGAAGGCATTTAGGAGTCCTAAAGTTTTTGGGCTGCGGATGCAACCTCCTCTGTGGAAATTCGAACAAATAATTGATAACTTTATATTGGGGTACGGTGCAGCTACAAATGTATTTTGTTGTAAAGTTTGTTCTTGATTTATAACCATTTTACTTAAATTGTCATTTTGTTTCAGTGCTCATATTTCTTACTGGGTTTTTAAGTCAAATAATGGCAGCTGTCCACAACATTTTGTACAACCATCTCCATTCCTAGCACATCCAGGGAAACCACAAATTAAATGGAGGCAATGGCTGAGATTATTTGAAAATTATCTTGTTGCCATAGATGCAGTGAGTTATAGTCCTGCACCTCAATTGGCTTTGCTATTTGTTATTTTGGGACAAGCTGCACAGGAAGTATTTGATAATCTACCAATCATACCTGCCCTCCAAGGAGAGTCAGGTGATTCTACATGGAACATTTACAGAGAGGCCATTGAACAACTGAGTGAGCAATATTCTGATGAATCTAGCATTATGCTTAAAAGGCATAATTTCTTTAAGCGCAAACAACACATGGAGGAAAGTGGTGAAGAGTATCTATCAGCACTAAGAGTGTTGGCGGAAATGTGATTTTGGCACAAATGATGACACTTACATTAGTGATCAATTTGTATTTAATTGCTACTCAAGGTACATCCAAGATAGATTGCTTAGTCACAGGAATTCTACACTGATGGAAGTTATTGATCTTGCCAAAACCTTTTAGAAATCTATGGTTTCTTCTAAAGCCCTAAATCCTGGAGACTCCATTAGTTCAGACCCATACTTGATTCTGAACAAGTAGGGGAGACATTGTGTTACATTAATGTATGCGGTAACGAAAAAAAAATCTCTACCAAGAAATCTTCATATGCCTGTTAAAGATGAGAGCCCAAGTCTCCCCTTAGTAATAATACCATGTGTCCAGATATCGGAAAATGATGTTTAATATGCAAAAAACTGGTCATTTCTAGAATTTATGTAAGTGCAACAAGAACTCAATTTGAATCAACAGTGTTGATGTTCAAGCAGATAACTACGCCGAAAGGCTTAGTAATGTGGTCTAACCATTGAATGTAATGCTGTAATGAGTTCTTGTCTAGACAAAAGGCCTTTATATGAAGCTAGAATTGGAGATATTTCATTACAGCTCATGGCTGACTCGGGGTTTCATGTTGCTATTCTTAGAGACCATTAACAAAATGTTGTTCCCTGTGTCTATTGTTTTTATTTACTACCTCTACCTCATGCTATTCACACACTTACATACAATGCATCCAAACTATAAGCCTTTTTTTTTGTAAAAATATCTCCTCCTTTATTGAAAAAATGATTTTGTATACAGCATTAAAAATGGGTTTTTTTAAAACAAAACAGTTCATAAATAGTTCATAAAAACGTCTTACAGAAGAGACCACGGACAGTGTTATTATAGAATATCTCCCATATGTGTAGAGATCCTATATCTGCACATCAATTATACTTTACCACGTATTTAACATTTCTTTATAGGCAAGGAACCACATTTCAATTTTATTCACTGCTACATATGTAATAATAGACAATCGTGTTCAGGTAGTACATCTAACAGTAAGTCTCCAAAGTAAAAGCATACATTTAATTTTGAATAATAAAACATTACAATACAAAACAGTTGTCGACGCGGCGTTTCGGTGGACTAAAACTGGTTGACACCACCTTCTTCAGGACAGACTTTAGATTAAAAACAGTATTGTTCACTAGTTTATATTATCAATTATGTAGACATTCATTTCATGGAGTAGTTCACTTCCTTAGAGTTTGATTCAACACTCCATCGTGGTATTTCAGGGCTTAGTCCATTAATTGATAGGCTTTTATGGCTGACGTCTTATCCTTAATTTAGGGTTATGGCGTAGGCCTCCTTAGTTTCTTCACCCTTATGCTTTGTCCAATTTTTAGAGCCACTTTTTGTTTATCCTCAGCCTCAAAGTCGCACTAAATGATATTCGTCCAACCAGATCAAGAGTCCCCCGCATAAGAGTCTATTATTTTTCAAGAAAGGAGGAGATATTTCTACAAAAAAAAAGGCTTATAATTTGGAAGCATTGTATGTAAGTGTGTGAATAGCATGAGGTAGAGGTAGTAAATAAAAACAATAAACACAGGGAACAACATTTTGTTAATGGTTAATTTAACCCAGTTCCCTTTGTGTCTGAAGGGTTGCTCTCAAATTTGTTTTTTGAGACTATTCTTAGAGACACCACATTTTATGAGAAATGGGGTGATAATGTATCACTTTTGCCTGCTGATGTCAACCCAAAGGCTTTTGGGGAAAAAGACATCAACTTGTTAGAGTATTTTGTGATGGTTGTAAAATGTCTAGGAAGAACAACGAAGACTACAGTCTATGTTGCCATTAAAGGTAAAGACACTATTGGGTGGCAGGACTTAGCAAAAATAGGCTTATACCTCAGACCAGGTGCTGAAAATCTGGTTGCTCTGGGGAAATCCGTATTGCATATGTTTCTAATGATAACAATGAAACCAAAATCAAAGTATATTGTCTTAGTACAAGGACATCTTCCGTGAACAAATAGATACTGTGCGAGGGCTTGAGCATCAAATCAAACTTAAACCTCAAGCTCAACCTGTAGTCCATAAAGTTTGTCAGGTGCAGCTTAGTATCAGAGATGAGCTTAAGGAATTATTGAACACTTTGTGCTCAGAAGGTGTCATTGAGTCTTGCAATTCTTCACAATAGGTTTTTTCAGTTGTGGTTGTGCAATAAAATCAGGAGAGATCAGATTGTGTGCGGATCTTGGTACACTAAACTAAAATATATTGGTGGCCTGTCACCCACTCCCCAAAATACTGGCGTTATTAGCAAACATAAGAGGTCGCCAACTACTTTTTCATTATAGATTTACCCTCTGCGTACCATCAAATTGCACTTACACCAGAATCTAGAGAATTAACAACTTTCATCACACCGTTTGGGGTTGTGTAGCTATCTTAGATTACCTTTTGGGCTTACATCGGTAGCCAGCGTCTTTCAAAAACCTATGGATATTTTGTTTGGAGAAGTAGATGGAGTGCAAGCGTATGAGGATGTCATTCTGGTTTACGCATAAAATTTAGAAGCTCATATTGTCATTTTGAAAAAGGTACTCTCTATCCTGTTGTGTGGTGGTATGACCATTAGACGCAACAAATGCAAATTTGTCACACACAAATTTGATTATCCACGCCACACTGAATCCTCTTCAGGGGTCAAACCTAAATTTTGCCTTATTAAATCCATAAAGGATACAGCTCCACCCAGGGACGGGGATGCCCTCTGTTATTTTTTGGGACTGGCTGAATATTACGCCCGTTCTCTTCAGGGTTATACACAAATAGTTGAACCCCTTAAGGGCATTGTTAAGAAAAAGGTGCAAAGTTAGTATGGTCTAAGGAGGAGGATACAGGCATTGCCAGGGTTAAAATGATGATTGAAGAAGCCCCCACTTTAAAAGCTTTTTGGCAGGGTAGCAAATGCATGATCACAGTTGATGCCAGCTTGGTAGAACTAGGTGCTGTACTTAGCCAATGGGTAGGAAATAAGGAGAAAGCTGTGGTCTTTGCCTCAAGAATGTTGAAACAGAGTGAGAAACTCTACAGTACCATCGATCAGGAAGCGCTAGTTTGTACCTGGGCTGTACAAAAATTCTGAATGTATATATGGGGACGTGAGTTCGAATTATTCACTGATCACAAACATTTGGATCTTTTTTTTGAAAGGGAATGGTATGAACAATGTGTCTGCAAGGCTTGTGACGAAAGTGTCCAAGCTTCAAGAATGCAATTTTGAGGTGAAACATGGCTAGAGGAAGACACTTTCATGGTCACTGTTTAGCCTGTATGCCACTAACGACAGTGATGAGGATGAAGGTGTGGAAGATCTAGAATGTGTTGTTGCAGTTGTAGATGCAATTTCTGAATGCAAAAGCAAAGTGTCAGAAAAGGTTTGGATGTTGGTGTATACCATTGATGAGATCTTACAAAAAGTCAAGCAATATATCATGAATGGATGACCTGAGGGTCGATGCTTGTCAGGTGACTTAAACATTTTTCTGTTATCTGTGATGAGTGATATGATTAAAAGAGGTGATTTGTTTGTTCTTCCAGAGAGTTTGAGAAATTACATCATTTTTTTAGCTCATCAAGGACATCTGGGAGTTAATAAGACAACCAAACTATTAAAACAACACTATTGTTGGCCTGCACTTGACAATCATGTGAAACAATTCATTGACAAATGTGGGTAATATCTTATTTCTGAGAAACACTGAAAGAATGGTGAGATTCTTTTGCATCCCATTCCTTTCCCCGATGCCACCTGGAAAAAAGTGGCGTTGTTTTTTTCAGGTCCTTTTATAGTCTTACGAAGCAACATGCATTACCTTATAGTGTTGATTGATTATTATTCATTATTATTATAATTATTATTGTTGACTCACCCAGCACTGACTCTACCATCACATTTTTGGAAAATATTTTTGCCCTGGTGGGATCACCAAAGGAAGTTGTGACAGACAATGGCATCCACTTTGTCTCAGAGCGCATGTGCAAACTGCTGCAAAGCCAAGACATTAAACATATGAAAGTCAACCAGAGAACTTTCGCCCCATTTCTCTACTTCCTTTTGTGGCTAAACTGGCTGAAAGGCACATCAATTTACAATTGACAGAGTTCATCACAGAGAAGAATATCCTACACGAGACAAAATCAGGTTTTAGGCCACAGTATAGTATGGAATTGGCCCTGCTTCTGGCCTCAGAGACACTACGCAGGGGGGCTGACGAAGGGAAATCTGGGGCTCTCATCATGCTGTATCTCAGCGCAGCATTCGATACAGTCTCGCTCACGATGTTACTGGATCGACTTTGGACACAGGGTGTAAAGAGTAGGGCCTTTGATTGGATTGCAGGTTTCCTTCATAAGCGCTCGTTGCAGGTTATTCAGAAGCCCTACACTTCGGACATTATTCCATTACAGAGGGGAGTGTCTCAGGGGTTGGCACTGAGCCCCACTCTTTTCAACTTTTACCTGCGCCCATTGGCCGACGTTATTGAGGGCCACGGAGTGAAGATGGTGTCATATGCTGATGACACTCAGCTTATTATTACACTAGCTAAAGATGATGATAGGACTGCAGCAAATTTTAAACTATGCCTGGCTGACCTCGCGACATGGATGCAAGCCAGCTGCCTGAAGTTGAATGCAGAGAAAACAGAGGTGCTGGTGGTGGGGAAACAGACCTCTATCAGGTCCTCGGCCTAGTGGCGGGCAGATTTGGGCCTCACCCCGTGCCCAAAACCCAAAGTGTAAAATCTAGGCATCCTTTTTGATGCGCAGCTATCGTTTGATAGTCAGATCAGGGCCACTGTGGGCATTTGCTTCAGGGTTCTGAGACTGATAAAGAAGCTACTGAGGCTAATACCGGCCGCAGCACAAAAAACAGTAGTGCAGGCCTTGCTGGTATCTCGGCTTGACTACTGTAATGTGCTCTATAGGGTACTTCTAGAGGCAGGCTAGCGATGCTGCAAAGAGTACAAAACACTGCAGCCCGGATGCTTCTAAGGCTAACGAAATGGTCTTCCATTAGCCACGGTCTGGCTGAACTCCACTGGCTCCCAGTTAAACATAGAATATTGTTTAAAGGCCTGAGCTTCGCACATAGGTGTGGCGCCGCGGCCAGGGCGACTGACGCTGGAATCTGGGGCTCACGGTTCGATCCCCGGCACCGGCTGCAGGTCAGCCCAGCACCATGTGACTCTGGGCAATAGCTTGCTTAATCTTCCCGACGGCCCCCAGCGCCGGGATGCCTTCTGGTAGCTGTTCGCGCTTTACAAATACTGGATTTACATTTACATTTACATTCACATAGGAAATGTATCAGAGGGGTCCCAGCTACCTCTTCCCCCTGATCAAGGCTCACACTCCCTCCAGAGCACTCAGATCTGGAGAAGCAGCGCTGGTAGTAATCCCCAGAGTACGTCGGGCAAGACTGGGGGGGCTGCTCGTTTGGGCTGCATGCAGCCAAGCTCTGGAATTCAATGCCAATCAACCTAAGACTTGAGCAGTCTGAGGCTAGTTTCCGGAAAAATCTGAAGACCTGGCTCTTCAGACAGAGCTAGTAGTCCACCTGACTGACTCGCGAGGCCCTGTTTCTGCTTAGCGCGGGAACACTCCCTTGGAGTAACCAGGCGCTTTATAAATCAAATTCATTCATTCATTCAAAGTTGCATTATATTCACCATACTCCAACGGTTTAGCAGAAAGAGAAAACAAGATCGTGAAAGAAGGGGTACAGAGTGCAGTGACATAGGGAGGTGATGTCTGCAAGTTTCTAAAGACCAAAAGCTGGAGATACAACATTACACCTCATTGCACCACTGGCGTTTCACCGTTCGCTTTATGAGGAAGACAATCACATAGTAATTTATTGCCAAGTTGGCTTGGATGCAAAAATGACAAGAATGTTCTGCAGAAGACTTGCCATGCTGTCAATTCCAGTGTGGTTGAGAGACAAACAGCAATGAAAGATTATTTTGATAGAAAACACAATCTGCGTGATATGAATGTTGATGTTGGTACTGGGTGATGATTAAGAAACCTGTTAAGGTTTGAAAAGGAGAATCAAAATGTTAATTACCTATTCAAATGATCAACATAAATAAGGGTATTGTGTTGTTTGATGGAAAAGGGTGGTGGAGAAGAAAACAATTGGTAAAACTCAGTACTCAAAAAGCCATTACCATCATAAAAATCAGAAAAGGGGAAGATGATTCAACTTTGGTTTGATTGAAATAATTACCAGCTGAGGTTAATGATCAGTGCGTCACTAGGGACATGCAAAGGTCTGATGTTCCACCTCAAAGTGGCTCTGGTATGCTTGTTCAGGAACAAGTGTCAGACATCACCAATGCTGAATTTGGTACTAGTGGCAATTACATTTGTGGTAATAGGCAACTAGCAGCTTGCATTGTACAAAAGCCTAACAAATTTAATGATCATTTCTTGTGCTAGTTTCTTCCTACAGTAATGATTCTTTCCTTCTATAAGGCGGAAGGAGTTCACCTTCTATAGCATTAGCATTGTTAGGTACTTACCCAGTGTACTTTTGTATTTGGCTTACATTCTGGAATGAAGTGGTATCTCAGGTGCCAGCAGTGATTGTACTCAGTTGCTTTTGGGACTGCGAGCTGACAGGTCATGTGCAAAACATATTCGATTAAAGATTACTTTGAACGATATCTTCTCTTCTCTGTTGTACCTTCTCACCTCTACAGACAATCTCTTTTCTGTCACCCAGCTTGGACATGACTTGCAGTTGGCAGTTTTCCCTTTAAATAATTATAAAGGTGAAAGACATGTGGTAGAGTGTGGGTGCAATCTATATATTCTCACTTTGTTTTTCAACTCCACCATCCAACATAAACCAGAGACAAGAAAGTCTGTAAGGATTCTTTCAACATCTTATTAAAGAGCTCAATGATGCCATTGGCCTCAGGATGATATATGCTTGATATCTCTTACGCACAAAAACTTCACCATTGCTCTAAAAATAATTTGCATGCTGTTATCAATTAACAAAATAGAGGGGTAGCCTTTTCTCCCAAAAAGCTCATCAAGAAAACTGATAACTCCCCGAGTCTCACAGAATTCACTATCTTTATCTCCAGCCATCATGAATATAGGTCCATACAGCTTATCACATGATCTTTGCACCCATAGTTTCAGATCTCATCCTCAATACGAATAGTTCAACAGACCCCAATAATCTTGCCACAGCATCTGGGGAGTACACATGTACCCCTCATGCATGTTCAAGGCATCTGAATGACAACATAAAGATTCCAAAAGTTTTTTAAAAGTAAGCGTGTGTGCCCAATAGGGCCTCTGTTGAGGTGGTGTGGTTTGGATATCTGGTCTAGATGGTGTAAGGAGGTGAGAGAACAGATAACCGGCATCACTTGTAATAAATATTTATGATATTCCTTAAAACTGGGTTCTTTTCTAAATGTAATACAACATGTCTATCTACCTGCAGTGAGTGTTAGGGTAATGTGTGTCTATTGTGTCGTAGTGAGTAATGAGTGAGTATGTTTGAGATGCCTCCCCAGTGATGTCCAGGGGCTGACTAAAGATTTAACTGTTGTATGTGCTTCAATGAAAGGCAGTGTACACATCAAAAAGGCAGCCCCTGACATTGTAGACACCTTGCACTTTGATAGATTGCCAGAGTTGGTTAGTGCGAAAAAGATGTACTGCATGGTCAGGTGATTAAAGTGCGACTTGGGTGAGGTCAATACCATCTACCACACAAGGAAAGTGGGCAAAGCATAATATTTCTTTGCCTCTCTTTGACTTTTTCCAGTGACTGTGGCATGGTCATAAGTGGGTGCAAGCTTCTGTTGATGTTTCTCAGCCCCTGATTCCAGGATCACGACTGGCTTGCCTGTGAGATGCCAACTTTGTCAGAGCTGACCCCTTTAAAGATCCAGTGATCATGATATGGAGTACAGCTGGACATTTAATATAGGCAGGAATGACCTGAGAGCAGGCAGTAGATGGATCAAGCTTCTCCTCCCAGTGTGCAACCATGCCAAGAATCACATCAGGTGAGAAGTGGTATGTCATAAGGACTGCTTCAGTTGACATGCCAAAGATGTGAATCCTTTGCTACTAAACCCTTTGTCTACTGTTTTCCTCAAAATGAGGGACAAAGCAACAAACACATTCACCAATATAGTTAAATCAGAAAATGTTTGTGAGTGCGTGCGTTCTTTTCTTATGTAGTCAGCCTGCCTGTGATTGGTTAGTGTTGTAACATTTTCACCCTTATGTGGGTAGTGAAATTAAGAGCCATAACTCCTTGCAGTACCAGGTGTGATGCAAGTGCTTAAAATTATTAAAGTAAATATACAATTATAAACTTAATTTAAAAAAAAAATGTTCCCTGCCATTTCTAATTTTTTTCTATTGTTATTTGTTTTACTTCTTATTTTCTATGGATGTATTTTGCAATGCAAGTAATTGGCCGTCGGTGGTTCAGGACTTACTTCAAAGCTGAGCTGAAGTTCATGTGCTACTGTTTGGGGATCTTTGTGGTTGTAATAGTTTTAGAAGTGCAAATTGTGAATAGCAATGGCCTTACTCTTTTGTAGGTTGGTGTTTTCCCCCTACACACCTCATTACCCTTCCCTTAACCCCTCCTTACATTTTCCTAAACCCCACCCATTTTGGAGTTAGTTTTACCCATTTTCTAGCCACACCCCTGGTTCCTCTCCCATTTTGATTTTCTTTCTAAACATATACATACATGTGCAGAGATCTATGCATTTATGACTGAGACCTCCTCACAGAAAAGATAGAAGCAGCAGAGACCTCTTCATTTAGGTTTGTGATTACCATTTTTTAGTACATAAAAAGTACTGCTGTAGTACTACTAAATATACTACATAGTACAGTTTGTGAATAGCTCCCTTAATGTGCATCCCTTGGAGCTCTCTGGCATTTTGCTTGCTTCAGTGATAGGAGCGTTTCCTCATTGCCGTGAGGTATGCCCCCATGCAACTGAGAGAATGCCCCCTTTTCACTTTGCAGGCACTAATTTTGCACATGTGCACATAGCTATCACCAGTGACATAGCAACGGTGCTATGGACCCTATTGGAAGCATGGAAATTACCCCCTTATCCCCTGGTTAGGTACTCAACGACAGACTTAATTGGGGTACCTGAGGCACATTACACCGTTGGCCACAGTGCCACTGCACCTGATGCTCTAGTGGATTGCAAAGCCCCTGGCTATCATAGATGTCAGATTCAGCAACTGTTGCCCTTTAGTGGCCTCATACCAGACAGGAAGCTGTATGTGTAATAAGACAGTAGATTTTTTTTTCTTTTTGCTTTACTGGCCATATCAAAGTTGAGCCCTGCCCTCTGCTTCATCAAGTGGTCTTTCTCTGTCAGATCCTCACTGCTATATCTGCTCCTGTTTGTTCCATACAAACAACGTTAATGGAAAGAAAGAGCCACCGTATTTTATCAGCTCCCGAATAAAATGTTACTAAATGCTTACAAGAAGAAAATGAAATCTAAAATAAACCAAAGAAGGACTGTATACAAAGATGTGAACTGTTAATTTAAGAAAAGGCAAACACCTTTACAACTATGCATCTGGCGTTGACAATATGAAAAGATTTTTTTCCTAATTTAGCTTAACAATAGCAAAAGCTTTGCACATTCGATTCATTAATATGGATGAGGCCCAAGGTAATGAAAAATGTCAAAACAGTGGGCCTAATTTCATCCGCACCATATATCTTGGATGAGACTTCACGGCAGTTGCTGAAGAAAGGGGCATTGCAAACGCTTGTTAGTTAGGATTTCTCTTTTCTTTTGTCCTTAGAATTTCATGAAAAGTAACATTTGTATACCACGTTTCCTCGATTATGGGTAATTTAGAACCAAGAGTAACTGCTAGGCTTAGTGCAGATATCATTTGAACAGGCAGCTATTTCTAGTCAAAACCTCAATTTCATTGAAATTACTGATCTATGCTGAAATACCACACTTTTACCTTGCACAAATTCAGCAGGTAAAACGTTGCAGATATAATGTGTGGAAAAAATGCACAATTTGAGAATCTCAGTTTTAAAGGTGACAAATATATGGTATTACTACGTAATACTCAATTGTATAGGCTTAAATCAGAATCAGGCCTGGGCGTAGTTCGCGGAGTTTTGCTACACGGAACTCCGCGAAGTGACAAAAAAACTCTGCGAAGTTCCGCAAGTGGAGGAGTGCACTCGCGGAGTGCAGAGTGCAGAAAACTCCGCAAACGGAGCGGAGTTCACCGCCCAGGCCTACTCAGAATGGAGAGATAATACTGCATCCATAAAAACACAACCCTGCAGCAATAGAACTTATTAGGTGCACTATGAAATAACAAATACTAGGTCATTCAAAATGAGGGATCTAGTAATATTTGACTGCAAGGAATAATATCATAAGCAAAACATATGCATTTGCTCATGTGAATCTCTAATGATTTTCACTAAGGACATTAACAGAAGCAAAATCTCAGCAAATGTCCAGTGCAAGTTCTATTTCCGCCTGGTATTTTTCCACGTGTTATAGCCTCACAGTGGTGTGATGATGGCCCCCCTGTATAATGTGAAAAGAGCTCTCTTAGTCTCCCATATCTAAGAAGTATTCATTTGCATCTGGCTGAATCAGGACACCTGAAGGGTGGGTGTCACACTGCCCCCCACCGCCCGCCCTACCCCCGCCAGGCCACAGGTGTTACACCCCTCTCGCCTCATGAGTTCAGTGTACTAAACTATATGCTAATCTTTGCTAATGGCAGCCTTACCTCCAGTGACCAAAGAAGATGGAATATTTGTTGATATTCATGACAAGTGTTAAAGGCCCTAAATATGGCTAACTAAGTAAATAGTCTGGATTTTCTCTAAATCCGGAGTTACCAATATCGTGCGTCCTGGTAACTCTGGGGTGGGGTAAATCTCGCCCATTACAAGATAGACCCTGAGGGTTCACTAAGAATTTAGGAATAACTAGGACAATCAAAGTCTAATTCCACTGGTAGTTCTTCATTCAGGGCCTACCTTTTACCCAACGATTTTGGCTCCTTTAGTAATTGATAAGTCCAGGTTAAAGCTGAGAAATCTACTGGGCCAAATTTGTCATTATTTGGCACAGAGCAACGCAGCAAGACAACTTGCTGTGCTGCAATCCGTCAAATGGAGAGGGCAGGAATACGTTATATTTACAAAAATATGGGACATTCATGCTCCCTCTCTTCGCTAGCACAATATGTGCTTCCGAGCGCCAATGAAGGCACCCTTGCGCCATGGTGCAAGAGTGCTTGCATTGCAGACAGGATTGTTTATTGAGTAGAAAGGGACACCTTCATGCACAAAAAAATTCTTAGAAGAGTTTTACTCTTTCTAAATAAGCTGTACAAAAATCAGCACACTTAGAAAGTGGAAAGAACGAGGAGAAATAAAGATATTTCTTCTCATTGAGGAGAAATAAAGATATTTCTTCTCATTGAGGAGAAATAAAGATATTTCTTCTTGTTGCACCTCTATCAGGAAGGCATACAATTCTGACACATATCCACATTTACTAGTCTTGGTAAATCTGTGGATGAACCAAAAAGCATGGGTGGAGGAGTGGGAATACCCATGTTCCACCAATGGAACGCCTTCCCAGGGCAGAGTATTGCAAGGCAGCAACTCAAAAAGTCACTAAATTAACCTGTGCTTAACTCTGGGTAGCTTGGCACAGGAAAAAACCCCATACCAATTTTGAAAAATAGAGTACATTTTAATAAATTATTTGACACTAAAATGACAAAATCCCAAACAGTTATACCGGAGATGTGAATTTTTAGAGTTTTTAGTTAAAACTGGCGCCTAAAAGATTAAAGTGCCAACCATGGACATCTAATCGCGCGAGACAGGGTCAAAGTCGAAAAATATGGCTGACCGCAATGGAGCACGAGTCGGATACAAGACATTGATGACATTTTGAAGAAAATGTTCTGAGAAGGTAAATTTCAGCGGGGCAAGGCTACAAGCGGTGTCCAAGTAGGAAAAGGTGGTTAGGACTCACTCAGGCTGGGTGCAGATGCAGCTTCAAGATGGTGGGAGCCTGTTATGTCCCTGTGCCTCTAAACAGGAGGCCAGCAAACTAGCCCTTGGAGTCACTCTGGTAGTTCTGGGTCAAAGTGATGAAGCAGGGCTCGAGGAGCAGGGCAGGACTCTGGGGCTCAAGGCAGCCTCCAGGCAGTAAATCAGTCCTTCAAGGTGCAGCAAAGCAGTCTTGAGTATACAACAGGCCACAGCAGCCGGCAGTCCTCAGAGAAACCTTCCGCAGGTCCAGAAAGTGAACTGAATCTGGGGTCTGAGGGTCCCTTTTTTATACCTGGTGCCTTATTTGAAGTAGGGGAAGTTTCTAGAACTTTCACTTTGAAGTGCTTCAAATTTCCTGAAGCCCCTGCCCTGGCTCCAAGCTGGCTGCAGGGACAATGCAGTGGTGACAAACCCTTTGTGTGAAGGCAGAGCACAGCCAATGCAGTTGCAAGTGGTGCTGTGCCCAGCTCCGCTCTCCCATCCTGCCAGCATATGGCCCATTTAGGCACACCTAATCCCACTATTGTGTGACTCTCTGGGAGTAATTCACAAAGTCCAACTGCCAACTACACCCAGGCATGTGACCTAGGACAAACTCCAGGCACCAAATGGTAAAGGGCAGTAAAATGCCAACTTTTTAAAAGTGCCATTTTCAAAATTGTAATTTCAAATCTGACTTTAGCAATAAAGAGAATCTTTAATTACAATTTCGCAGATTTCAAACATAAAATATGTATATGCCCTCAATCAAAGGTTAGCACTTATTAAATGTACTAAGGCAACCCAATGTTATCCCATGGGACAAGTAGACCTCACAGTAGTGAAAAACAAATTAAGGAGTTTTTCACTACCAGGACATGTAAAACCTAAAAGGACATGTCCAACGTTTTAATTACAATGCACTGTGCCCTATGGGGTACCTATGACCTTTCTTAGGGGTGGCTTATCTACAATTAAAGGGGAGTTTGAGGCTTGGCTAGGGGCTAGAGTTTGAGGTTTGGCAAAAGGGTTATTTTGCCAAGTCAATTTGGCAGTTTATAACTGCATTCAGACTGCAATGGCAGGCCTGGGACACGTTTTACGGAGCTACTTAAGTGGGTGGGACAATAAGTGCTGCAGGCCACTAGTAGCATTTAATTTACAGGCCCTGGGTATATGGTATAGCACTCTACAAGGGACTTATAAGCAAATTACATGTACCACTTGGATGCAAGCCACTTTTACCATGTTTTTGGGGAGTGAGCAAGCACATTTAGCACTGGTTAGCAGTGTAAAGTGCACAGAGTCCTAAGGCCAACAAAAATGAATTTCAGCAAAAATGAAGGAAAAATGGCAAAATGTGTGGGGTGACCCCTCAGAGAGTATCAGGACCAACACCCACCATTCTATAAATCCGGCCCTAAGTGCCATATACCCATGGGCAAGCAATTAGTCAATGGACTCAAGTTTAATTATCACACATTTAAGCATTCTTTTATTGATATGTATATCATATTCTTTTGAACACAAATCCTTAGGATACCGCTTTTAAATATTTACTTATTAGTATTTATTTGTCATAACATCTTTTCCACTAGTCTACTAGAAATGCTGTACAAAGAATACATACGTCACATTAGGACATAACTCTTTGGGTGACAGTAACTACAGGCAGTGTGATTAGATGGATAGAGAAAGCGTAGTTCCTGAGGAATAGCACTTAGCATCAAGGGTAATACCTTGGCCTAATTTTGAATCTTCTCTTCTCATTCCAGAAGGTTCTGTTGGCTTTGGGTGCAGCTGTCATTGCAAGACTCCCTGTGCCACCTCCTTTGCTTTAAACACATAGATCACACTGTATTTTCCCCTCTTCAGCTGAGTTTGCCATGCTCATTGCAAACCAGGAGCAACCCTGAGACAGTAGACCGACAATCGAGGTATTATCCCTGATGCCATGTACTATTCCATGGGAGGAACGCTTTCTCTGTCCATCTAATATCAAGCTCCTCCATGGGCTACCGAAATTTGAGTCCTGATGATGATCCCATATTGTGTAACGGGATTGAAATGTTGTTGACTTACAACACAGACTCACATTTGTACTGTTTTCTATCTAGTAGAGTATATATATACAACAGTGGAGACTTGTTATAGGAAAATAATTATTTTTATGTACCAGCAAATACTTTACAACAAATACAACAACCGATTATAAACACAAAGGTCTGCAAAAATTGTTGCACGGCGTGCATAAAGTGGCCACAGGGTGCAAACAAATGCAAACAACAACCCAGAAAAAGCCGTTCTGTTGGCTCATCAGGAGAACATGGCGGCGGCGTAGATTCGCAGGTCGCAAGCTCTGTAGGCTCCCGATCACCGTAATTTCAATGGGTGCCTTTTTTTCTCTCTAAACACTCGTAATGATGTGTTAATCCTCATCGATACCTGATGTGCCTCACGCCTGGAACTTGTGGAGCTTCACCGGTGTTTCCCCTCGCGTTATCAGACGCTGGTCCGCGTTGCTTCACGGCCACCCTGGAGCTCAGGAAGAGCCGCAGGGCAGCAGCTCGAGGATACCTCCGGGTGAGTGGTGGCACCGTCAGCACATACGCTGCAGCCGCACGCCCTGGAGGATTGGGAGGAATCGGAGCTGCAAACTCTGTGGAGGAGGTGCAGCCAGCCGCCATTTGTGTCGGTGGAACACAGAACTTGAGAGGTAGGGGGGCCATTGCGGGGGCTATATCCAGCGCATTAGGAGGGCAGATAGTGGTGGGAACCCCCTTCGAGGGAGATAGTGTGTCCACAGTTAAACAGAGTTTGAGACAGAGTCAGATTTTGAACTCAGAACCCTTGGTTGGACTTACTTCCCTCACTCCCCTCATAAGTTCTCACAGAAATTCCCTTGCAGAGAAATTAAAGCGGGAAGTAAAAAGGAGAGGGAGAAAACATAAGCAAAAGGAAGCACTTTTAGAGCCTAAATTAAAGATTACACCATCTTTGCGCACCTTTTTTAAAGTACAACCACCAGTACTTTCATTAAAGAGACCGCCACGCATAGAGGTAGGGAGCCCTAAAGCCTGTCAAGAGACCACAGCTGTTATAGCCACTATAGACGCTTCTGTTATAGTAATGGAGAAAGGGGTGCAGCTTGGTCAGGGCAGTACCCAAGAGAGCATTATGGCCACGACTTCTGACGGAACGACGAGTAGAAATGGCATTAACATTCAGTCCAAAGGGGCCGAAGATTGTGGAGGGCACACATTAGCTCAGAACATAACTCCTGACACTAGGAACCCAAGTGAACTATCGGCCAGCTCCTTAGAAGCAATGTTTGGAGCATTAACTCTGGATATTAAGAATGGGTTCTCGGTATCAGAAGCTAACCAGCATGAAATACGGGGGTTTTGCGAGACATTAGATTAAAAGCTGGACACTTTATCTGAGAGAACAGAAATACTTGAGAACACAGTGGAGGAGCTAAAAAGGAACTCGCATATAATAAAATGGAGCTCCAAGTACTGCGTAGAGATGAGCAGGGCCTTCAGGAAAAGCTGGAGCAATTAGAGAATAATTCCAGAAGGAATAACCTGAGGATATTAAATGTTCCAGAAGGAAATGAGAAGGACAATTTAAAATCATATGTGGTAGCCCTCATAAAGGCTGCGGTCCAGGTAGATGAGAGTGAGGTCGACATTGAAAAAGACATACAGAGAATACATAGAGCCCCCTTCAGAAAAATGCTGGGTAGAGTAAAACCAAGAAAGATCCTTATCAATTTTCAGACATATGCGCTGAAAGAGAAAGTTCTTACATCAGCACTAAAGTTAAAGTCATTGAAAGGCCCTGATTTCTCTTTTGAAATAAGATCAGATCTATCACGTGTCACCTTAAATAGACAGTGGAAGTTGGGTAAACGTATGGATGACTTTAGGAAATCAGGTGCAACAGTACAACTTAAATTCCCGGCTTCACTGCGAATAATGTATAACAACAAAATGCACATGATAAGAAGCATAAGGGAAGCAGATGAGTTATTAGAAAACATTAAGGGAGATGGAGGGGGCAGTTGAGGAGGCAGATACTGCAATTAAATAAATCACATTTTGAATACACTCATATATTGACACATAATAAAAAAAATAAAAAAATTTTTTTTTAGTATGACCGGGGACCAACAGAGCAAAAGAAGAATTTGGACTAAGATCAGGTCCAAGAAGAAGAAGCAGGGGTGGGTTCTCCAGGGTAAAGGATGGGAGGGCCGGGAAGTGGGGTATCACGGGGTGGGGAGCATATGGGAAAAAATAAAAAAGAATTCCTCAAATACCTCAGAAAGAGTAATTGCTTTTAACATAGTAAAGATATGTCCATCCAAATTCTAACTTGGAATGTCAATGGGCTGCGCGTAAGGGGACGTAGGGACAGGCTATTGCAATATCTTAGAGATTCTCCCGCTCAAGTTCTCATATTACGTGAGACACACTTAATAAAAAAGGAATGTGTTGACCTTTTTAAAAAACAAAGTTGGGTACAACAAGTGCTATGTACTGATCAGAGTGGGAGTATTAGAGGAGTTGCTATAATTGTGAAAAAGCAAGCGAAAATATGGGTGACTAAATCGAAGGCGGATAAAGGAGGCAGGTGGATTATAGCCAATGTAAAAATAGACGATAAGTCACTAACGTTAGTAGGCTATTATGGTCCGAATCAGGATGATTGCGAGCCATTAAAAAATGTGTTTACTAACCTGTTAGAATTCTCGGGCCCAATTATAATAGGGGGAGATTTCAATGTTGTTTTAGATTTAAAATTAGATAAGTCAAGTAGAACTAGAGCAACACCGACACCCAACTCACGAGCACTCCTAAAAACCATGATGGCGGAGCACACTAAGGGGCCGATTCCGATTCGTGTCGGTAATTTCTCCGACCGAGCCGGCCTCGGAGAGATTTCCGACCGAATCGGACCCGTGCAGTCCGACCGAACGAGTCCGATGCATTCGTAATGCCCCGGACACGAGTCGGTCGGACTCCCATTGAACTCAATGGGAGCCGGTCGTACAACGCGTACGCGGGCTCCCATTGCCTCAATGGGTGCGAGGCGGACAAGGGCGCCCCCTACAGCGAGTACGCTGCGAAGCGCTTCGCGGCGTACACGCACAGGTAGGGGGGACCCATGGGTCCCCCCTGTGTGCGCCTCGCACGGGTACGCGTACAGGGGGGTCCGACACGGACCCCCAAAGTACAGCTCCGACAGCGAGTTCGAGTCGGACGGCGCGAGTCGGTCGGAGCGGTCGAGGTGCGCATCGTACTTACCAGGCCGGAAAACGTCTCCATTGCGCGGTGCGAATCGTGTCCGAGCGAGTCGGTCGGAGCGGTACGATCCGGGAACCAGTCGGTCGGAGCGGTCGGGTCGCCCGGACGAGTCGGTCGGCGAATACGCATCGTACTCGCTCGCCCGGACGCGCGTACGACTCAGTCGGAAAATAGGGCTCCGGATCGGATCCGGTAAAACCGAATCCGATTCGGAGCACTACCGGCCGAGATCTTTGGAGAGAAAAAGCAGGTAATCAACAAGGTATATCTTTTCATAATAAAAAATATCGAAGTATGTCTAGAATAGATTACTTTCTCGTAGACTGGAGCCTTAGAGACGATATCTTGTATATTGACTATAAGGCAGCCCACCTTTCAGACCATTCGGCAGTTTTATTAACATTTAAAAATAGCATTAGAAATGAGGAAAGGAGGTGGACTGTAGACCGTACAATATTGGCCGACAGTGAGATAACGGATAACTTGAGGGAGGAGGTTCGAGAATTTATTGTGATCAATAGTGGCTCAGCTACAAATGCAATAGTCTGGGATACCCTAAAAGCTTTTATTAGAGGAAAGATCACTAGTGTAACCTGTCATAGGAATAAACTGTATAAAAGTGAAATTACAGGATTAGAAAATAAAATGGAGCAATTGAACATTGAGCTGAAAAGATCAGTTTCAGAGGAGAAAAAAGTAGAACTAGAAAAGAAGCAGCTGCTATTAAAAAACCAACTATCAGAGATTCTCCAAATAAGAGTTAGGAAAAGGTGGGATGCTAGCAAACTAGCCCATTTTGAATATGGGGAGGGAGCAAGTAAACTCCTAGCCTGGAAGGTTAAGACAGACCTGAATAAAAATAGGATTAAGGAGATCAAGGAGGATCGGTCCGGGATTATCTTAAATAGCGAGACCGAGATTAAAGAAGCCTTTAAGGAGTTTTTCCGTATTTTATACACTGAAGAGAAGGAAGGAATGTTGGATACCCAGTTAGAAGGCTGGCTAGCAGATTCGATTCAACCCATAGATCTTAATCAACAGAAATTTTTAAATCAAGCAATTACTCAGGAGGAAGTAGTTAGGGCCATTCAATTAAGCAAAGGGGGTAAAGCAGCCGGGCCTGATGGCATTCCCATGGAGCTCTATAAGATTTTGGCAGAAGTCCTATCCCCTTTTCTGACAACAGTGATGGGTGAAGCATTAGAGCATGGAATGCAGTTACCGAAATCTTGGAATGATGCCACAGTCATTCTTATTTTGAAACCGAATAAAGATCCGGCAGTCTGTGAGTCGTACAGACCAATATCACTCCTAAATTCAGACTACAAGATTTTCACAAACATTTTGGCCAGTAGATTGGCCAAAATTGTGGGCTACTCTATACATGACGATCAGAGAGGGTTTGTGAAGGGGAGATATTTGCACGAGCTCACTCATGAGCTTATTGGGGCTATTGATCTTGCGACAACTTTTGACATCCCTTTATCAATAACAACATTGGATGCCTCAACAGCTTTTGATAAGGTGAGATGGTCTTACCTATTCGCTGTACTGAAAAGATACAATTTGGGGGACAATTTCTGTAGAGTTATACAGCTAATATATCAGGAACCTGTAGCAAGGGTCTTGGTAAATGGGAAGTTATCCTCTCCTTTTAATATACTTAGGGGCACAAGACAGGGCTGCCCCCTCTCTCCTCTCCTTCCAGACTTAGAAATGCAAGTGACATTTCCCCTTTTCAACAGGGAGATTGGGTTAGAAAGGTTGTGCTATATGCCGACAACCTAATTGTGTATTCATCTGATCTGAGCACTGCCTTACCTACCATCTTATCTATAGCATCAGAATTCGGAGAGGTGTTGGGGTACTCAGTAAATGAGCATAAAACAGAAATCATGGTATGGAATCAAGTAAGCACTAATCCCCTGATTAAAAGAGAAATGCGATATCTTGGGTTAAGGATAGTTCAAGATATAAATGAAATTGCAGAAATTAATTTGAGGAGGGTGTTTAAAGAGATTATTCAACTAATGAAGAACTGGGTATACCTTCCGTTAACGATCTTAGGAAGAGTTAGTTTGGTTAAGATGACTATAGTACCTAAGATTACGTTTGTATTCAATTCCATACCATTGCATTTTGAAAAAAACACTATACACAAAATCCAGCAGGCTATAAATTCATTCATCTGGGCTAACAAAGGGATTAGGATCTCCTGGAAAAAGCTACGAAGGAGGAGGGAGAAGGGAGGCTTATCACTGCCTGACATACAATACTACGCATGGGCCTTCCAACTAAAAAATTCTAGAATGCTTGCAAAGATACCAGATGGCTCCATAATAGGTTCAATGTTTTTAGTAATGTTGAAAGCATCCTGAGTAGATATAGATGGATTCCTTTTTAAATTCGGAGATCCTAAATTTTTTAAGAAAATCAAACTAAAGGTGCTACAGTCGATGGCAAAAATGTGGTATCACATTAGATGCCTTTCGAAACTGGACTATTACTCTTACTTTGCTCCAGTTTGGGATTCACCAGGGACTCCAGAGTGCCTTGACGACAAATTGGCGGTGCCCATTAAAAAGGCTAATTTAAAAATCTGGGGGGAGCTGACCAGGAATGGAAATTTGTTACCCTGGCAAGATCTTAATGGGCTGATGAAGGGCACCCTCTCAAAATTTAAATTTCTACAATTGAAAAGTTGGGAGCAAAGCAGAAAACTGACACTTGGTGTAGGCAACATTTTAGAAGAACAACTGGTAACAAAACCTTCTGGAAACAAGGAAGTTGCAATCTGGTACTGGCACCTTCTGGATACTGTGGATGGAGAGTTTACGCTGGCTGAGGAACTGTGGGGAAATTACTTGCCGAGGGAGCAGCTGCAGAATATTTGGCAAGTATCTATGTGCACACTTTACCTCACTGTTAAGCCTGCTTTTTTTAAGAAGGAACCACCTTTTTTTCGCTCCATAGGGCATATATATCACCTGAAAAGCTATCAAAGATGGGGAACGGGAGTCGAACCAGCTGTGGTAAATGTGGATTGGAAAAAGCAACGGATGTGCACATGTTTTATCAATGCCCCGAAATCAGAGGATTCTGGGATAAGGTGGAAACCTCAATGTCAGGTATTTTGGGTCAGCAAATAAAGGTAAGCCTATCATTGGTTATCTTTGGAGTGATGGATGATTGTACGGGTTCTATCAGAAATTTGCTGTTCTATGCAATTTTACTCGCAAGAAGAGAGATTTGTCGGAAATGGGTCAGCAGTACACCACCACAGCATTCTGAATGGTTAGAATCCATGTATATGTCCAGGATGGACCTTTTAGGAAAAAAGTCTAAGAAGAAAGATTTCTGGAATTTGTTGTTAACTCGGTTGTAGAGCCCGGAAGGGTTGGTGTAAGATTTGAAGGATACTGGAGATATAAGATCGTGACTATGTCCCATGATTACACCGGCAATCTTACTCTGGACTGCTAAAGGGTCTTGTTCCCCCCCACACTCCGAATTTTAAGCAGTGCCAGTGCTCGTTTACACCGCGAGAGAGAAATAGCCGCAGAAATGGACTATGTCTATTGTAGTAAGCCCGTTAGTGGTCAGTATCTCCTTCGAGTAAAGGGCTGAAAAAATGGACATTATATTTCATTTCGTTTCTGAGGTGAATGAGGCAAAAAAAAAAAAAAACAGAAAAAGCCAGCAAATGAGATTTATATAAAACGAATATAGATGAAATGATGGCCCTCAAAATGTTACCTTCAAAGAACATTAAAATTATATGTACACATATTTTGTAACTTTTAGGAGAATGCCAATTCTCAGAGGTTTCCCTGTATAGAGAATCGTGATTTTATTAAAGACAAGGAGGCTAGCATTATGCATAACCTTTTATTCACCTCATCTGAGCAGCAACCTTAAAAGCTCTAAGTTAGAACACAACATGAACTCATAATCAAATAGAACTCCAATACTGCATAAAAGGCCCTTGAATTCTGCTCCCTTTCTCTTTAGCCACTTCAGATTCAACCAAAATGTTCCTTGGCATGACTCATCCCGAAATCCTCTATCTACTTCTCCCTCTTATCCATATTGGCTCTCTGGAAAAAAATAAACCAATTTTAAAACTCTTTCCAAATACAACAATCTGGAAGCCTTCATATTGAACAGTTACAGTTACACAAATTTAACAGCCTATGGGGCATATTAGCAAGAACCTCATTAAAATTATCGCCGTTTTAGCGGCAGGAAACTGCCGCTAAAATGGCGATAATGGGCTTGCTAATATGCGTTATGGAATTCCAATAGAAGCCCAGGTTAGATGTGCAGGACATCTAACCTGGACTTCTATTGGAATTCTATAACGCATATTAGCAAGCCCATTATCGCCGTTTTAGCGGCAGTTTCCTGCCGCTAAAACGGCGATAATTTTAACGAGGTTCTTGCTAATATGCCCCTATATTTCTTCTTTGCTCAACTATTTGAATGAGACTTCACCTTCACAGGGTGGGAGGGAGGTATAATGCTAGCCTCCTTGTCTTTAACAAATTTATACAGTGAAACCTATAAGAATCAGCATTTTATGGCAAGACAGGAGGCTAGCATAAAGTATGTTCAAAGCCTTTTAATGCCAAACCTGCAACATGGTCAATTGGCTTAAAATAAAATGCCCTAAAGACCTCACCATTAGACCAGTGTGCCGGCTCTATAATATCTTCCAATATTCCACCTGCATTAAAAACTTAACTTGCCATAGCTCCCCTTACAGAATCTGATTTAAACAAATTAAGATTCACACCTGCCTCTCTCATCACATTCTTCACCTATTTAGCAATAGTCACCATAGAAAACGCACCATACGGCTTCCCATACGAAATCAACAAATTGATTTACTCCTTTACTCGTGTGCTTACTGACTCTTACCTCCTACTATCTGATACACCTTACCACACATCATTTTGGATGATAATCAAAAGTAGGATAAAAAACTGATTCTAACATAGTTTTAGTCCTCTTCCAAATTTAAAAAAACACACTATGATGTTGATAAAGCCTATTAGATATTTCCAACCCTCTCATATCTAAAACTCTCTTAAAAGAGATCAAACACAACAAAATTGCTAGCTTACATGACAACTCCCTAGTATTTAAAAATCTATGATCTGCCCACCGCTCAAACAACTAAAAAACAATCCAACATCCCATAAACTTATTTAGCACCTAGTGGTCTTTTAATTCTCATTCCTTTCATGACTCTACAAATCAAAGGACTTCTTTCCTCAGACATGCCATCCAAAAAGAGTGTCCAGGCGCTATAGCTGATCTATAACAATTTACTGTCTTATAACTAAGCCCTTTTCCAAATAACTCTGCCAAAAAATTAGCTATCATAACCTCATCTGCTTCCACAGGCTCCAAATTCCTTGCCATGCACCAACAAATCCAGACTTCCCATGCACACCTATACCGCTTTGTTGTTCCAGGCGCCCAAGACTCATTGAGTAATTCTGAAGCATCTCCAGATAATACAGTGAAGCTTCTTGAATTCCTGAAATCTTGCAAGCTAGAAGATTGAGCACTCCTGACTATACTAGAGGATGTTCCCTTCCTTCTATATCTACTAAAAGCCCTTTGCAAGGTTGAATCATCAGTGGCTTATCCATCACCATTTCCAGTACTGTGGGAAACCAGGCTTGAGTTACCCAAAATGATGTTATCAACACCAACTGACATTTTTGCCTTCTCATCTGCAATAGAACTCTGTGAATCATGGAAAAGGGTGGATATGATAAGCTATCACACCCTACCAATTCGGGCTGAAGGCATCCGTCGCCATTGCACCCGGGTCCGGTCTCCAACTCAAATACTTTTCCAATTGATACATAATGCGTAATGCAAAAAGATCCACTTCCAGTGAACCCATTTTCCTCTGAAGAACCTGAAACAGTATTGGCATGCATTTCTAATCGCTGTAATCCACAACATGTTGGGAATTCCAAATCTGCCACTACATTCTCTTTCCCTGGCAAATACTGTGGGGCAGATTTACAAGCCCCTTGCACCGCCGGTGCATCACGTTGCATGACGCACCGGTGGCGCAGCCAGCTAAGTGCTATTTACAAGAACAGGTAAAGTCACCCTGCGTGACTTAACCTGTGCTTGTAAATATCGCCCCTGTCCACGCAACACCCATGTCCACTGATGCATTTCCAGATTTACGAGAAATCGTAAATCTGGAAATGCGTAAGAATGCTACGCCACCCTAGGGGTGGCGTAGCGAGGTGCAACAAGGAGGAATGTTTTAATTTCTCCTTGTTTTTTTCCTCTTTCAATGCGTGCTGCATTCTACAGCACACATTGGAAGAGGAAATCACCTCAATTGATTGTTTTTGTGCAGGAAGGTGCCCCTTCCTGCACAAAAACAATCTCCCACGACGCAGGCATCCTTGCACTATGGTGCAAGGGTGCCTGCGCCGGCGCATGGCAGCAGTTTGTGCGCCAGCGCAGGGGGAAGCACAGAGATGCAACATATTGTTGTGAATATGTCGCATCCCTGTGCTTCGAAACTAACGCAGCGTGGTGCAGCAAAATGACTTGCGGCACCGCGCTGCGTTAGTTTCTTGTAGATCTGCCCCTGTGCTTTTAGAATTATTTTGTGTTCCAAACAAAACTCCCAAATTTCCTTTGCGAATTCCGACAGTCTCTTTGATCTGCTGCCTCTCAGTCTGTTTATTTAAGTAACAGCTAAAACATTGTCCATCTTCAACGACACTGAACAACCTTAAACCTGATTCCTGAAACTGCAAATCGCAAAAACTCCTGCCTTCATTTCCAAACAATTTATATGATCCTGCTTCTCCATTATGCTCCATTTTCCTTCTGTTGACTGAGAATCTAATCTCGCTTCCCATCCAAAATTGCTCTAAGACATAATCTGGTAAACACCCGAATATTGCTCGACCATTTCAAGCCTGTAAAATCTCCAACCTCCAAACCAATTCTGCTCATGCATCTGGCATCAATGTCACCTTGTCTTCATACCACAGACATCTCGACAAGTCAGAACTTTTTTGCTGCTGCAGCGCCCTGTAATACAAAGGCCCTGGAAAAGTCACCTGAATTAACAAAGACAACAGCCTGGTTACTCCAGCCAATTCTCTTAATCATACATTATCTCTGTTTAATAAACTTCTCTCTTCGCTTTTTATCAAACATATTTTCCTTTCTGGTAGCTGAAGCTGAAGTTTTACTATATCCACTATGAAACCCAAAAATTCCATCCTCTGCAACGGAATCATGTGGGACTTCTCCTGGTTTATAACAAAACCTACTCTCTCCAGTAACCTCCTTGTCCTATGAACCTGAGTTTTCAGAAACTCTGCATCCTGAATCATAATCAATATGTCATCCAAGTAAGTAATCAACCTCATTCCTCGTTCTCTCAGAAGTTCAACTACTGGCCTCAATACCTTTGAAAATCACAAAGGGGCAGATGACAGACCAAAAGGAAGACACTTGAATTGGTACAACTGCCTTGCCCATCTGAACTGAAGATAACTCTAAATTTCCTAAGCAATTGGAATTTAAAAAATATGTGTACTTTAGATCCATCTTCACCATTCAATCCAAATCTAACAGAATGTCCCTCAACAGAGGTATCCCTTACATATTAAAATGTCTGTATGTTACAAAGTAATTCAGTTCTCCTAAATTTATTACAGGTCTCTAACATTTATCCTTTTTCTCCACCAAAAAAGGGTACTGACAAACCCAACCCGTTCCCCCTCTACTTTTATTATTGCTTCTTTCAATAGCAACTCTTTTATTTCCTCTGCTACAATTTCTTTCAAATGGTTCTCGGAAAACAACTCTCTTGGCTCCCTTGTTTGAAAGGGTTTTGTATGGAACTCTATCACAGAATCATTTACAGCTCCAATAACTCATGGATGGCTTGTTATCTTTTCCCATTATTGGACAAAGAATCTCAATCTCCTTCCTATATTTCTCTGGATAAAACCAATACCATTCCTTGTGCTCACCTCGTCCTGGTAAATTCCCTGTGTTCTTCCGCATGCAGATCTACCTCAGCCTCCTCTACCTCTTTGGGGAAAAAACCTGCTAAGTTCTGATATCCTCTGAACGATTCTCTGGCTTGTCCATATGGGCTTCTATATTAGGGATGGCTGAAACCTTGCCCTCTCTTTTTGGCCATGCCATAGAATCTTCCATTTCCAAACACCTTCCTCATGGAAGCATTAACCCTATCCAAGGCTGTAAATGTCTGTACCTATTTTCCAAGGGGCTTTGCTAGTCCATCAACAAAAAGAAGACCTTTTGCCTCCTCACTAGACTCTTTCTTTGCCAAGTCACCTAATTGTGGACTAATACTCAATATTACCACTTTACGTCTCTCAGCAATAAAACCCGCATTAGCATTCACCAGAAAACAAATTCCTCTCTGGCTCCGTCCTCATAGCAAATTTATATCCAAATCACTGCTCTTCATTTAAGCCTCCTCTATCATATTAAAAATTCTTCTCACCAGTGGCCCTAACACATCAAGCAAGTTATCTTCATACTGCTTTAAGGATCTTTCTAAGCCCATTCTAGGATCTCTGCCCAATATTTAATCTAAACTGGGAGTCATAATCTCCTTTACTTCAATTACTGAGCGAGAACATTCCGATCTCATAATATTCCGCTCCTTCCTTTCTAGATGTCTTTTAATCCAATACTTAATATACTCCGCAACATGAACCAAAGGCCACCATTTACAACTGTATGGATGTCTAATTTCTGAGGGATTAAAAAGTGCTTGACCCATAGGATCTCTGATCTCCCTTTTAGTATCAGCTTTCATACTCTCTTTATTTGCAAACTCATTGTAGCCATCATTATACCCCAAATCCAGAAAATATTCTTCTAGATATGCATTCAAAGCATGCTCACTCCAACTAGGTTGATAGCCCTTCTCCTTTGCAGGGAACTCCTGCCCTCTTTGTGTGCTGCGGTGGACACCACTAGTATGTGAGTCGCTTAAGACTCATCCTCGCTCGTCAGAATCACTGGTTACGCCAGTCTCCCTCCCATGCTTTCTCTTTTTCAAGCACTTCCCTCCTTGTCCTCTATTAGATCTCTCATCATCCTCAGACAACAACCAAACTTCTGCAGTTTTACCTTTCTTCTTACTTTCTTTAAAAATGTATTCATTTGTCTCTTGCACCGTGTTCCCAATTTCCTTGCTTATCATTCTTCTTTAATCTCCTCCTGCTCTTCCTGAGTTGACACATGTAACCCCTCAGAGATTTTCACCTTCTATGTAGTCCAAGGGTTCCCTAACATAAAATTACTGTGATAACTTGTCAAATGTACAACTGTTATCTCATGCAAACACGTTCTCTACTAGCTGATTTCATATGAAGTTCCGTGCTGCCTCGCAATGGGCTTCTCTACTGTCCTAGGTACTCGTATGACAACATCTAAAATCCACGCTGCCTAAAAGTGCGCAATCCGCGTTAAAAAATAAGCATGATGTTGAAAATCATGGGAAAAGTCCTTTAGAAAACAAGCGCATTGCTCGGGATGTCATTACGTTTACCGAAACTAATATGCCCATGGCTAATCTATTTTGCTCTGTCTGCCTGTACACGAACAATAGTGCATGCATGGCGAGACTGATGATGAATAAATATATTATCCTCTCTCTACGTTTAAACATTGCCTCCTAAATTAAGCCAGCCTGCTTTGTGCCAAGCTACCAGAGGGTGAGCAGAGATTAATTTCAAGTGTGTATCTAGCTTATCCCTACTAGGATTGTGGTCCCTACTTGTACAGGGTGCATACCTCTGCCAACTAGAGACCCAATTTCTAGCATACTCTAAATAAGTTTCCTCAGAACAAAATGCTTCAGAACCAAACGTGTGTTTCCACTCTCCCTAATATATAGTACACAAGTTGGATTTGTTAATTTTAAGCTTTTGTCTGCACTTCTTTTTCAGTGTACTTACTAGTCTATCAAAGATCTCATTCTGTTTAAGACAATAATGAACAACTTCCTTTTTACAAGAAAGGCTCTCTCTACCAGACTCTCAACAAACTCTTTTTGTCTATGTCTTCCATGGCTCCACTTTTTTCTGTTTCATGGATTTAATAAGATTGGTCGCAACCCGATTGTGAAATAACGTTTGACAAATGTCCTTAAATTTCTTGTTCCTTATACTACATTCCTTTTATCTCTTCCTGAAATCATTTTCTTTTCTTGCAAATCTACCTGATGTTACCTTGCATTTTGTTGCTCCTCTGTTTTCAGTAGCACCTGTATGAGAAATGTTACATCTTCTCATAAAAGATCGAGCACGCTTACCAGTTTTATATCTTTGTCTCTGTCTTTTTTCTATGTTTTTCTGTATTGTAGCTTCAGTACCTTCTTCATAATACTTCTGACCAATCTTCTTTTACTTCTATTGTTTTGTTGGCCTGGTTACTGATTTTCAAGTCCTACATAACAAGAATGAAAAAATTTAGAATATTACATTTTGCTCATTAATATCACTCTAAATTCTCTACATTTACATTTATTTAGAAGATAATGTTCACAACTGCTGTAAAACATTAAATATAATACTACACTGAAGTATTTCTATTGTAGGCTTTGTTCAGAAACTAACGTTTCTATTGAGACCTGTACACACTTGATTTTAATGTGCATTGTAGGATGTGTTAAGGGTCTGGGACCTCTGCAAACACCTTTCAAAATGGTTAAAGCTGTGCATATTAGAGGTTTTGTCATACACTATGCTCTCTGCTAAGACCTCTGTACAGGCTGTAGGCTGTGCATTGAAGAGTTTATTGTCAAACTGGCTTCTTCGATAAGACCTAACTACAGCAAGATGTCTGTGTGTAGTAGAGGTTGGTGAAAGACTACCCGCTGTGTTGACAGTTTCATACAGTGTGAACTCTGTGTATAGAAGGCGATAGTGAGAGACTGGCCCCTCTGCAAACACATTTCAACAGGGCAAATTCTGTGCATAATACAGTTTGTTCAGGGACTGGGCCATCTACTAACACCTCTCTATAGGTTGAAGGCTGTGAATAGAACAGTTTAGTGACTCAATGGACTCTAATAAAAGCACTGCGCAGCGTGATGTCTGTGTGTAGTAGACTTTGATAAGGTACTGGCCTCTCTGCTACCACCTCTAAACAGGGATAAAGCTGTGTGTGTAAGGCTTTTAAACAGAGACTGCTCCCTTTGCAAATACCTTTCAACATGGTGAAGCCTGTGGATAATAGGATTTGCTTAGGGGCTGGACTCTACTAAATCTTTTGCACAAACTGATGACTGTGCATACAAGAATTTAGTGACATGTTGCCTCTCTCATACAAGCTCTGTACAACAGGATGTATGTCTGAATAAGAGTTTGCTGCAGGAGTGCTGTTTCTTCTAACACCTCTATATAGAACAAAAGCGGTGTAAACAAGAGTTGAATGAGAATCTGGCTTCCCTGCAATTACCTTTCAACATGGTGAAAGCTATGCATAATAGGGTCTGGCCAGGACTGGACTCTCAGCTAAAGTCCTTATACAGTCTAAACACTGTGGGCCATATTTATAAAGAGGGTTGTTTTGCTTTTTCACCGTGCAATGTGGTGCATGCATACTACAACCCCCAAATGGAATTTATCAAGCCACGCAAGGCCACTTTGAGTGGCTCTGAGTGGCTTGATAAATGAGGAGTAACGCAACACAGCGCAAATCACTGGGTTGCATTACTCTGCCCTGGAAAGGCATTCCACGGGTGTTGCGTGGGTGTTCCCATGCAACTCCCATGGATTTTGACGCATTCCCAGATTTAACATCACTGGTAGACCTGGGAATGCGCCAAAAAAATATGCCTTCCCTGGGGAGGCATAACAAGGAGAAATATATTAATTTCTCCTCTTTACTTCCTCTTTCTATGTGTGCAGCATTCTGCAGCACACATAGCTTGAGGAATATGCCTAAGGGGATTGTTTTTGTACAGGAAGGTGCCCTTCCCTGCACAAAAACATTCCTGCATGCAATGCAAGCCCCCTTGCACCATGGTGCAAGGGTGCCTGCTTTGGCTATAGGCAGCCCATTGTGTGCCAGCATTGGGAAAAGGCTGGAATGTTCTGTATTGTGTTAATACGATGCATTCCTGCCCTTTCCCTGTAACGCAGCGCATCAAGGTGACTTGCTGTCCTGCACTGCGTTACTTTTTAAATAAATATGCCCCTGTGTACAGAAGACTTTAGTAACGCACTACCCTCTCTCATAAAAGCTCTATACAACATAATGCCTGTATGCAGTAGACTTTGGTGAGAGACAACCCTCTCTGCAAACACCTCTACACATGGTGAAGGCTATACGAGCTAGGATTTAGTCAGAAACTAGGCCCTTTGCAAACATTTAACAGCATGGTGAAAGCTGTGCATAATAGGGTTTGTTCAAAGACTCAGGTCTCTGCTAAGACATTTGATTAGGCTAAAAACTGTGTATAAAACTGTTTAGTGACACACTAGCCTCTCTGATAAACGTTCTGTGCAGAATTATGTCTGCGTGTATTAGACTTTAGTGATGTACTGGACTCTCTCCTAAAACCACTATGCTGGGTGAAAACTGTGCATAGAAGACTTCATTGAGAAACTGGCCTCTTTGCAAACATCTTTTGTCAGCCTGAATGCTGTTCATAATAGGGTTTTTTGAGGCTCTCAGAAATTGAATACACAGCACTTTAATTGCAAATAACTTTCACACTCCAACAACAATCATTATCTGTACCATTTCTATGCAACCAAAACATAGTGTTTCTTTTAAGTGTTTTTACTAACAAAGTGCATCCTTCTTTTTGCATATTGACCATACATTTTAAACTACCATAATTATAAAATAACCTATTTAAATTGTCATTTACTTACACTTACATTTTTAATGTGAACAATAATAACGTATTACACACACAAGTTTTTACTATATTATTTATTTACTTTAATACACTAAAACTTTCTACTATTATATCTTCTATACCTGTAAAAGAATTTGTATTTTCAAAGTGGATTAATAAAGTGTTTTGTCTTTCAGAATAAATTGGACACCTCTGAGGATCAGAAGTAGAAGTGAGTTGACCTCCTGCACCTGTACACCACCACAGGTGAACTCAGCTATCAAAGGTTGTGCATCTATTAGAAGTATTCAGCCCCTGGGCTCAATCAAATTCAAGCATTTTTCAAAAATAAAGAGGGAACGTCAACCATTAGCTGAACTTAATGTGACCACTCTGCAGCTTTACATCAATACCAAAGCCCACTTTAGCTCATAAATACTGGCATACTATTTCATACGTATAATAAACAGAGAGAGACCCCTTGTGCAACCAAGGGAATAAGGTACTCTTCACAAGTAAAACAGAAATGTTTCCCCTCGGACCAAAGTACAAAACACCTAGACAGTTACTAGGTTAGAAAGAACTGTCGATAAATACGAACGAGTAGGACGGATGCGCGGGATCTCGGCTGCAGCCCATTAGTACAACGGGAAAGAGGAGGACGTTAATGCCCCTCGAGGTGGGGACAAGCTACGACCCATGAGTTATTGGAAACAACGAGCTAACAAACAATAAGGTGCGAGAACCGGTACCACAGGAGTCGGAATTTTACTATCGACTCGAGTTAATGGGATATTCTAGACCTGGGTGATACAGACACCCGTTACACAGCAAGGTTGCAGTCCTGGCATTAAAACGGACCCAGCAATGTATTCAAAGGACTGGGGTATTCAAGATCCAACGAGCTTTACATTAGAGTACAGCTTTTCCATATATAAGGACCCTTTTTAAAAATAAAAAAAAACAGGGATCATTACAGAGAAAATTTAAACGAGTGTCTTGAAAAAGATGGACAAAAATGTTTTATAACCATTGAAACGCGTCGACACAAATCTGGTTACATAATCCTCGGAGGAATGCGGTCCTGTAATTGGTAAATTAGGAGGGCATGCAGACCGTGTCCTTATATCTGGTCTTTAAGGATATGTACTGAAAATGACAAAATATAGTGTCTAAAGTCTTTTTTTCTCTTTCATGTGGGGGTATAGTGTCATTTACGTCCTGTGTAACGTTGTGATGTTTGTTTGAATTCATTTTATTAAGTATGTGAAATGTATTGATGATATTTTAACTGTGTATAAAAAATCTAATTTTATTTTCAGTGACAATAGGATTTTAATAAAAACATGTTTTGTAATTTTTCAAATATATGAGTTAGCATCTGATTTTATATTAGTTGGTTTGGAGCTGATTAACAGTACAAGTGTGAAGTAGATAAGCAATAGTTCTTTCTAACCTAGTAACTGTCTAGGTGTTTTGTACTTTGGTCCGAGGGAAACATTTCTGTTATACTATTTCATACTGCAGTGCCTCTCCTTCATATCAAATAATAAGATCAACACTTTAACAGTAAAGGGAACAACTCCCTAACTCTATTTCAGTTTTAGATTAACTCAACGTACTATACTTGCCTCTCCGAACAGACCACTTTCCAGGGCAACTATTGTGTGCTGTAGAGGATGGAGACATACTGGGCTCTCTGGACAGACTACATCCCTGGGTGACAGACATGTGCTGTAGGGTGTAGGTAGAGGCTGGCCTCTCCAGACAGACCACTTCCCAGGGCAATGGATGTGCACTGTAGAATGTGGAGAGAGACCAGCCTCTCCGGACAGAGGATCTTGCAAGGTGACGGAAATGCATGTATCTAGTATGGCTTTGGTGCTTTCAAAAATTCTAAAATACCAAGTGCATGCCACTATTAGATCAGTACATGCACAGCATACATAAGAACAAAAATTACCCAGTGCAATGACAGAAACGTGGGGCATTCATGACCTGGCCCCATGAGTAGCCAGGAATGGGACAATGGAGTACAAACATGTATATTCTAGTGTATTTACATTTAGCTCTGCACATATAGTGGAATTCTACATATCATATCATCCTGTGAGAGCCAGTACGGCCTCCCATGTAGTCATGTGAGTCTCCAGCAGAATCAAAAAATACATTAAACAGAACTTTAATCTATAAGATGTACCCAGGGGCATCCTTCTACCACCTTCAAATATTTTTTCTGTTAATTTACAGTTACAGGGGCTGCAAGATGTATTTTCACATTGCGGCCAAGCAGTCAGAGCCCCCTCGGCCAATCAGATCCCTATATTATTTAAAGTTGTGTGTCCCCGGGACTCCCACGAGAGGCCTGTGACCCCAACCGTCTAACATACATACATTTTAAATCTTTATTTCTCAAAAACTACAAATGTACACCAATCACAAAAAGCATGCTTTCTGGGAAAATAACTAGCTTTCTGCCAAATTTGATGAGGCGCTGTTCACAAATTCCTATGGAAATTGCATGGCAAAATTACGTTCTGGGACCTCCTTTTTTTTCAGTCCCCTTTCGAGGGACCACCCTGAAACTTTCATAGAAGGAGCTGAGATGAATAACCATTTTTCAAAAAAGTTCCATAAAGATTCGTCATACAACTCGAAAGTTATTAGCAAAACCAAAAAATCAATTTACTGAGATATGTATGTTAATTTATAAATATACACATATATATATATATTCACTGAAAAAACCATAGGTTTCAGGGGCGTTATAGTTAGTTGGACATTTCACTCGTACAAAACCATAGAAATTTCCCCGTTATAGTTAGTTCAGCTAACTATAACTCGCGCGCCCGCAATGCACTGCTGATGACGTCACATATTACATCACTCATGACATGGTCAGTGACATCACTCATGACATCACTGATGACATCTCAAATGACATCACTGATGACATCACTGATGACATCATCCTTGTGATAGAGTGGCAGACCTCCTCTCACCCTAATATAACCTTTGATACACACACTCAAAAATACAAACTAACATTTTCAAAACAATGGACATACCAATACCAGTTACAACACACCTATTCAGTAATTCCAAGATCTACACACACATCCACTCATTCACCAACAGTCCCTATACAGTCACTCATACATGTACTCACTCATCATATGTACTCATACACCTATACATCCTGTTACACACCACCACTCATCCATAGAGTTACTCACACACATAGTCACACATGCAAACAAAGTATCAAACATCCATTTACTTGCATATACAGTTATACACACACTACCACACTTACTTCTACAGAAACTTACACATACTTACTCTCTTAAACAATCACTTATAGAAACACCTACTTATTTGTACAGGAACTCTTCCAATCTCTCACTCTCACATATACTAACTTATATACACCAATACTCACATATACTAGTTTAAAACATATGTAGTTACTCATAAAGACACTATTGAGACAGTCATTCACTCACTAACACACCCATACACATACTCATCCACCTATACAGTCCTGCACACATGCTGTCTTCAACACATACAAACAGTGAGTCACTCATTCATGCATCTATGCACTAAGTAATACCCTCCACCAAACCATACAGACACTCAGACACTCATACTGATACTCAAAAAACCAACTAATAACCCATATAGACACTCATGTAGCTACTCACCAACCCATGCAGCCACTTATACACAAAGTGAGAGACTGATACAGATATTTTCATATTTAAACATTACTCACTAACCCATGTATTCACTAAGATACACTTAGTCAGTTATACAATCAATTTTACAAAAAAATCATCCATTTAGACACTTATATACCCATTTATTCTTCCATCGACCTTGAGATATACATATATAAAACATATTTAATTTTCAGAAAAACACACATTCACTGAATGATGTCATCAGTGATGTCATCAGTGATGTCATTTGAGATGTCATCAGTGATGTCATGAGTGATGTCACTGACCATGTCATGAGTGATGTAATATGTGACGTCATCAGCAGTGCATTATGGGTGCGCGAGTTATAGTTAGCTGAACTAACTATAACGGGGAAATTTCTATGGTTTTGTACTGAGTGAAATGTCCAACTAACTATAACGCCCCTGAAACCTATGGTTTTTTCAGTGAATTTCTAAGGTTTTTTAAATGCTAATTTCTGACTATAACGTGCCTGAAACCTATGGTTTTTTCAGTGAATTTCTAAGGTTTTTAAATGCTAATTTCTAACTATAACGTGCCTGAAACCTATGGTTTTTTCAGTGAATATATATATATTTATTATACTATGTATACATGTGAAAATGTCTCGGTCCCCTGTTTGCCTCGGTGGCACGGAAAAAATGGGTGGAACTGACGTCAGGACGCCGACGAGGTCCTCTTATGGCTCCGATGACGTCATACGGTGTCGCGAGCGGAGCCGTGCTCGTTGACGTGGGAGAGCTAGGAAAGAATTTCCGTGGAATGCTGGTGCAGGGGATATTCACCTAAGTGTTCAGGCTAGTCCTTTGGGAGCAACTGTTTATGTTGCCACTCCAGAAACCGAAACCAGTGATCCGAGGGCAGAGGCCCTGCAGATGGCACACGAGGTGGGGTGCCCAGTCGTGTGCAACGGCGGGGCAGCGAAGTGATAAGCACCACAACCCACAAAAAAGGTAACGAGGGCACTGAATTACACAGGATCTTCTCTTTGTATCTAGCAGGAACAACGAAGTTAAAATGCCCTAGTACCAAAATGTAGAATTAGTGCTACACCGGTCTTCAAGAGGACCTGCGATGCCGCTTCTGCCTCCCGTACCCTGGAGGCGGCACATGGGTCACGCGGTACGGTCATACTGCGGTGGGACGCACACTCGTTGACCTCTCATGGCACTGCTCCACACTTCAGGGAGGACGCTTTCCATTAGCTATGTTTTCTGATGACATGTCGCGCCGGCCCCGTCCAACAACAGAACTCCTTTAGATCCAAACAGACTCTTCCACTCTCTCACCGGAAGTGAAACCAGGCCACGCGGACACTTTCACAATACAACAGCCGGGAATGCACTTTTTGGTAAAAAAAAACACATTCCTTCCTCCTAATTAATCAAATAAACGTCTCACTGAAGAACAGGGGCCAGCTTCGATCGGTAAACAGCCGTTACAACAACTTTTTTACTTTGCGATACCATTACAACGCATGCATTACCACGCATGCGTTGTACATCACGAAGTCATTACTACGCATTTTTTTAGTACGCATGGTCATTTACCACGCATGCCTTTACAACGAATTTTGTTGTAAAGGTATGTATGGTAAATGACCATGCGTTCTAAAAAACATGTAGACGATCCATGTCGTTGTAAGAAAACAGAGGCTGTTCCGTTTCCTCACAACGAAGTGCACTGCCCCTCAGAGATGACGTGAAGCAGGAACCACGAGGAGAGAGGAACCATGAGGAGTGAGAGGTAAGGGGGATTGGGCATGGGGTGGGGGTTTCTTTTCTAGGGTTTAGGGTAGTGCAGTGGTGTTTGGGTGGTGTAGGGGTCGTGCTGGGGGTAGTGTTTTAGGGTTTAGGGTAGTGCAGTGGTGTTTGGGTAGTGTAGGGGTCGTGCTGGGGGTAGTGTTTTAGGGTTTAGGGTAGTGCAGTAGTGTAGGGGGTCATGCTGGGGGTAGTGTTTTAGGGTTTAGGGTAGTGCAGTGGTGTATGGGTAGTGTAGGGGGTCGTGCTGGGGTAGTGTTTTAGGGTTTAGGGTAGTGCAGTGGTGTTTGAGTAGTATATGGGGTCATGCTGGTGGTAGTGTTTTAGGGTTTAGGGTAGTGCAGTGGTGTTTGTGTAGTGTAGGGGTCATGCTGGGGGTAGTGTTTTATGGTTTAGGGTAGTGCAGTGGTGTTTGGGTAGTGTAGGGGGCCGTGCTGGGGGTAGATTTAGGGTTTAGGGTAGTGCAGTGGTGTTTGGGTAGTGTAGGGAGTCATGCTGGGGGTAGTGTTTTAGGGTTTAGGGTAGTGCAGTGGTGTTTGTGTAGTGTAGGGGGTTGTGCTGAGGGTAGTGTTTTAGGGTTTATGTTAGTGCAGTGGTGTTTGGGTAGTGTAGGGGGTAGTGCTGGGGTAGTGTTTTAGGGTTTAGGGCAGTGCAGTGGTGTTTGTGTAGTGAAGGGGGTCATGCTGTGGGTAGTGTTTTAGGGTTTAGGGTAGTGCAGTCGTGTTTGTGTAGTGTAGGGGGTCATGCTGTGGGTAGTGTTTTAGGGTTTAGGGTAGTGCAGTCGTGTTTGTGTAGTGTAGGGGGTCGTGTTTTAGGGTATAGGGTAGTGCAGTGGTGTTTGGGTAGTGTAGGGGGTCATGCTGGGGTTAGTGTTTTAGGGTTTAGGGTAGTGCAGTGGTGTTTGGGTAGTGTTCGGGGGTCATGCTGGGGGTAGTGTTTTAGGGTTTAGGGTAGTGCAGTGGTGTTTGTGTAGTGTGGGAGGTCATGCTGGGGGTATATTTAGGGTTTAGTGTAGTGCAGTGGTGTTTGGGTAGTGTAGGGAGTCGTGCTGGGGGTAGTGTTTTAGGGTTTAGCGTAGTGCAGTGGTGTTTGGGTAGTGTAGGGAGTCTTGCTGGTGGTAGTGTTTTAGGGTTTAGGGTAGTGCAGTTATGTTTGGGTAGTGTAGGGTGTCGTGCTGGGGTAGTGTTTTAGAGTTTAGGGTAGTGCAGTGGTGTTTGGGTAGTGGAGGGGTAGTGTTTTAGGGTTTAGGGTAGTGCGCCCAACCAGCCACAATATCCGTGGGCAAAGGGGATCCTGACTCTTTGGAACGCTCCGTCAATTGAATAATTTGGGTCAAGGGCCCTACCATGTCCAAGACCTATCAATTCCTTTCTTGGGATCCCTCATATACTTGGAGAAAAAGGTACATAGTTTCTCATCAATTTCAGGCGTGTGTGCCACCTTCCCCTTCAGTGAGGGCCTGGGGCATTCTCCCCTCATCCTATTCCTGACCTCCCTTTCAAGGGGTTGATGGATTTTCCCCAACACATACTCTGCCACTTTGGCATCAGGTGTCCACTCTGCCGACCTAGGATGGTAAATTTGGGTAGGCTCGAACATGTCTGAGTGGACCCCGTCCCCAACCGGGGACTGAGAGGAGTGGGACTCTGGACGCCAGGGACGCCCCGAGTCCTTATCCTCATCGGAGGAGAAATCGTCCTCCGATACACCCTCTCCCTCTAAGGGAAACCCGCCGTCGGGGTCTACAATAGTGGTAACAGTGTTGCAATTTTCTCCGGGCCCCTCCTCCTCCCGGCAGGGTGCATGTTTTAGCGTTCGCGCACTCTTGAGGAAGGTCTCTGTAAGTTTATCAAATCCTTCCAAGTGCCCCGCGTTATGCTTAACGGCCCTTTTATTCCCCATCTGGGAGCTACTTGGACCCGCCACCACCAGATCTGGGTCACTGAACACCCCAGGGATGCTTTCCGCCAGCTTATCAACATGATCCCTAAGAGGAGCCAGCGCCCTAGAAATAGCCAGAGAGAGGGCTTGGTCCACTGCTGGAGGGAGAAGTTGGGGGGCCATTCCTCCTCCACTTCCTGGTAGGAGGAGAAAAATGGTCTTCTGGAGAAGACATGATAGCAGAGGGTGTGAGCACAGAACAAATGCCCTTAAAATCCTTAAGACAGCCCCTCGCCGGTGCTCCAACAGCTGGGCTTTCCCGAAGCTGTTATAAGAATAGACTGAGGCGCAATACCAATTACCACCACCAGGTGGTGCTGGTCACTAACGTGGCCGTGTGGGGAAATCACCGCTTGGCGGTGTAAAAATTAGGCGAGGGCTGGTCGGGAATCAAGCGGACACTAAAGGAGTGACCGGATTCCCAAACGCGCGTAAAGACCAGCGGGAGCGCTCGACGGAGCTGCCTCGCTCGGACCAGACGCACCTGACAGGATCTCACCGTGCGCAGAGCACACAGCGGGAGAAACTGCGAGGGGGAGAACGCGCTCGGGCAAGAGCCTGCTGCGCAGGGAATATGAAACAATACCAAGGCAATAATGCTAATAACGTGCACAAGAAACCGCTATACAAACAGCAACAATGTCAGATTAAGCCATGAATGTAAGGAATGCACTTAACTGACGAGCAGTGAAGAAAGAGGAAGCGGAAGGGACGTCACGATATTATATACGATGGACTGTGATATGATTGGACTATAGTTGCCTTGGAGACTACCCCCTAATGGTTCATGGGTTGTGTAGTCTTTTGTTTAATGATTGTTGTGTTACGTTTTCTTTGAACTGCTATGCAAATAAAGTGAGGAAAGATATGCATAATCCTCGCCTCCGTCCTGCCATAGAATTCATTAAACTTTATTTGATCTGATTTAGAATCATAGATCATAAAAGTGTACATAAAAACAGTAAATCCTCTTTCCTAATACAATACAGTGAGAATTAATTAAAACCAGTAGGTAAAAATGGGTGTTACAAAGCCCGGTTCAGAGCAACTTCAGGTTAACAGAATCGTAAAGTTCAATGTTTCGCAAGATCAATCTCATGTACTTCGTGCAAAATACGCGGGGTCCAAGTAAGATGTAACGCTCCAATACCTGACCAGTTTGCACTATATAAAACTGCAGAAAAAATAAAAATAAAAAGTGTTTTGCATACTTCTGTCATTGGGATATATGTGGGCTACATCTGGGTGATATTTGTGCTACATTTGGGCTCTTTTTTCTCTGGTGGCCATCTTGGGAGACTTACTTGTTATGAAGTTTCCTAATTTCGTCATTTACTGCAGTCTCCTCAGTAGGAAATGCTTTCAGTTTTTACTTTGATTCCATCAAGAAGGCATTCAGATGTGTCACACATTTGCCATAAATTCAGAATGTTAGCACTCTAGTTGTTCATTAGATCACTGTAGTAAAGCTACTGCTCACCAGGGAGTTAACTGGAAGTCTACTGCTGATATTGAAAGTGATTGTTTCAGTCTGCATGTCAGAATTTTCTAATGAAATAGAAGAGGATTTGAGATCTCACTTAAAACATGTGGCTTCAGGTGTGCCATAATGTTGTCATAAGTAAGACTGTTAGCGCTCTAGTTGTTCTTTAGAACACTCTGGGAAGCTGCAGTAGAACACAAAGGCATCAACTGACAGGCTGCTCCTGTTGAAATATAACAGGAAGATATTTGAGATCACACTTGAAACATGTCCTAATTTTTCTTTCTACAGCACTAACCATAATTTCTATGACAAAATGAACCCCATCATTTTGTTCCTTTTTAAATTAAATGTTTTAAGTGTTACCAGTTTATTCCAATCAAGATGGCTTCAGGTGTGCCATACTTTTGTCATAAGTAAGGCTGTTAGCACTCTAGTTGTTCTTTAGAACACTCTGGGAAGCTGCAGTAGAACACAAAGGCATCAACTGACAGGCTGCTCCTGTTGAAATATAACAGGAAGATATTTGAGATCTCACTTAAAACATGTCCTAATTTTTCTTTCTACAGCACTAACCATAATTTCTATGACAAAATGAACCCCATCATTTTGTTCCTTTTTAAATTACATGTTTTAAGTGTTACCAGTTTATTCCAATCAAGATGGCTTCAGGTGTGCCATACTTTTGTCATAAGTAAGGCTGTTAGCACTCTAGTTGTCCTTTAGAACACTCTGGGAAGCTGCAGTAGAACACAAAGGAATCAACTGACAGTCTCTGCCCTTGTTGGATGTACATGTTTTACTGAGAATGTCAGACTTCATTCTCACATGACTGAGAAAGATAATGTGAATTTACAGAAAATATGCTCTCATTTTAGCTTCTGGAGCACCTTCCAAAACTGTATGGGACAAGCATGTGAAAATAGTTTTCTCTCAAACATAATTCATGATATCCCAGCAGAAGGTTTTTCACAGGGTAAAATCACCTTAGAACACAACACAATTCCTGAAATTAGTATGGTACCATCAACTAATGAATTCTAATGTAACTAAAGTCTGTTATCACTAGGCCTGGGCGGTAAATTCCGCTCCGCTCGCGGAATTTGCTGAATTTGGGTAATTTCGCATTCCGCAAAGAACGCGGAATTACCAAAAATTCCGCGATCCGCGGCTTCGCGGAATTTTTTGCTTGTTCGCGCTCTCAAAATGCAGTGGTGTTTGGGTAGTGTAGGGGGTACTGCTGGGGGTAGTGTTTTAGGGTTTAGGTTAGTGCAGTGGTGTTTGGGTAGTGTAGGGGTATTGCTGGGGGTAGTGTTTTAGGGTTTAGGGTAGTGCAGTGGTGTTTGTGTAGTGTAGGGGGTAGTGTTTTAGGGTTTAGGGTAGTGCAGTGGTGTTTGTGTAGTGTAGGAGGTCATGTTTTAGGGTTTAGGGTAGTGCAGTGGTCTTTGGGTAGTGTAGGGAGTCGTGCGGGGTAGTGTTTTAGGGTTTAGGGTAGTGTAGTGGGTCATGCGGGGCGTAGTGTTTTAGGGATTAGGGTAGTGCATTGGTGTTTGGGTAGTGTAGGGGGTCATGCGGGGGGTAGTGTTTTAGGGTTTAGGGCAGTGCAGTGGTGTTTGGGTAGTGTAGGGGGTCGTGCTGGGGGAGTGTTTTAGGGTTTAGGGCAGTGCAGTGGTGTTCGGGTAGTGTAGGGGGTCGTGCTGGGGGAGTGTTTTAGGGTTTAGGGCAGTGCAGTGGTGTTCGGGTAGTGTAGGGGGTCATGCTGGGGGAGTGTTTGAGGGTTTAGGGCAGTGCAGTCGTGTTCGGGTAGTGTAGGGGGTTGTCCTGGGGGTAGTATTTTAGGGTTTAGGGTAGTGCAGTGGTGTTCTGGTAGTGTAGGGGGTCGTGCTGGGGGTAGTGTTCTAGGGTTTAGGGCAGTACAGTGGTGTTTGGGCAGTGTAGGGGGTAATGCTGGGGGTGGTGTTTTAGGGTTTAGGGCAGTGCAGTGGTGTTCGGGCAGTGTAGGGGGTCGTGCTGGGGGTGGTGTTTCAGGGTTTAGGGCAGTGCAGTGGTGTTCGGGCAGTGTAGGGGGTGGTGTTTCAGGGTTTAGGGCAGTGCAGTGGTGTTCGGGCAGTGTAGGGGTCGTGCAGGGGGTGGTGTTTCAGGGTTTAGGGAATGGTGTTCGGGCAGTGTAGGGGTCGTGGTGGGGGTGGTGTTTCAGGGTTTGGGGCAGTGCAGTGGTGTTCGAGCAGTAAAGGGGGTCGTGCTGGGGGTGGTGTTTCAGGGTTTAGGGCAGTGCAGTTGTGTTCGGGCAGTGTAGGGGCGGTGCAGGGGTGCTGTTTCAGGGTTTAGGGCAGTGCAGTAGTGTTCGGGCAGTGTAGGGGGTGCTGCAGGGGGTGGTGTTTCAGGGTTTAGGGCAGTGCAGTGGTGTTCGGGCAGTGTAGGGGGTCATGCAGGGGGTGGTGTTTCAGGGTTTAGGGCAGTGTAGTGGTGTTCGGGCAGTGTAGGGGGTGGTGGTGGGGCTGGTGTTTCAGGGTTTAGGGCAGTACAGTGGTGTTCGGGCAGTGTAGGCGGTCGTGCTGGGGCTGGTGTTTCAGGGTTTAGGGCAGTGCAGTGGTGTTTGGGCAGTGTAGGGGGTTGTGCTGGGGCTGGTGTTTCAGGGTTTAGGGCAGTGCAGTGGTGTTCGGGCAGTGTAGGTGGTCGTGCTGGGGCTGGTGTTTCAGGGTTTAGGGCAGTGCAGTGGTGTTCGGGCAGTGTAGGGGGTCGTGCTGGGGCTGGTGTTTCAGGGTTTAGGGCAGTGCAGTGGTGTTCGGGCAGTGTAGGGGTCTTGCTGGGGCTGGTGTTTCAGGGTTTAGGGCAGTGCAGTGGTGTTCGGGCAGTGTAGGGGTCGTGCTGGGGGTGGTGTTTCAGGGTTTAGGGCAGTGCAGTGGTGTTTGGGCAGTGTAGGGGGTCATGCTGGGGCTAGTGTTTCAGGATTTAGGGCAGAGCAATGGTGTTCAGGGAGTGTAGGGCTTTTGCTGGAGGTGGTGTTTCAGGGTTTAGGGCAGTGCAGTGGTGTTCGTGCAGTGTAGGGGGTGGTGTTTCAGGGTTTAGGGCAGTGGTGTTCAGGCAGTGTAGGGGGTCTTGCTGGGGTTGATGTTTCAGGGTTTAGGGCAGTGCAGTGGTGTTCGGGCAGTGTAGGGGGTCGTGCTGGGGGTGGTGTTTCAGGGTTTAGGGCAGTGCAGTGGTGTTCCGGCAGTGTAGGAGGTCGTGCAGGGGGTGGTGTTTCAGGGTTTAGGGCAGTGCAGTGGTGTTCGGGCAGTGTAGGGGTTCGTGCTGGGGTGGTGTTTCAGGGTTTAGGGCAGTGCAGTGGTGTTCGGGCAGTGTAGGGTGTCGTGCTGAGGGGTGGTGTTTCAGGGTTTAGGGCAGTGCAGTGGTGTTCGGGCAGTGTAGGGGGTCGTGCAGGGGTTGGTGTTTCAGGGTTTAGGCAGTGCAGTGGTGTTTGGGCAGTGTAGGGGGTCATGCAGGGGGTGGTGTTTCCGGGTTTAGGGCAGTGCAGTGGTGTTCGGCCAGTGTAGGTGGTCTTGCTGGGGGTGGTGTTTCAGGCTTTAGTGCAGTGGTGTTCGGGCAGTGTAGGGGGTCTTGCTGGGGGTGGTGTTTCAGGGTTTAGGGCAGTGCAGTGGTGTTCGGGCAGTGTAGGGGGTCTTGCTGGGGCTGGTGTTTCAGGGTTTAGGGCAGTGCAGTGGTGTTCGGGCAGAGTAGGGGTTTGTGCTGGGGCTGGTGTTTGAGGGTTTAGGGTAGTGCAGTGGTGTTCGGGCAGTGTAGGGGGTCGTGCTGGGGCTGGTGTTTCAGGGTTTAGGGCAGTGCAGTGGTGTTCGGGCAGTGTAGGGGTTCGTGCTGGGGCTGGTGTTTGAGAGTTTAGGGTAGTGCAGTGGTGTTCGGGCAGTGTAGGGGGTCGTGCTGGGGCTGGTGTTTCAGGGTTTAGGGCAGTGCAGTGGATTTCGGGCAGTGTAGGCGGTCGTGCTGGGGCTGGTGTTTCAGGGTTTAGGGCAGTGCAGTGGTGTTCGGGCAGTGTACGGGGTTGTGCTGGGGCTGGTGTTTCAGGGTTTAGGGCAGTGCAGTGGTGTTCGGGCAGTGTAGGGGGTCGTGCTGGGGGTGGTGTTTCAGGGTTTAGGGCAGTGCAGTGGTGTTCGGGCAGTGTAGGGGGTCGTGCTGGGGCTGGTGTTTCATGGTTTAGGGCAGTGCAGTGGTGTTCGGGCAGTGTAGGGGGTCGTGCTGGGGGTGGTGTTTCAGGGTTTAGGGCAGTGCAGTGGTGTTCGGGCAGTGTAGGGGGTCATGCTGGAGGTGGTGTTTCAGGTTTAGGGCAGTGCAGTGGTGTATGGGCAGTCTAGGGGGTCTTGCTGGGGGTGGTGTTTCAGGGTTTAGGGCAGTGGTGTTCGGGCAGTGTAGGGGGTCTTGCTGGGGGTAGTGTTTCGGGGTTTAGGGCAGTGCAGTGGTGTTCGTGCAGTGTAGGGGGTCGTTCTGGGGGTGGTGTTTCAGGGTTTAGGGCAGTGCAGTAGTGTTCGGGCAGTGTAGGGGATTGTGCAGGGGGTGGTGTTTCAGGGTTTAGGACAGTGCAGTGGTGTTCGGGCAGTGTAGGGGGTCGTGCTGGGGGTGGTGTTTCAGGGTTTAGGGCAGTGCAGTGGTGTTCGGGCAGTGTAGGGGGTCGTGCAGGGGTGGTGTTTCAGGGTTTAGGGCAGTGCAGTGGTGTTCGGGCAGTGTAGGGGTCGTGCTGGGTCTGGTGTTTCAGGGTTTAGGGCAGTGCAGTGGTGTTCGGGCAGTGTAGGGGTCTTGCTGGGGGTGGTGTTTCAGTGTTTAGGGCAGTGGTGTTCGGGCAGTGTAGGGGTCTTGCTGGGGGTGGTGTTTCAGGGTTAGGGCAGTGCAGTGGTGTTCGGGCAGTGTAGGTGGTCTTGCTGGGGGTAGTGTTTCAGGGTTTAGGGCAGTGCAGTGGTGTTCGTGCAGTGTAGGGGGTTGTGCTGGGGATGGTGTTTCAGGGTTTAGGGCAGTGCAGTAGTGTTCGGGCAGTGTAGGGGGTCGTGCAGGGGGTGGTGTTTCAGGGTTTAGGGCAGTGCAGTGGTATCGGGCAGTGTAGGGGGTCGTGCTGGGGGTGGTGTTTCAGGGTTTAGGGCAGTGCAGTGGTGTTCGGGCAGTGTAGGGGGTCGTGCTGGGGGTGGTGTTTCAGGGTTTAGGGTAGTGGTGTTCGGGCAGTGTAGGGGTCTTGCTGGGGGTGATGTTTCAGGGTTTAGGGCAGTGCAGTGGTGTTCGGGCAGTGTAGGAGGTCTTGCTGGGGGTAGTGTTTCAGGGTTTAGGGCAGTGCAGTGGTGTTCGGGCAGTGTAGGGGTCATGCTGGGGGTGGTGTTTCAGGGTTTAGGGAAGTGCAGTGGTGTTCGGGCAGTGTAGGGGGTCGTGAAGGGGGTGGTGTTTCAGGGTTTAGGGCAGTGCAGTGGTGTTCGGGCAGTGTAGGGGTCGTGCTAGGGTATGTGTTTCAGGGTTTAGGGCAGTGCAGTGGTGTTCGGGCAGTGTAGGGGGTCGTGCAGGGGCTGGTGTTTCAGGGTTTAGGGCAGTGCAGTGGTGTTCGGGCAGTGTAGGGGGTCATGCTGGGGGTAGTGTTTTAGGGTTTAGGGTAGTGCAGTGGTGCTTGTGTAGTGTAGGGGGTCGTGCTGGGGGTAGTGTTTTAGGGTTTAGGGTAGTGCAGTGGTGTTTGTGTAGTGTAGGGGGTCATGTTTTAGGGTAGTGCAGTGGTGTTTGGGTAGTGTAGGGGGTCGTGCTGGGGGTAGTGTTTTAGGATTTAGGTTAGTGCAGTGGTGTTTGGGTAGTGTAGGGGTCGTGCTGGGGGTAGTGTTTTAGGGTTTAAGGTAGTGCAGTGGTGTTTGTGTAGTGTAGGGGGTCATGCTGGGGGCAGTGTTTTAGGGTTTAGGGTAGTGCAGTGGTGCTTGTGTAGTGTAGGGGGTCGTGCTGGGGGTAGTGTTTTAGGGTTTAGGGTAGTGCAGTGGTGTTTGTGTAGTGTAGGGGGTCATGTTTTAGGGTAGTGCAGTGGTGTTTGGGTAGTGTAGGGGGTTCTTGCTGGGCGTAGTGTTTTAGGATTTAGGTTAGTGCAGTGGTGTTGGGGTAGTGTTTTAGGGTTTAGAGTAGTGCAGTGGTGTTTGTGTAGTGTAGGGGGTCATGCTGGGGGTAGTGTTTTAGGGTTTAGGATAGTGCAGTGGTGCTTGTGTAGTGTAGGGGTCATGCTGGGGTAGTGTTTTAGGGTTTAGGGTAGTGCAGTGGTGTTTTTGTAGTGTAGGGGGTCATGTTTTAAGATGCAACGCTCCAATACCTGACCAGTCTGCACTACATAAAACTGCAAAAAAACTAAAAATAAAAAGTGTTTTGCACACTTTTGTCATTGGGCTATATGTGGGCTACATCTGGGTAATATTTGTGCTACATTTGGGCTCTTTTTTCACTGGTGGCCATCTTGGAAGACTTCTTTGTTATGAAGTTTCCTAATTTCCTCATTTACTGCAGTCTCCTCAGTAGGAAATGCTTTCAGTTTTTTACTTTGATTCCATCAAGAAGGCATTCAGATGTGTCACACATTTGCCATAAATTCAGAATGTTATTACTCTAGTTGTTCATTAGATCACTGTAGTAAAGCTACTGCTCACCAAGGAGTTAACTGGAAGTCTACTGCTGGTATTGAAAGTGATTGTTTCAGTCTGCATGTCAGAATTTTCTAATGAAATAGAAGAGGATTTGAGATCTCACTTAAAACATGCACTAAATTTTCTTTTTGCAGCACTAACCATAATTTCTATGGCAAAATGAACCCCCTCATTTTGTTCCTTTTTAAATTAAATGTTTTAAGTGTTACCAGTTTATTCCAATCAAGATGGCTTCAGGTGTGCCATACTTTTGTCATAAGTAAGGCTGTTAGCACTCTAGTTGTTCTTTAGAACACTCTGGGAAGCTGCAGTAGAACACAAAGGCATCAACTGACAGGCTGCTCCTGTTGAAATATAACAGGAAGATATTTGAGATCTCACTTAAAACATGTCCTAATTTTTCTTTCTACAGCACTAACCATAATTTCTATGGCAAAATGAACCCCCTCATTTTGTTCCTTTTTAAATTAAATGTTTTAAGTGTTACCAGTTTATTCCAATCAAGATGGCTTCAGGTGTGCCATACTTTTGTCATAAGTAAGACTGTTAGCGCTCTAGTTGTTCTTTAGAACACTCTGGGAAGCTGCAGTAGAACACTAAGGCATCAACTGACAGGCTGCTCCTGTTGAAATATAACAGGAAGATATTTGATATCACACTTGAAACATGTCCTAATTTTTCTTTCTACAGCATTAACCATAATTTCTATGACAAAATGAACCCCATCATTTTGTTCCTTTTTAAATTAAATGTTTTAAGTGTTACCAGTTTATTCCAATCAAGATGGCTTCAGGTGTGCCATACTTTTGTCATAAGTAAGGCTGTTAGCACTCTAGTTGTTCTTTACAACACTCTGGGAAGCTGCAGTAGAACACAAAGGAATCAACTGACAGTCTCTGCCCTTGTTGGATGTACATGTTTTACTGAGAATGTCAGACTTCATTCTCACATGACTGAGAAAGATAATGTGAATTTACAGAAAATATGCTCTCATTTTAGCTTCTGGGGCACCTTCCAAAACTGAATGGGACAAGCATGTGAAAATAGTTTTCTCTCAAACATGATTCATGATATCCCAGCAGAAGGTTTTTCACTGGGTAAAATCACCTTAGAACACACCACAATTCCTGAAATTAGTATGGTACCATCAACAAATGAATTCTAATGTAACTAAAGTCTGTTATCACCCTTTATAGTTCTCCTTTTGGTAACCCTCAAAATCTTCGATTCACTACAATGCATTTCAATGGGGTACTATCATTTATATTGGTCCCAAGATGGCTGCCAGCAATTCCAGGATGAAGTGCTGACAGCCAATCAGATCTCACGATGACATGTGTGGTTAGGCTCCGCCCAGATATATATGTGTTTTTACTTTTGATTTTCTCAGCAACTACTGAACGGATTTACACCATTTAACAAAAAGGGTTCTTTTGAACCAAGAACTACCTCTTTGCCAAATTTGGTGTAATTCCGTTCAGCAGTTCGGGCTGTAGCCTTGCATAAAGTTTCCTATGGGAAATTGATTTTTTGACTCTTATTTTTTTAATTTCTCCGCAACTACTGAACTGATTTACACCATTTAACAAAAGGGTTCTTTCTGAACCAAGAACTACCTCTTTGCCAAATTTGGTGTAATTCCGTTCAGCAGTTCGGGCTGTAGCCGTGTCTAAAGTTTCCTATGGGAAAATGAATGGGGAAAACACATTTTGGGACCCCCCTTTTTTCTCGGCCCCCGCTTGACGAATCACCCTGAGACTGTCAGGGTAGGAGCGGACCAGAGCGGGCCATAAAGTTTGAAAATTTCGCGAAGATTCGTCAACCGACGCAAGAGTTATTTCAAATAGAATGTCGCGGATTTCCTAGGGAAAATAGGTCCTAACTATAACTATCTACTGGCGACCGCCAGTAGATAATATATATATATATATATTCACTGAAAAAAAAAAAGGTTTTAGGGACAGTTATAGTTAGTTGGACATTGCACTCGTACAAAACCCGTGAAATTCCCCCGTTATAGTTAGTTCAGGTAACTATAACTCGCGCCCCCGCAATGCACTGCTGATGACGTCACATATTACATCACTCATGACATGGTCAGTGACATCACTGATGACATCACTGATGACATCTCAAATGACATCACTGATGACATCATGCAGTGACTGTGTGTTTCTGTAAAGTTTAAATATTTTTAATATATATAGGAAAAGACGTATTGAAGAATGAGTGGCTGTATAAGTGTCTGTATGGATGATTTAGTAGGTGCGTGACTGACTCTATAAGTGAGTGATTTAACGTATCTTACTGAATGCATGGGTTAGTGACTAAACTGGGTGAATGTCTGTATCCGTCTGTCTGTTGCTGTGTAAGTGGCTGCATGTGTTTGTGAATAGCTACATGAGTGTCTATATGAGTTATTGAATGGTTGTCTGAGTATCTGTATGGGTGCCTGAGTGTTTGTGTGGGAGGGGTGTGTGCGACAATGTGCATAGATGTGTGAGTGGGTGATTCACTGGGTGGATGGTTTCAAGAGTGCATCTGTGATAGACTGTATGGGTGGGTAAGTGTGTGTAAGAGTGTGTTAGTGAGTGAATGTATGTCCCAGTGGTACATGTGTGAGTAACTACATATGTGAAAGGCAGTATATATGTGTGTTGGAGTATATAAATAGCTATAAGCGAGAGTGAGTGATTGTGATAGTGGCTGTATGGATGCGTGTGTGCTTGTATCAGTTATTGTATAAGAGCGTAACAATGTGCTAGTATTTGTATGATTAAGTGAGCTGGTGTGTGTATAACTGTATAGGTGAGTAAATGGCAGTGTGTTTAATTATTTGCATGACTGACTAGGTGTGTGAGTACCTCTATGGATGAGTGGCGGTGTTTGAGTGTCTATATAGGAGTAAGAGTGCATATGATAGTCCTGTACTGAGTGACCATAAGTATGAGTGACTGTACGGGTGAGTGAGTGGATGTGTGTGTGTGTAGACCTAAGAATCAGTGAGTGGGTATGTAGTTATTGGTGTTGGAGTGTCTATGGTTTTGCGAATGGCAGTCTGTAATTTAGAGTGGGTGTATCAAAAGTTATATTAGGGTGTGAGAAGATGAATGAAATTATCACATGGATGATGTCATCAGTGATGTCATTTGAGATGTCATCAGTGATGTCATCAGTGATGTCACTGACCATGTCATGAGTGATGTAATATGTGACGTAATCAGCAGTGCATTGCGGGGCGCGAGTTATAGTTACCTGAACTAACTATAACGGGGGAATTTCACGGGTTTTGTACGAGTGCAATGTCCAACTAACTATAACTGTCCCTAAAACCTATGGTTTTTTCAGTGAATTTGTAAGGTTTTTTAAATGCTAATTTCTAACTATAACGTGCCTGAAACCTATGGTTTTTTCAGTGAATTTCAAAGGTTTTTTAAATGCTAATTCCTAACTATAACATGTCTGAAACCTATGGTTTTTTTCAGTGAATGTCAAAGGTTTTGTAAATGACAATTTTTAAATGTATTAATTGTTATATTTATTTTTTTGATACTGATTTACTACATTTTTTAAACTATTTATTTTTAGATATTTTATTTTTTTAAATACATTGTAATTACATTATACATTACATTACAAAATATACTTTCTCAGAATGAATTACTTTAGTTTAAATACTTTGCAAATAGGCAATAGACTTTTAAGTACAGTAGTTACAGTTATTGCAATGGGCAACACAATTTCAAACACAATGCAACATTGAGCTCAATGTGAATTTCAAGTTAAATGCAATTAGTTACTTTATGGATTACTTTTTCTAACCACAGGACTGGATCCTAGAGTCAGTCCTGGGACATCTCCTGTAAACAGTTGAGTAAAAGCGTTTTGGTTACAGTAGTGATTTTTAAGGAATATTATTGTATTTTAAAAGTTGACACTTAGAAACTTTTTCACATAGAATCACCAATGTTATCCTATGGGAGGAAATTCACTTAGCAGGTAAGTAGTGTTATCGTTACTTTTTCTTACTCAGTGGTGGATCCTGGATCCAGCACTGGTGCATCTCCTGTAAACAGTTGAAAGAATGCGTTTAAGTCATTCAGGCGATTTTTAAGGAATATTTGTAGTTTGCGAAAATCAACACTTTGAAACTTTTCTGCTGAAAACCAGACAATGGATTCCTATGGAAGGAAATATAAGTTACTGGTAAGTACGGTTAAAATTACTTTTCAGGATCAGTACTGGGCTGAAAGATGCAGCACTGAGGTCTCTCCTGATAACAGGTGAGTAAATCGGAATTCGTATTTTGGCTGATTTTAGAGGAATATTTGTATGTTTCAAAAATCGACACTTAGAAACTTTTTCAGCAAAAAGCAGGCAATGATATCCTATGGAAGGAAATTCAAGTTACTGGTAAGTACGGTTAAAATTACTTTTCAGGATCAGTACTGGGCTGAAAGATGCAGCACTGAGGTCTCTCCTGATAACAGGTGAGTAAATCAATTCGTATTTCGGCTGATTTTAGAGGAATATTATAAAGTTCCAAAACTCCACACTTAGAAGAATTTCCAAGTGAAACCAGTCAATGATATCCTATGGAAGGAAATTCAGGTTACTGGTAAGTACGGTTAAAATTACTTTTCAGGATCAGTACTGGGCTAAAAGATGCAGCACTGGGTTCTCTCCTGATAACAGGTGAGTAAATCGGAATTCGTAGTTCGGTTGATTTTAGAGGAATATTATAAAGTTCCAAAACTCCACACTTAGAAGAATTTCCAAGTGAAACCAGTCAATGTTAGCCTATGGAAGGAAATTCAAGTTGCTGGTGAGTAAATCAGAATTCGTAGTTTGGCTGATTTTAGAGGAATATTTGTATGTTTCAAAAATCGACACTTAGAAACTTTTTCATCAAAAAGCAGGCAATGATATCCTATGGAAGGAAATTCAAGTTACTGGTAAGTACGGTTAAAATTACTTTTCAGGATCAGTACTGGGCTGAAAGATGCAGCACTGAGGTCTCTCCTGATAACAGGTGAGTAAATAGGAATTCGTAGTTCGGCTGATTTTAGAGGAATATTTGTACAATGGTGAAGGGAGGGGGCGGGGCCTGAGGTGACATCTGTGCAAACGCGCCCCGTGGCGCGTTTTAAGTTGGGGGATTAAGTCCCCTTGAATCATGAGGCTCCCTGGGGGCCAACTACCCCACCAGGAACCTCCAGTATGCGCCAGGGGGCTGCGTTGCAGAGACGTGTACAGAGGCCACACCCCTTTTTACACCTCTCTGCAACGCAGCTCTGTGGCGCTTTCTGGACATACCTGTTGGGCTAGTTGGCCCCCAGGGACCCTCAGGATTGAAGGGGATTTAATTCCCCATCTTAAAACACGCCACAGGGCCTGTTTGCACACATGTCACCTGAAGCCCCGCCCCTCCCTTCACCACTGTGCAAACGCGCCCTGTGGCGCGTTTTAAGTTGGGGGATTAAGTCCCCTTGAATCCTGAGGGTCCCTGGAGTCCAACTAGCCCACCATGTACTTCCAAAAAGCGCCACAGAGCTGCGTTGCAGAGAGGTGTAAAAGGGGCGTGGCCTCTGTACACCTCTCTGCAACGCAGCCCCTGGCGCATACTGGAGGTTCCTGGTGGGCTAGTTGGCCCCAGGGACCCCCAGTATTCAAGGGGAATTACTTACCCTTCTTAAAACGCGCCAGGGGCGCGTTTGCAGAGTACTGCAGGGAGGGGCGGGGCCTCCGGCACGATGCCGGTCTTTTTTTTTTTTGATTGTGAGGGGGCTGCGTAGCCCCCTTCCCTCAGCCACTTTTGCCCCGGGGACCCCATCCCCCGGGGCCTGAGCATTTTTTTTTTTTTTAAATAAAAAAACAAAACGGGAAGGGGGCCGCGTGGCCCCCTTCCCTGGGCCTGTTTTGGCCCCGGGGACCCCATCCCCCGGGGCATGCCCTCGATTTTTATTTTTTAAATTTTGAGGGGGGTTGCGTGGCCCCCCTCCTCAGGTCATTTAAGGCCCCGGGGACCCCATCTCCCGGGGCCGGCCATCCCTTTTTTTATTTTTTTTATTTTTTTAATTTGGGGAGGGGGGCTGCGTGGCCCCCCTCCCTGGCCACTTATGGCCCCGGGGACCCCATCCCCCGGGGCCTGGCCTCTGGTTGGGGACTGTGGGGGTCCCCAATCCCCCACAGTCCCAGCCGGCTCCCCGGCTCCTGCGCTGAGCCGGCATTGCTTTTCCACATGGGGAGCAGCTAACATGCTGCTCCCCATGTGGAAAGCAATTGTTTGCATTTTGAAAGAGAGAGCAGGTTTCCTGCTCTCTTTCAAAATGCAAACTAAGCTTGCTATGACAGGACGGGAGCCGCGAGGCTCCCGTCCTGTCATAGCAAACTACAGTGTCCCGGGGTAGGCACCCCGGGACACTGCAGGAGCCGGCCCTGGGGGTGGCGGTCCCCAGGGCCATCAAGGGCTTCCAGGAGGGGGCCGTGCAGCCCCCTCCCAACCATTTAACAGCCCCGGGGAGGTGGTGGTCCCCGGGCTTTGGGTCCGTAACGGACCCCCATATTCAAATCTTTAGTGCCCCGGGAGGTGGCGGTCCTCGGGGCGTGTGGGGGCTGGAGCCCCCCACACAGGTCAAACATTTAAAAAAAAAGAAGCCCCGGGGGTGGCGGTCCCCGGGCTGCGGGAGGCCAAGAGCCCTCCCGCACCATTATTTTTCAAAGCCCCGGGGGTGGTGGTCCCCGGGCTTGGGGGCCTTAGAGGCCCCCACATTAAATTTAAACCCCCAACCATGCCCCCGGGACTTGGCCCACCCGGGGGCAAATTAACATTATTTTTCGGCGGGATTCGCGCACCCTAAGCGCATCCCGCCGATTTTTTTTTAAAAAAAATGCTTTTTTCTGCCCAGGGGGTCCTTGTGGGACCCCCTGAGCAGACCTAGGGGGTCAGGGTGTTTCTACCCTGCCCCCTTTGTGCGTTTTGCGCACTTGTTTCCTCTGGGGGTTTTTTCTAATCGGCAGGATCCGCGCACCCTGAGCGCACTTGTTTTTGTGCCTCGGTTCTACCGAGGGACAAAATGGCTGCCAACACTTCCTGGTTTGAAGTGTTGACAGCCAGCTGACAGCCAATTAGCATGCAGCTCGTGATCGGGACGGTGCGCGCAGGGTGCGCTGAGGGTACGCGGACCCTACTCGGCCATAGATATATATGTGACTTTACTTGTGAATTTCTCAGGAACTACTGAACGGATTTACACCATTTAAGCCAAAGGCACCAGTCTGAACCAAGGGCTACCTCTTTGCCAAATTTGGTGTAAATCCGTTCAGCAGTTCGGGCTGTAGCTGCGACTAAAGGTTCCTATGGAAAAATGAATGGGGAAAACGCGTTTTGGGACCCCCCTTTTTTCTCGGCCCCCGCTTGATGAACCAACCCGAGACTTTCAGGGTAGGAGCGGAGCGGAGCGCCCCAACAAGTTGGAAACTTTCGCGAAGATTTGTCAACCGGCGCCAACGTTATTTCAAATAGAATGTCGCGGATTTCCTATGGATAATAGGTCCTAACTATAACTATCTACTGGCGACCGCCAGTAGATAATATATATATATATTTATATATATATATATATATTCACTGAAAAAACCATAGGTTTCAGGCACGTTATAGTTAGAAATTAGCATTTAAAAACCTTAGAAATTCACTGAAAAAACCATAGGTGTTAGGGAAAGTTATAGTTAGTTGGACATTTCACTCGTACAAAACCAGAGAAATTCCCCCGTTATAGTTAGTTCAGCTAACTATAACTCGCGCCCCCGCAATGCACTGCTGATGACGTCACATATTACATCACTCATGACATGGTCAGTGACATCACTGATGACATCACTGATGACATCTCAAATGACATCACTGATGACATCATGATATCCCTTGATGTGTGTTCTCTCTATACATGTATAGAACAGACAAAGGGAGTAGCAGCTTGTATGTTCATATTCTAACCCGGTTTAAAAACAGGGGGTACACAGAGAAGACATTAATGGGCGCAAAAAGGAAATGGAAGGCAAAACTCAGAATGAACTACTGTTCAATTCTCTCCCCAAGAAAATCTCCAATCACCCACAGGCAGGCAAAGAAACACCTAGGATGATAACTAATTTCAGTAGGGGGGCGTGGGCCCTAAGGAAAGCCATGAGAGCACATTGGAACCTTCTCATAGCAGATCCCGTAATAGGAAAATATGTAGGAGGGGGTCCCCAGATAACCTATAGACGTGCAAAATCATTGAAAGACCGTCTGGTACATAGTTATGATCAGGGAAACACAGGATCTCAGTGGTTGAAAGCACCCAATCGGTTCACCACCTGTGGGTCATGCAAGGCATGTAGAAATGGGAAAAACTGTAAGGAGTTCTTGGGGGGAGTAGGGGAACAGAAAAAGATAAATCAACTTATCACCTGCAACAGTGATTTTGCTGTCTACGTGTTGGAATGTCCATGTGGCCTCCGATACGTAGGCAGCACCAAACTCCCACTGAAAATGAGAATCCTACAACATCTCCGTGCCATAGCTAACCTTGATTTTAATTATCCGGTTACCAGACACTATGCTGATAAACACAAAAGCAATAATAGTAGTCTTAGATTCTATGGAATAGACCTAATTCCCAGACATATAAGAGGAGGCGACAGGGAAAGAAATCTTAGAATTCTTGAATCTAAATACATTATTGAGCTAGACTGTAAGATACCTAAAGGTCTCAATGGAGGTGAGGAGTTAGCTACGCATATAGGTCTCTAATATTATTAGACACTGCAACTGCTTAATTCATGATCGTTTATTTAATTAATAATTTTTATTGATTAAATTTTATATTTCTTATTTGAAATTTGTCCTTAACACTTCACGATTTTAAGGTGGATATGAAGCAGGAGCTAGTATTACACTAGTGACTTCCGGTGGGATGTCGCTAGAGCGGATAATTGTATTATTTTATTCATCATTCAGATGCCGTAAAATGATGTCGGTATCAGTCTAGCAGTAATTACACTCCTACATACTTCCACATTTTATTATCACTTATGGGGACATTCACTTTTCACAGTCCCATTTCACTATTGCACTAGAAAAAGGCTCTTCACTCACAGCTGTCAGAAATACAATAGACACATCGACACTGTTGTACTTACTATAAATATATCGGTATTAGGCATTCATTGGATAATCACTATCTCCTTTTTAAGGGGTAATAAGTATAGATTGGAATTGTATGGCATTTGCCATTAATTCAGCCTATATTCGTAGCATCTAGGAATTACACCTCGGCCCGTATACACAATGGCACCAAAATGTATGCCAGACAGACTGGAGAGAGGGAATGTATAATGTGATCAATACGTAATAATATGATTGTAAGGTATGCCCTCATTACATACTCTATCTCCCTTAAATATCATTCCGCAACCGTTATTTTATTGTCTTATGATTTAAATAATGAATTGCACATGATTTAATTTACGGCAATGTTGCCAGCAAGAATAGTTGCATAATGGGTAGAGAGGCCAAGATGACTCACGAGCAAATACAGTATACACTCTTGTAGAATTGTAAATGCGGTTCTACTACTATCCTCTGTATAGCCAAACCCAGTATGGAATTAGCTATACGTATGGGATAACTCTTCTATGTCTATGTACTATTGGATGTATTTCTAGAGGGAGTTGGTGTGAGGCAAAACACTTGATAAAGGCTAACGCCGAAACGCGTCGTCCTTCACGTAGTGCACAATAAATTATTGTGCTTTCTCCTGGTGTGCCGCCTTCTTTGTTCGCGCCGATTGGGGCGTCTACTGGGACATATTGTGGAAATTGAAGTGGCCGCTGCTGCCGCTGGCAGGCACCGACGCCGAAGGCAGGGAACCGCTAACTGCAGCATCGGGTGGAAGATATATATATATATATATATATATATATATATATATATATATTCACTGAAAAAACCACAGGTTTCAGGGATGTTATAGTTAGTTGGACATTTCACTCGTACAATGTCATGAGTGATGTAATATGTGACGTCATCAGCAGTGCATTGCGGGGGCGCGAGTTATAGTTAGATCAACTAACTATAACGGCCGAATTTCTCTGGGTTTGTACGAGTGAAATGTCCAACTAACTATAACGTCCCTGAAACCTGTGGTTTTTTCAGTGAATTTCTGAGGTTTTTTAAATGCTAATTTCTAACTATAACGTCCCTGAAACCTCTGTTTTTTTCAGTGAATTTCAAAGGTTTTTTAACTGCTAATTCCTAACTATAACATCCATGAAACCTCTGGTTTTTTCAGTAAATTTGTAAGGTTTTCTAAATGCTAATTCCTAAATATGCCTACATAGGTAGGACATGTGCAGAAAGATGAAGAAAGGCGCAGAAAGAAGCAAGAGAAGTGCAGAAAGAGGCAACAGAAGTCCAGAAAGAGGAAGAAAGGTGCAGAAAGAACCAAGAGATGTGCAGAATGAACCAACAGAAGTGCAGAAAGAGGCCTACTTTGACTGTACCTTACAACAGACTCATACAAAGTACCCTAATCACTAATACTTCTCTGAAGATGTCTTAAACCTCTCTTTTCTCTTGAAGGTTCACTATTAATCGACTGCTCAGAATGTTAGGCCTACCAAATATAAAACAGCAATCCTAAGCATATTACTGTTGTAAGTCTGACCAAGTTTGTGAAGGTATGCACGTGTCTATGCTTTTATCTAGTGACATGTTAAATTAAAATAAACATGCAAACACTTAAATACCTGTGTTTCAAACAGAATACTCTGTAAATTTGTATAAAAGAAGGTGTATGCATTTCTTTCTGCTTACACTACAGGGCACATGGGTATTCAATAGTATATTTGAGGGGCTCTATAACACATGTATACATAAGACATGTCTGCCTGTGCAACCGAATGACAGAGCAGAACTGAGAAGATTTGACCACCTATTGGAGAAGTTACCCGCTTTTTAAGCTACCATCTTCAGATGCATAACACATGTAAGAATACATATACAAGTAGACATATACCTCAGTCACGAGAGCACGCAGACCTTTAAACTTGACAGCTTGCACTTCCCATTTGAGTACAGAAGGAGGCAAGAGAAGTACAGAAACAGGCAAAAGAGGTGCAGAAAGAAGCAAGAGCAGTGCAGAAAGAACCAACAGAGGTGCAGAAGGAGGCAAGAGGGGTACAGAAAGAGGCAAGAGGGGATCCAAAATTTGCAAGAGAGGTGCAGAAAGAAGCAACAGAGGTGCGGAAGGAGACAAGAGAACTGCAGAAAGAGGGAAGAGAGTTGAAGAAACAGGCAAAAGGGGTACAGAAACAGGGAACAGGTGGGAAGACTGAGGCAAGAGAGGTGCAGAAAGAGGGAAGAGGGGTGCAGAAAGCAGCAAGAGGGATCCAGAAATTTGGAACAGAGGTGCAGAAAGAAGCAAGAGCAGTGCAGAAAGAACCAACAGAGGTGCAAAAAGAGGCAAGAGGGGTGCAGAAAGGGGTAGGAGAGGTGCACAAAGAGGTAAGAGAGGTACAGAAAGAGGCAGGAGGGGTGCAGAATGAAGGAAGAGAAGTGCAGAAAGAAGCAAAAGAGGTGCTGAAAGAGGCACGAAGGGTGCAGAAAGAGGCAAGAGAAGTGCAGAAAGAACCAACTGAGGTACAGAAAGAGGCAAGAGTGGTGCAGAAAGAGGGAAGAGATGTGTAGAAAGAGGCAAGAGAGTTGCACAAAGAGGGGAGAGAGGTGCAGAAAAAGGCAAGAGGGGTGCAGAAAGAAGCAAGTGAGGTGCAGAAAGAGATAGGAGAGGTACAGAGAGAGGTGTAAAAACAGGCAAGAGAAGTGCAGAAAGAGGCAAGAGAATTGCTGAAAGAAGCAACAGAGGTGTAGAAAGAAGCAAGAGAAGTGCAGAAAGAGGCAAGTGAGGTGCAGAAAGAGGCAAGAGAGGTACATAAAGAGGGAAGACAAGTGCAGAAAGAGACAACAGGGGTGCAGAAAGAAGCAAGACAGGTGCAGAAAGAAGCATGAGAGGTGCAGAATGAAGCAATGGGGGTTCATAAAGAGGCAAGAGAAGTACAGAAAGAAGCAACAGAGGTGCAGAAGGAGGCAAGAGAACTGCAGAAAGAGGCAAGAGACTTTCAGAAACAGGCAAAAGAGCTACAGAAAGAGGGAACAGTGGTGCAGATAGAGGCAAGAGAGGTTCAGAATGAGGTAAGAGGGGTGCAGAAAGAGGCAAGATGGGTGCAGAAATTTGCAAGAGATGTGCAGAAAGAAGCAAGAGCAGTGCAAAAGAACCAACAGGGGTGCAGAAAGAGGCAAGTGAGGTGCAGAAGGGGGCAAGAGAACTGCAGGAAGAGGCAAGAGAGTTGCAGAAATAGGCAAAAGGGGTGCAGAAAGAGGGAACAGGTGGGCAGACTGAGGCAAGAGAGGTACAGAAAGAGGGAAGAGGGGTGCAGAAAGAGGCAAGAGGGATCCATAAATTTGGGACAGAGGTGCAGAAAGAAGCAAGAGCAGTGCAGAAAGAACCAACAGAGGTGCAGAAAGAGGCAAGAGGGGGACAGAAAGAGGCAAGTGAAGTGCAGAACGAAGTAAAAGAGGTGCAGAAAGAGGCAAGAGAACTGCATGAAAAGGCAAGAGAGTTGCAGAATGAGGCAGAAAAGGTGCAGAAAGAGGCAAGAGGTGTGCAGAAAGAGGCAAGAGAAGTGCAGAAAGAAGCAACAGAGGTGCAGAAAGAGTCAAGACAAGTGCAGAAGCAGGCAAGAAAGGTGCAGAAAGAGGGAACAGGGGTGCAGGGGTGAAGAAAGAGGCAAGAGGGATACAGAAATTTACAAGAGAGGTGCAGAAAGAAGTAAGAGCAGTGCAGAAAGAAGCAAGAGAAGTGCAGAGAGAAGCAAGAGAGGTGGACAAAAAGGGACGAGGGGTTCAGAAATAGGCAAGAGGGATGCAGAAATTTGCAAAAGAGGTGAAGTGCAGAAAGAACCAACAGAGGTGCAAAAAGAGGCTTATGACATATTGATCCACGCAGTACCATTTGCTTCCCTAGAATCTTAGGGTCCACCATTGGCATGCTTGCTGCAGGGAGTGGAGAGGTACGCTGTATGGGCACATATGCGCTGTGAAATGCTGGTCTGTCTTCAGGTCCCTCTGACCCATGACGTGAGCCTTGTAAACTATTGCAGAAGCCTGTCCTACGGTACTGTCACCTGCTAAGCATCTACATGCATTGTACCAAAGAGCTCGGGGACAAGATGGCATGACTTCACAAATGCTTAGAGTTAGGTACAAAACAAGCGGGAGAATTAGAAAAAAATATATATATAATGAGAATAAAACAGGAACATATAGAAAAGGCAAGGGGGCGTGAGGAGGCTGACAGTTGGAGTGTTCGAAAAAAGGCAAGTAAAGTAGAAAACAGAGAAGATGCACACATAGAAAATGAGAAAAGATGGGCAGAGGGGCAGGAGGGGAAAAGAGACAGAGTGGTCAACTGTCACAAAAGGCAGGCAGAAAAGATTAAGATAGATAGAAAATGAGACAAGACAGACAGAAACAAAGGTAACAAGGGAAACACACAGATAAAAAAAATCACAACAAAGAGACAGTTGCAGTGAGCTATGGCTAAAGCGGAGGCAGGCAGATAGAAAAAAAGGCAAAAGGATGAACGAATATTCAGACGGACAGGTGCCAAGCAGCAAAGAGACACAGGAAGGCAGATAAGAGGCGGAGAAAAGCTAGCTATGGAAAAAGTAAAAGCAAACAGAGAATGACAACAAGGCAGGCAGACAGTTAAAGAAGGGATACACACAAGTAAACCAAGAGGGGAAAATGAAGAAAGGCAGGATAAGGGACAGATACAATAATATAAAAAAACAGGCAGTTAAAAAAAGCCAAAAATAGGTTTAACCAGGCAGACAGACGAATCAAAAAATGACGAAAGACAGACTGAAAAGTAGAACAACCATTAAGCAGTAGGACAGAGAATGAGCAAATGGCACACAGACACAAAAGGGTAAAAAAGAAATTCGGCAAAAGACAAATGGAATAACAAGCGGATGGGAACTCAGACAGAAAATGGCAACCACACATTCGGGCAGCCATGCACAGCTTGAACATAGGAGAGTCGGACAGACAGAGAGAAAACAAGAAAAGCAGATAGAAAATGTCGAAAAGACAAGCGCTACTGATGTGCAGCGGATGATAAAAGGGGGAAAGATAGGTCGGTTGAAAGACTTAAAAAGCAGAAGACAGGCTTCTAGATAGAGGGGAGGGCAAATAGAAAAATACATAGATTGAAAAACGTTTGCAGCTAGTGGATGGCAGTAGGACAGATACTAGCATAAAAGGGAAATGGAGTGAAACCAGACTGAGATGATAACAGAAAGACTGGTGGGAAGCGAATAACAAAAAACACTCTTAGAAATAAAGAAAAAGACAGGCAGAAAGACAAACAACCGAAAGCTAGAAGAAACACAAGTACATTTTGCAAAGAATGAACGAGTTGTGTGTAAAACACCAAATGCACACCCTACTCCCAATTCACAATGGAGGCAGAAATTTAGAATACAAAACTTTATCGAAAATAATTAAAAGCCCCTGTTGAAAACAATGTTCTACGGAAAAAAGTGTGGGTGTTTTTTTCGCCTCCTGCTTCTTTGATGCAGGCATGGTGTGCCTTCTGTTCCCCCACACATGCTGACCATGGGATTTTTTTTGCTTCAGCCACGAAAAGAATGCAGCAATTCTTAATGTGCGTAATATTTATTTGGTTACACATATATGTAGGCCATGGTTTTTTCGAAATGATTAACAATCTTAGCATACAAAGGGGTTCTATGGAACTGTATGGTATACTAGTGGAAGTAATGTCCCTCCGAGAAGCTGCTAGTGTGCGGCATGAGGCGATGCGCCGATAATGCAGGTGTATTGCCATGTGACACGTATCACATGGTGCGTGCCAACGAAGGGGGCAGCTCGCGGAAAATCAGTGAGTTTAGGTGCGGTCGAAACTACCGCGAGTTTGGGGGGGAAAAACCAACAACATCCACAGAATAGTGAAAGCAGTATTCACAGAGTAGTACAAGCGGTCAGAAATACAGGGGGAAATAAAAATTGGATAGCTGCTCTGTAAGTTAAAGAGGGAGTTTGTGCCTAACATGTCAATAAATTATTGCACAAAACATGGGGTAGAGTCGACTTCATCGTCGCATATAACATTTAGCTAAACCATGGGCTGTCTTTATTTAATATTTAAATTTTTAATGTGTTGAGCCATAAAAGGGGCATTATATATATAATAAATGCCCTTTACGGCTTAGTGTGCGACATAAATTATTTAAAATAAAAAAAAAGAAGAAAATAGGAGGCAACCCGGGCTAGTTCCCAAGTTTCAGATGAAGAGCAGTATATATATATATTCGTGGAATACTTATATGAGCACATGCCTTATGGAAACAGCAAACAAAAGCACCGCCCACTGGAGGGAATTAAAGTAACACTGCGGGATGGACCACATGTCCCAGAATGCAAGCATAAAAGTTATCCATTGGAGGATCAAGATTTAAATTAGGACATTAGGCTGTGGACACCAGCAATGTGTATGGTGCAGGTTTACCTTTGATAAAGGTCTTTGGAGACGGAAACGCGTCAGGACTGCCATGCTGCTTCACCAATCAAGAAATAAAGATCTATAAACAGCAAGTTACGAATGCGGCTCACCTTCTTTCCGTCAAGGGAGAATATGTTTATATATATATGTATATTCACTGAAAAAACCATAGGTTTCAGGTGCGTTATAGTTAGTTGGACATTTCACTCGTACAAAGCATAGAAATTCCCCCGTTATAGTTAGTTCAGCTAACTATAACTCGCGCCCCCGCAATGCACTGCTGATGACGTCACATATTACATCACTCATGACATGGTCAGTGACATCACTGATGACATCACTGATGACATCTCAAATTACATCACTGATGACATCATCCAGTGACTGTGTGTTTCTGTAAAGTTTAAATATGTTTAATATATATAGGGAAAGGCGTATTGAAGAATGAGTGGGTGTATAAGTGTCTGAATGGATGATTTAGTAGGAGTGTGACTGACTCTATAAGTAAGTGATTAAACGTATCTTACTGAATGCATGGGTTAGTGACTAAACTGTGTGAATGTCTGTATCCGTCTGTCTGTTGGTGTGTAAGCGGCTGCATGGGTTTGTGAATAGCTAGATGAGTGTCTATATGAGTTATTGATTGGTTGTCTGAATATCTGTATGGGTGCCTGAGTGTTTGTGTGGGTGGGGTGTGTGTGACTCTGTGCATAGATGTGTGAGTGGGTGATTCACTGGGTGCATGGTTTCAAGAGTGCATCTGTGATGGACTGTATGGGTGGGTGAGTGTGTGTATGGGTGTGTTAGTGAGTGAATGTATATCTCAGTGGTACATGTGTGAATAACTACATATGTGAAAGGCAGTATATATGTGTGTTATAGTATATAAATGGCTATAAGTGAGAGTGTGTGATTGTGAGAGTGGCTGTATGGATGACTGTGTGCTTGTATCAGTGATTGTATAAGAGCGTAAGAATGTACTAGTATTTGTAGGAGTAAGTGAGCTGGTGTGTGTATAACTGTATAGGTGAGTAAATGGGAGTGTGATTAATTATTTGCATGACTGACTAGGTGTGTGAGTACCTCTATGGATGAGTGGCGGTGTGTGAGTGTCTATATAGGTGTATGAGTGCATATGATAGTCCTGTACTGAGTGACCGTAAGTATGAGTGACTGTATGGGTGAGTGAGTGGATGTGTGTGTAGATCTAAGAATCAGTGAGTGGGTATGTAGTTATTGGTGTTGGAGTGTCTATGATTTTGAGAATGGCAGTCTGTAATTTAGAGTGGGTGAATCAAAAGTTATATTAGGGTGAGTGAAGATGCATAAAATTATCACATGGATGATGTCATCAGTGATGTCATTTGAGATGTCATCAGTGATGTCATCAGTGATGTCACTGACCATGTCATGAGTGATGTAATATGTGACATCATCAGCAGTGCATTGCGGGGGCGTGAGTTATAGATAGCTGAACTAACTATAACAGGGGAATTTCTATGGTTTTGTACGAGTGAAATGTCCAACTAACTATAACGCCCCTGAAACCTATGGTTTTTTCAGTGAATTTCTAAATGCTAATTTCTAACTATAACATGCCTGAAACCTATGGTTTTTTCAGTGAATTTCAAAGGTTTTTTAAATGCTAATTTCTAACTATAACATGCCTGAAACTTATGGTTTTTTCAGTGAATTTCAAAGGTTTTTTAAATGCTAATTTCTAACTATGCCTACAGAGGTAGGACATGTGAAGAAAGAAGAAAAAACACACAGGAAGAAGCAAAAGAAATGCAGAAAGAAGCAACAGAAGTCCACAAAGACGAAGAAAAGTGCAGGAAGAAGCAAGACATGTGCAGAAAGAACCAACAGAGGAGCAGAAAGAGGCCTTGTTGCAAAATCATCCTGTGCCCAGAACTTTTTCAGATGGGTACTGGTGGTAACTTACTCTGACTAACCAGGCCTAGAGCCAGTGCTATCTAAAAGACACTTAGAATACAGTGAAAACACCTACATACACTAGGGAACACTATGCGTTGGGGTACCCCTGTGATTAGCATGACCTCCTCTGTAAGGCCCTAGTACATAATAGGGCAGGGGGATTAAAACTACCTCTAAGTCAGAGGTGCAGAAATATGCTACTTTAACTAGTAGTCGCGTTTGCAGAGTGGTGCAGAAAGGGTGCTGGGCGTCCAACCAACGCTCAGGAATTCCGCTGCGTAGGACTTACAGGAGGTACCAGGAGGGATTCTTGGCCCCCAAGCTCCCTCAGGACTAAATTGGACTTCATCCCCCATCCCGTAGTCTGCCACGAGGCACGTTTGCAGAGTGGTAGAGAAAGGGGGCCATGGCCTCCGAAGACGTCTTAGCAATCCCACTGTGTGGGACTTACTGGAGGTAACAAGAGAGGTAGTTGGCCCCCGAGGACATCCTTGGGGGGCCAACTTCCCAAACTATTATCTCCAGTCAGTCCCACACAGCAGCATTGGTAAGTACTGCACTCAGGCCACGCCCACTTTGCCCGCCACTCTACAAACGCGCTCCCTGGCACGCTCTTGGATGGGGATTGAAGTCCCCTTCACTGCTGGGGGTCCTTTAGCGGCCAACTAGCCTACCTTTTACCTCCAGTAAGCCCCACGCAGTGGGATTGGTGAGAGGCAGACAAAGGCCATGCCCCCTTTCTCCACCACTCTGCAAACACGCCCCCTGGCGCGTTGTAAGTTGGGGGATTAAGTCCCCTCGAATCCTGAGGGTCCCTGGGGTCCAACTAGCCCATCAGGTACCTCCAGTAAGCGCCACAGAGCTGCATTGCAGAAAGGTGTAAAATGGGGCGTGGCCTGGACCACCTCTCTGCAACGCAGGTCTGTGGCGCTTACTGAAGGTACCTGGTGAGCTAGTTGGCCCCCAGGGGCCCTCAGGATTGAAGGGGAATTAATTCCCCAACTTAAAATGCGCCACAGGGCGTGTTTGCACACATGTCACCTCAGGCCCGGCCCCCTCCCTTTACCACTGTGCAAACGTGCCCCGTGGCACGTTTTAAGTTGGGGGATTAAGTCCCCTTGAATCCTGAGTCCCGAAACGTTCAAGATAGGAGCTGACCAGAGCACCCCACGAGTTCTGAAAATTTCACGAAGATTTGTCATCCGGGGCCAAAGTTATTGGGAAAACAAAAAACGCTTTTCCTATGGAAACTAGGTCCTAACTATAACTATCTACTGGTGACCGCCAGTAGATAATATATATATATATCAAGAAGCACTCCACCATTCCTTCGGCAATCGCCTCAAAAACACTGGAGCACGGACCACAGTTTGGTGCAGCATCAAAGTTTATTTGCTCTTTCCACGAACAGCCATTATTATATATATAACTCACGCCCCCGCAATGCACTGCTGATGACGTCACATATTACATCACTCATGACATGATCAGTGACATCAATGATGACATCACTGAAGACATCTCAAATGCGAAATGCGATCCATGCATTTCGGCTCGTCCGAACCTTGATAACGATACAAGACGTCATTGTAGCTTCCTTATTTAAATGTACAAATGCCTCCAGTTGCCAACATTAACAAAGGACTACATATTGCCTTTATCCAAAAAGCTGGTGGCCATATTGGCCTGGTCACGATGTGAAAATTCAGGAATTGATACAATAAAGAAAAGAAAACAAGTGTTAATATGCACACAATGTCATTTCAGCATATCTTGCCCCGTGACCGCCGTACCTGTATGTTCGTCAACTTGACTTGTTCAAAATAAACATACTTAGGATTGCAAACATCAACATAAACAATGGACTACACATTACTTTAAAGTGAAAGGCTATCGGCCATATTGATCTGGGCACGTTGCGTATTATAATGGTTCTTACACGAAAGAAAAGAAAAAAAAAGGGTGTTAATATACACACACTATCCATAAATAAAGTTCTAGCGATTATAGTTCCATTCCATTCACATCTCATTTGAGATGTCATGAGTGATGTCACTGACCATGTCATGAATGATGTAATGTCTGACATCATAAGCAGTGCATTGCAGGGGTGTAAGTTATAGTTAGCTCAGGCAACTATAACTGCTGAATTTCACTGGTTTTGTACTAGTGAAATCTGAGTCTAACTATAACGTCCCTGTAATCTTTGTTTTTTTCAGCGAATTTCTAGGTTTTTTTTAACGTTAAGTAAGATGCCTATCACAATGGATGGTGGGGTGTTGGAAGCAGGGCCTGGCCTGGCATTTGTGCTGCCCCCACCCAAGCTTGCTGCTCCTGCCTCCCCTCCTCCTTGCCATCCATTGTCCGAGTCCATGCCCCTGCTCCCTCATTACAGCCCTGTGTGGCCGTTGTTCTGCCACTGGCCTTCCCGCCTTCTCTGAACAGTTAGCTTGCTGCCCCATCCACCTCCTCCCTATCCTCTGTTGTCTGAATCCATGCACTAGCCTTCTCCCTCCTGCCATGCATGGTCTGATGTGCTGCCACTGCCCTCCATTTAGCATGATGTCCCAGTCCACTCCTCCTGCCCTCAATTGCCCAATTCTATGCCCCATCATTGACCTCCTGCTTAGCCTCTGTGCTTAGCTTGCTGCCCCTACTCTCCTTCCCTCTGCCCTCCGATGTCTGTGTGCATGACCCTGCTCCATCCTTTTTGCCCACCATGTTCCATGGACCTGCCCCTCCTATCTACTCTGAGTGTTCTGTTGAGCTGCCACTCCCCTCCCACCTGCCTAGCATTGTCAGATGACTGTAACCTGTCCCTGCCACCTCCACCCTGCCTGTCCACGTTCCATGCCCCTATCCCCTTCCTCCTGTCCTCCATGGTCCATTTTACTGCCACACCCTTCTGCCCTCCCTGGTCTGTTGTGCTGCAACTGCTCCTCCTGCCTGCCCTGCGTGGTCTGTTGTGAGGCCCCTTCCCCTGAACTCTCTTGTCTGTGCCCAGCTCATACCCCTCCCTTCTATCCTCCATGGTCCTTTCTGCATGCACCTGCCCCCTCCTTCTCGCCCATCATGGCCATTGTGCTGCCACTAACCCTCCCACTTGCCATGCATTGTCTTCTGTGCTGCCACGGCCCCTCCCATCTTCCCTGTGTGGTCAGCTAGCTGCCCCTGACCCCCTCCCACCTTCCCTCCATGGTCTGTGTGTATACCATTATAGTCTCACAGTTGCTCTCCATGGTGTGTCTTGCTTCTAGTGCCCATCCTGTCTGACCTCCATTGTCAGCTTGCTGCTCCTGTCCTGCCCCCTTGCCCCCTGCCCTCTGTTTTCCATGTGCAGACCCCTATTCCCTCCCTCCTGGCTTGTCTGTTCCATTGTAATGCCCCTGATCCCTACCTCCTGCCCTTTATGGTCCGTTATGCTGCAGCTTTCTCTCCTGTCTGTCCATTATGGTCAGCTAGCTGCCATTGCCTCTTTCCCCTCTGTTCTCTGTTGTCTATGTGCATGGTCCTGTCCCCTCCCTATTGCTTTCCATGGATTGTTGTGCTGCACTCCCGTCCCACATGCCCTGTGTGGTGTATTGTGCTGCTGCAAACCCTGATGCCTGCCCTGTAAGGTCAGTTTGGTGCACCTGTCCATGTCCCTCCTGTCCTCTGTTAACCAAGTCCATGTCCCTACGCCAATTCCTCCTGCCTTCCAGGATCCAATGTACCATACTTGCTAACATTTTGAACTTGGTAAGAGGGAGATTTTGAAAAAAAAACTGGGGTATTGATTTTCCCCATTGACTTACATTGAAAAAGAGGAGATTGTAGACAGGAGACAGATCAAATAAAGCCCATTTGGGCTTAAAAACATTGGGCGTTTCCTGGCTGAATCTGGTCTGTTGGCATGTATGGTTGTACTACCACTGCCTCTTCCTTCTACCCACAATGGTCTATTATATTGCCACAGCCTCTCTTGCCTGTCCTGCATTGTTGGTTTGTTGCCCCTGCCCCCCTTTCCACTGCCCTCCATAGTCTGTTGTGGTGCCACTGCCCTTGCTGCCTGCCCAGTATGGTCAAATTGTTGCCTCTGCACCCTCCTACCTGCCTTCAATTTTCTGAGTCTGTGCCCCTGGCCTCTGCCTCTCAACAGTATCCTAATGAACAACTAGATTGCTAACATTCTATATTTATTACAAAAGTGTGGCACGCCTGACGTCATCTTGATGTAATCAAAACTGTAATACCTAGAGCATTTCCTTTAGAAATTACAGAAATGAGAGGGTCTTATTTGCATCGAAATTATGGTTAGTGCTCTAAAAACTAAAATGAGGACATATTTTCTGAGTTTTCAAATAGCGACAAAGCACTTTTAAATTATTTGTTATCTTTATGTTTTTTTATCTTGTTGACCACTTGATTAAATGTTGCACTTAGGGGAGAGGATGTGGTATTACTTCCAGAGCTGCAGACTTTGCAACTGGGGAACCAGGTTGGAGTTTCTGCTTCAGCTCGACATTCTGTGATTCTGATCAAATCACTTAATCTCCTCATGTCTACAACCAACATGAATCTGTCCTTGTGTGATGTAACCAATGCTCATGTAAAGCACTCCAATACCTGACCAGTCTGCACTATATAAAACTGCAAAAAAACAAAAAATAAAAAGTGTTTTGCACACTTCTGTTATTGGGCTATATGTGGGCTACATCTGGGTGATATTTGTGCTACATTTGGGCTCTTTTGTCTCTGGTGGCCATCTTGGGAGATTTATTTGTTATGAAGTTTCCTAATTTCCTCATTTACTGCAGTCTCCTCAGTAGGAAATGCTTTCAGTTTTTTACTTTGATTCCATCAAGAAGGCATTCAGATGTGTCACACATTCACCATAAATTCTGAATGTTAGCACTCTAGTTGCTTATTAGATCACTGTAGTAAAGCTACTGCTCACTAGGGAAGTCTACTGCTGGTATTGAAAGTGCATGTTTCAGCCTGCATGTCAGAATTTTTTAATGAAATAGAAGAGGATTTGAGAAGTCACTCAAAATGTGCCCTAATTTTTCTTTCTTCAGCACTAATCATAATTTCTATGGAAAAATGAACCCCTCAGTTTGTTCCTTTTTAAATTGAATGTTTTAAGTGTTACCAGTTTATTCTAATCAAGATGGCTTCAGGTGTGCCATACTTTTGTCATAAGTAATACTGTTAGAGCTCTAATTGTTCTTTTAGAACACTCTGGGACATTCTGTCATTGGGCTATACGTGGGCTACATCTGGGTGATATTTGTGCTACATTTGGGCTCTTTTGTCTCTGGTGGCCATCTTGGGAGACTTATTTGTTACGAAGTTTCCTAATTTACTCATTTACTGCAGTCTCCTCATTAGTAAATACTTTCAGTTTTTTACTTTGATTCCATCAAGAAGGCATTCAGATGTGTCACACATTTGCCATAAATTCAGAATGTTGGCACTCTAGTTGCTCATTAGATCACTGTAGTAAAGCTACTGCTCACCAGGGAAGTCTGCTGCTGGTATTGAAGGTGCATGTTTCAGTCTGCATGTCAGAATTTGTTAGTGAAATAGAAGAGGATTTGAGAAGTCACTCAAAATGTGCCCTAATTTTTCTTTCTGCAGCACTAATCATAATTTCTATGGCAAAATGAACCCCTCATTTTGTTCCTTTTTAAATTAAATGTTTTAAGTGTTACCATTTTATTCCAATCAAGATGGTTTCAGGTGTGCCATACTTTTGTCATAAGTAAGACTGTTAGCGCTCTAGTTTTTCTTTAGAACACTCTGGGAAGCTGCAGTAGAACACAAAGGAATCAACTGACAGTCTCTGCCCTTGTTGGATGTACATTTTTTACTGAGAATGTCAGACTTCATTCTCACATGACTGAGAAAGATAATGTGAATTTACAGAAAATATGCTCTCATTTTAGCTTCTAGATCACCTTCCAAACCTCTATGGGAAAAGTATGACAAAATAGTTTTCTCTCAAACATGATTCATGATATCCCAGCAGAAGGCTTTCTCATAGGGTAAAATCACCTTAGAACACACCACAATTCCTAAAATTAGTATGGTACCATCAAGAAATGATTTATAATGTAACTACAGTCTTATCACCCTTTATACGTTCTCCTTTTGGTGACCCTCAAAACCTTCCATTCACTACAATGCATTTTAATGGGATGCTATCATGTATATTGGTCCCAAGATGGCTGCCAACACTTCTTGGATGAAGTGTTGACAGCCAATCAGATCTCACAATGAGATGTGTGGTTAGGCTCCGCCCAGATATATAAATTTCTTTTTCCTTTAATATTTAAAAAACTACTGAACGGATTTACACCATTTGTAAAAAAGGGCGCTTTCTGAACCAAGAGCTACCTTTTTGCCAAATTTGGTGTAATTCCGTTGAGCAGTTCGGGCTGTAGCCTTGTCTAAAGTTTCCTATGGAAATTAACATGTGGAAAACGCGTTTTGGGACCCCTCCTTTTTTCTCAGCCCTTGCTTGACGAATCACACCGAAACGTTCAAGACAGGAGCTGACCGGAGCGCCCCATTAGGTTTGAAAATTTTGTGAAGATTCGTCAAACGGCACCAAAGATATTTGCAAAAGAAAAAACGCTTTTTGAATAGAAACAAGGTCCTAACTATAACTACCTACTGGCGACCGCCAGTAGGTAATATATATATATATTATTATTATTCTTATATATATGCTATTACTGTGAATACTGTGTCAGAACTCGGACCCCACTGGAGGGGATTTATTAATAGCACTACAATTCACAGCATGCATGAACAATTGGGCTCACCTGGGAGCAGCATGAAGATGGAATATAAATAGATCTGTTGTGCGCAGCCGTGAACTGACAGCTTTCCCTATGATTAAGGGGCAGGGCCCCGAAACGCGTCAGGGAGTAATGGATTTTAACTCAGAAAGAAGAAGCTGGTCTTGTTAATAAAGTTCATGTTGAACAATCCCTCACGGAGTGGCGTCCTTAAGCTCAGGGCAAATCTAGGTAAATATCTTAACACAGCAGTCCGGCCGTGGAGGATGCACCGCTCACGTAAAGGAAGTGTGGGGCTGCTGTGCTGGAACCTTTCCGAGCCGATTTAGCAGCGTGGAGGATTTCTACATTTTAAGACCGTTTTCTTCACTCTGAGGCCCACTGGAGGGTTGAAATTAACTTTAAAAGCGAATACTGTGTCAGAACTCGGACCCCACTGGAGGGGATTTATTAATAGCACTACAATTCCCAGCATGCATGAACAATTGGGCTCACCTGGGAGCAGCATGAAGATGGAATATAAATAGATCTGTTGTGCGCAGCCGTGAACTGACAGCTTTCCCTATGATTAAGGGGCAGGGCCCCGAAACGCGTCAGGGAGTAATGGATTTTAACTCAGAAAGAAGAAGCTGGTCTTGTTAATAAAGTTCATGTTGAACAATCCCTCACGGAGTGGCGTCCTTAAGCTCAGGGCAAATCTAGGTAAATATATATTTATATATATACATATCACGCTCACCGTCGGCGCTCGGATTCTCCTCCAAAACCACAGACACCGGCCACAATGTAAGTTCTTATTCTTGATGTTTATTCAGATGCCGCCATTACGCGTTTCAGCTCCTCAAGAGCCTTGATCACATGACAACGTTGCGGAGCTATTTTTTCATTTTTAAAGTGACATAGTGCTTAGTGCAAAGTGGGTAAATGTTCAAAGTTCAGGGTTTTAATATATAGGAAGTGGTGGCGCTCAGCCTTATTGCGTCCGTGTATATAGGTCACAATAGTGGGTATGGTGCTAACTAGGAAGGGGAGACCCTTGTAACCCCTAAATATGTGTAGGGAAACCCTACAACAAACACAGATACCTAAATCCTATGCACACATACAAAATTAAACAAGATATGCACATGTCATTCAAAAAGCGAATTGTACAAAATTCATGAGTGATGTCATAATTTCTTTATTCTTCCACAACATCGCAGCCAGCCGACACGTGTTTTGTCAGGGAACAGTACTTCCCGACTCTTCAGGGCTGAGAATGATACAAACAATGGAGTGAACATACTATGGAGGGCGACCAGACCCGGAGAGCGCATGTTCTCCAAAATTCATGTGTGAAAGTCACCCAAACACACGTGGGGACATGAGAGCACATATCTGTGATGTAGCACATGATATATTGTTAATTTGGAATGCTCTGTGATGTGACACATGAAATTTTAAATGTTTTTATGGAGATCTCCCCAATGTGTAGCTATATAGGGGCCGATTCCGATTCGGGACGGAAATCTCTCCGACCGAGCCGGACCCGGAGAGATTTCCGACCGAATCGGACCCGTTCAGCCCGACCGAACGAGTACGATGCGCACGTATGCCATCGGACTCGAGTCGGTCGGACTCCCATTGAAGTCAATGGGAGCCTGTCGTACAACGCGTACGCGGGCTCCCATTGACTCAATGGGTGCGATGCGGACAAGTGCGCCCCCTACAGCGTGTACGCGGCGAAGCGATTCGCGCCGTACACGCACAGGTAGGGGGACCCATGGGTCCCCCTGTGTGCGACTCGCGCGGCTACGCATACAGGGGGTCCGACACGGACCCCCAAAGTACGGCTCCGACTGCTCTTTCGAGCCGGAGTGCGCGGCTCGGTCGGACTGCTCGCGGCGCGCATCGTACTTACCCGGCCGGGAACGTCTCCATTGTGCGGTGCGAGTCGAGTCCGAGCGAGTCGGTCGGTGCGGTTCGACCCAGGAACGAGTCGGTCGGAGCGGTCGGGATGCCCGGACGAGTCGGTCGGTGAATTCGCATCGTACTCGCTCGCCCGGACGCGCGTACGAATCGGTCGGGAAATAGGGCTCCAAATCGGATCCGGTTAAGCCGAATCCGATTCGGAGCCCTACCGGCCGAGATCGGAATCGGCCCCATAGTGTCTGTATATTCTTTTGCATTTATATATTGCTTTGTATATTGTGTATTGTGGTTTTTTGATTTTTCTATATGTCTCTTTTTCTTATGGCACAGCTAATAGTTGGTTAGTTTGTGTTTTGAGGTTCCCCTTTCACACTACATGCATATCCCTTGGTCATTGCCTTTTTTATCTGTTGCATAAGGTTAGACATCGGGACCTCTTGTCCTTTATAACCGTAGATGTATTAATCCTCGTTTATAGACGTGGACCATCCAGGATTGATGTTGTAGTTTTTCCTAAGAAGCGCTTGTTTTTCTTCGCATTGTTCTCAGTATATAGACAGGGACTGTCCCCTTTGCACTTTTCAACATCTCAGCGAAACTTGTCACGGAGATAGTGACTTTTCCTCCCTTGCGTATACATCAATATTCCTTAGGGATTCACCTCTGTATTCTCTGTTGTGTTTCGTTTCAGTGTGTTAAAGTTTAGGGACTTTTGCCCTTTACTATCTTCGATTTAATTAATCCTCTGGAGAACTCATGTACTCTCTCTTCTAATGAGGCGCTCTGATCACTTCGTATAGCCCCTTGTTTGCTAGAATACTCTCGCGAGATATTGCCTTAAGTGGTTTGTTACACTTGTATCCAGTTACGGTCTAGTTGTTTTTCAAAGGAAATAACTTTTATTCACTTCCGGGTTCCCTGAGTCACACACTCCAACGAGGGAATCAGTGCCGCCAGGACGCGAATTTTTCTTTACACACAAGTAAGTGTAGGTCCTCCCAGACTTTTATACTATTTGATCTACGTTTCTGGGATTGTCCGGAGCTTTTACGTTGGTGGCTAAAATCCCCGACATGGGTGTCTTCTCTCTTTTTTTCGAATAGATTTTATATGGTATTGGTGAACACACACACGTGTTCAACCTGGATTTAACTGGAATACGAATATTTGTTTCGAATCGTGGAGCTTCCAATGATAAGTAAGCTGTGCGTTGCTCCTTTTATGCTTATAGTCAATTGATATTTCATTATTAGGACTCCATTGATGCCATTTTACATGTCAAACCCTTACAGGGATTTTGATTTTCTCCCACAGATTTTGGATACTGATTTTACTCATGTACTTCTGGCGGTATTGGTCATTTTAATTTACCCTATTGGATTACCAGTGAATACTAGTCACTTATTGTTTTTCACGCAGAGTGGACTTCGATTGTTTCTTATGGGCATTGTGAACCATCACTGATATTCCGGTGAGGCAACATGAAGAATCATTTCCTCAGATGTTGATTCTTACATTTATTTGGTATAGGTTTGTCCTGTTTTTCACTTTGCTCCATCCTGACCTTATCCATGCCCTTTTGGTCTACAGATCACGCGATTCTGCCGATCTACTTCCAGGTAGTCTCAGAAGATTTCTGTGCGTCATCACCCATAATCTTCATCAATTTATCGTTTTGACCAGTTCGGTTTCACTTCTACAGATGTCTTATAACTAATACTCTTGGATATTGGAATTCATTGTATACTTGTGCCCTACCGGGTTGGAATTATTACCGGCTTAGGGGTAAGAGAGTGTTTAGTTCTATACATTTGGTTTAAAAATAATTTTTTTACATCTCTGGCATATTTTTAGCTTGTAGTTACACTCCCCGTTCTCTTTTTTCCCTTCTTTTTTCTTTTCAGACCATACTGAGTCTGGACTACTCGTTTCAGGTTTATATATTTTTTGTTTCTCATTTATATTCAATTCCTGAGCGTTAGGTTCTTGACCTCTTTTCTGTGTTTATCCTGTTTTACCTCTTTTGCTGTTATGGATTCTTTTCCTATTTTTCTTTTCTATACTCATTTTCACTGACTTTTCTACATTGTCGGTTTTTTCATTTCTTGCCTTTTTATTTTATGTAAAATATGTTTTTCAGGTGTACACACTTTTGATACACATTTATTAATTATTGCTTGGTACTTATGTGGTAATTTCTTTAGATGGGTTATGGTCACAAGCATGTACTATACACTATTTGTTCGGGTAGTATTGGCCTGCATTAGGTTTCCACGTGTGTTTGGGTGACTTTCACACATGAATTTTGGAGAACATGCGCTCTCCGGGTCTGGTCGCCCTCCATAGTATGTTCACTCCATTGTTTGTATAATTCTCAGCCCTGAAGAGTCGGGAAGTACTGTTCCCTGACGAAACACGTGTCGGCTGGCTGCGATGTTGTGGAAGAATAAAGAAATTATGACATCACTCATGAATTTTGTACAATTCGCTTTTTGAATGACATCTGCATATCTTGTTTAATTTTGTATGTGTGCATAGGATTTAGGTATCTTAGTGCAAAGTGCAAAGGTAAAAATAGGTATAGCAAGGGAAGAAATACTTTACTTGTAGTTCACATAGTGTGGACATCTGTTCATGGCAAAATTCCGGCATTGTTGCATTTCTTACCTTTTTGACTTTTTGTCTTTTTAAATTCGGCATGTTCAGACAATTCATTTTAAGGTGTTATCAACATTTGCAGACAATAAGTATAAATAAATAAATATATAAATATATAAGTAATTGAATACACATTGTGCGCATAAAATCTGTTGATATAAAATAACATATAAAACCTAAAATACAATACATTTTGCATTTGACCAGTTGCCTTAGCATGAGGGTAGATATTAATTTAATAATGCCTTTCCCCTCTTAAGCACTTATTTATTTGTAAAATACAACTTTAATAAATATGTGCAAATTAGCAATATGCAAAGTGCCTGTGTGCCATGATATTTGCTATTATTGAAGATTAGATCAACCTTCCCGATTCGGATACCTGGACTGAAGAGCTGATAGTGCAAATAAATATAAGTGGCTTGGTGTTGTGTGTTAGATAAAAAAGGAGATATTTTCTCTCTTATGATACAATTCGTATATTTGTTGTATCTGCTCGTATTTTTGAAATTATAATGTGCTTTTACCTCTGTCATGATGGTTTTGGTTAAATGCCCTTCATGTCTGCCGTAATCATGGTTTAAATACCACAAGATCCCTACTTCCTCATTTTACCCTAGAATTATATAATTTTGTGTCTTTATACTGTGCTTAATATTTGTCTTCTGTATGATATTGTTATCAGACCCAGATTCCGTGTTATAGCTGTTGACAAGTAAAGATTTAAAAAGGTCACATATGTATAAATATTAAATATTGAATATTAAATATATAAATATATAAATAACATAAAACATCCAATATACAACATAAAATCCTTTCAACTTGTGATTACCAGTTTTGATTATTCAATGTGATTTCCTAGAGGCAGGTATGTAAATCCTCAGTCGTGTTAAGCCCCCCTGGTTGTTTGGAATCCATTTCAAGGATGTACCTAGTTTCAAGCTTGTGTAACTTAGCCTCCCTATTTCCTCCTCTCCTGCTTGGAGGAACAGAGTCGATAAGGAAATATTTTAATTCCTGGCTTTTTGAATTATGATACTCCTTGAATTGTCTTGCTACTGGGTATGTGTTATCTTGGTTGGTGATGGCTCTAATGTGTTGAAGTACTCGTTTATGTGATTGAAGCTTAGTGCTTCCAACGTATTGTAGACCGCAGGGACAAACCAATACATAAACCACATACTCCGTTTTACATGTTAGGAATTTGCTAATTCTGTTCTCCTTGGGGCTGAAGGGGGTTACATACGTAGTTGTGTTTATCCCCTGTTGACAGGCTTTACATGTTTTGCATTTGTAGAATCCCTTATGAGTCTTTAGCCAGCTGCAATTTTCTATCAGTTCAGGGCTTGTTTTAACAAGTTTGTCCCTCATGGAGGGTGCCCTGCTGTGTGTAATTGAGACTTTGTGAGATAAAGTGGTTCCGATCACAGGATCATTTAGTACTAGTGGCCAATTGCGTGTAATGATGTTGCGCAGTTCCTTATTTTGTTTGTTCTATTCCATGATTATCCATAAATCTTCTTTTTTGGATATATTAGGGATCTTGTGTTGCACCTGCTGATTTACTGTTTTCTTAGGTTTATCTTTAATCAGCTCTAATCTGTCTGGGATCATGGATTTTGTTATGGCCCCCTCAATAGTCTTGAGTGAATATCCCCTTTCCCGGAACCTTGCTTTACTCTCATCCTGTGCATTTTTAAGCGTTAGTTGGTCACTATTGATTCTCCGTAACCTCAGCATTTCCACGTAGGGGATGCTGTTTATCAAATGTCTCGGGTGGGCGCTGCTGGCATGTAAGGTCGAATTGCCTGCTGTGTCTTTTCGATATAGTTTGGTTTCTATCTTGTTTTTGTGGATATATACCTGCGTATCTAAGAAATTTACTGTGTGTTCACTTATCGTGGCCGTGAAGTGTAGATTCAATGTATTCATATTGATTGACTCAATGAACTCCAACGCTGTCTGTCGTGAACCCTTCCAAATCACAAACAAATCGTCTATATAATGAAGCCATATTTTGATGTTATTTTACATGTATTCACTGTATTTGACTTTGAGTACCAGCTCCTCCCACCAGCCCATGTGTAAACATGCATAGCTGGGGGAGAAGCTGGCACCCATGGCTATTCCTCTTGTTTGTCTAAACAGCATATTATTAAATATAAAAACATTGTTATTTAAGCTGAACTCAACCATTTCAATCAACATTTGACTATGCTGTCTAAGGTGCTCAGATCTTTTATACAAATAATGTTTCAATGCTGTTATGCCGTCAGTATGCCTAATACTTGTGTACAGTGATGTTACATCAAGCGCAATCAATAAATAGTCACTTTGCCAGATACATTCTTTCAATTTGTTTAAAAAGTCACTGGTGTCACGTACATAGGAAGGTAGAGATTGGACGTGTCCTTGTAAAAAATAATCTACATATTGTGACGTATGTTCTAAAAGTCCATCTCGCGCCTATATAATGGGTCTCCCTGGTGGTTTGCAAGAGTCTTTATGGATTTTGGGGATAAAGTAAATTGATGGTGTCATAGGATGGTCATTTTTTAAGAATTTGTATTCATCCATGGTTATTAATCCATTTGTTTTCCAAGATGATAGTTTTGTATAATATGTTTTGCATATTGCCTTTAGGTCTGACCCATTGCTTTTGGTGTAACATGTTTGATCGTTCAATAGCGATAAAGCCTCTTTAGTATAGTCCTCTTTAGCCCAGATCACGATATTGCCCCCCTTGTCGGAGTTTCTAATGACAATAGAGGTTTCATTCTCAAGTCGTTTCATCAGGGTATGGTACTGATTGTTACGACTGTTGTACTTTCTTTTGGTTTTAATTACCTTGTGATTCAACTGTTTGATCTGTGCGGTAACCTGTTCATTGAAGATGTCTATAGAGTCACGCAAACTGATTGGGTTGAATGTGGATTTAGCTCTGAACGGGGATGGTGTATTTGGCTCTCTGCACACTGATGTTTCTGGGATCACAACTGTAGATCGTTCTGGCACTATTTCTTGCGTGCTGGACGTGTGCCCTTCTGTCCACAATTCCTGTAAATCCATCAATAATGGCATGTCTTCAGCTGAAGGGCCAGTAGAGCTATGTTGTTCTTCCCTTTCCTTCTGTTTCAATAGTTTTTGTGTTGATTCCTTATTGAGTAACATGTGGTGTTTCCTTAGTTTCAACTTTCTGATACACCGATAAATGTTCATTCTCGTTTTGACATAGTTGAAATTGCTTTCTGGGCAATATGACAGTCCGAAGCTCAATATCTGTTCCTCCGCCTTAGTTAGATTTTTTTTTCTTCGCTTTATTCGATTTTCATTTTAGGATAAGAAGAATCATAAAAGCACAATACACAAATACAAATTTATACATTTATACATTTTAAACATTCAATTTAAAATCATTGTTAAAGGAGTACAAACCACCACATAATAATAGTACTTCTTTGTTCAATTTTTCAAATAAAAAGCGACTGTCCATATCAGGCTAAGTTCATTAAAACAATTTATACAGATAAGACCAATACATTAAAATTTTACAATTGTTTCCTACACTTGATTACCGCTTTTAAAAATATTGCAATATTTCTAGTATAACATTCACTATCCAATAGTTGCAATGCAAAATAGGCGGGCGACATTGCCTCAAACCCCAAGTTTTTAAAATAGGGAGAATCCACCTTTTTCTGTATTCCCTATAATATTTACAAAATAAAACAATATGAATTGTCGTTTGGGATGCATCACCATCACAGGGGCAAGCTTCTAAATTTTTTGACCAATCGTTTATTGTAGGGAACGATACTAAACGATGAAAGGAATCTAATCTAAAACGTGCAAGCATGAATCTGTCATACCCAGTTCCATAGTAGGTCAAGTAAGGTTGCATTTCAGTGGAAACGAGAATCATCTGGTTTTGGAGAACTGTTGGTTTATAGGCTTCGCTTTCATATCTAAGTTCTTCCAAGTGTGACATACATTGTTTTTTAAAATCTTTCCTAGAGATATTAGTCATCTTTAATGGATCTTCAAAAAATTCTAACTGACCTAAGTCCCCTATAAAATCTTTAATGTACTTCAACCATCTAATAGTTAAGGCTTGGTCCAATTTAAGAGAATCTTTTATGACCCTTTGATTAAATGTTGTTTTTGTTGAGGTCCAGATTCGGTGCCATAATAAAACTGTCTGGACCCTTATTTTATCCGTAATGTATTCTAGCCCCAGCTCCTTGTGGCATACAAAGGTTGAAGTCGAACGAGGGACAGCCAATATATAGCGAATAAAAGCATTTTCCACTTTCTGTATGTCTACTACGTTACAATATCCCCAGAGCCCCGCCCCGTACAGTACTGCACTGACGCACTTGGCTTGATAGATTTTAACCAGTTCCAAAGGTGGCCGTTTGCCTAATTTCTGAGCAAAATTTACAAGGGCTGTTGTTGTTTTCATAAATGTCAATTTTTTTGCCCTTATGGCCTGCAGCCATGTGCCCTTATTATCCACAAGAATACCTAAATATGGATATGTTTTTGTGGTTTCTAGCTTATTGTTTCCAATAAAAATGGGTCTTTCTTTCTTGCTAGTTTTCCCACAGCTCATTATAAAGGTTTTAGTAGCGTTAATCTTTAGGTCAAGGCTTTCCATGTAGACATTATATTTAATTAGAGCCCGCTGTAGCTCAAGTGGTGTTCGGGCCATTATCACCACGTCATCGGCATAGAGTAAGATGGGAATGGGTCGACCTTTCACCTGTGGTAGATCCTGGCACCCCTCAAGCATCACCTGCTCATGGCCGTTGGTATACATGGTAAACAAGAAGGGTGCCAGGACACAACCCTGTCTTACCCCCCTTTCAACTCAAATGTAGCTGTGTATTCCCCATTTGGTCCATACCGTACTCTAGCGCTGGCATCAGAATATAATTCTCTCACAACTTGAATTAAGGCTGGTTTAAATCCCATCGCTTCGAGAATCTTCCACAATTTATTATGGCATACAGAATCGAACGCAGTGGAAAGATCTACGAAGGCTAAGTACATTTTTCCTTTTTTTGCTGTAACATATTTTTCGGTCAGGATTGTTAAATTAAGGCCCTGTTCTAATGTTCCTAATCCTTCCCTGAATCCGAATTGTAGGTCCGTTAATACGTTATTTTCTTCAGCCCATTCTTGGAGACGGTTTAAAATAATACGGCCTAGGACCTTTCCCACCGAATCTGATAAGGAAATTGGGCGATAACATGTGGGGTTTTGTCTGTCACCTTTCTTAAAAATTGGGACCATTAATGACTCAGACCAATTTCCTATGAGTCCTACCGTGCATGCTGCTGCAAGGACTTGTTTTATTAAGGGGCCCCATAGCTCCATATTTTGTTTGAATATGTCTACGGGTACCCCATCTGGTCCCGGTGCCTTTCCGCCCTTACTAGCTTTCACAGCAAGTTCAACTTCTTCTAAGGTGAAGTCTATATTAATTGGGAATGGCTCATTTGTACGGCTAGGACATAGGGACAAACAGTTTGGATGCTAAACTCCTGTTTCTTGGCATACATTTTAGTAAAATGATCTACCCATTGCCCTTCATCAATTGCGATTTCTATTCTTGGCATTGTCTCGAATCTCAGGAAGGGAGAGTTGACCACACACCAAAATACAATAGTATCGCCCTCTGTGGTTGCCTTGTGCAAGTCAGCCCAAGCATTCGTTTTTATTTCCCTCTTTCTAGTTTTTAAAGCTAGGTTATATGCACGCCTGGATTGGGCTATTTCTTCTCTATCCCGTTTCTTTTTATGTAGGGCGTTCTTCAAGGTGGTATATGCTCTCGTGCAATTATTATCAAACCATCCAACCTTCTTCTCCTTCCTATTTGTCATTTCCCTTTTCAACGTGTTCCTAATAATATCTGTTATACAAATATAAGATCCCAATATATCTTCATGTGACGAAGTCTCATCGAGACATTTCATAATATTTTCCCTACTGTTATCCACCACTTCTTTCATGACTACAGATGGTTCTACCTGGGCCCACTTTAAGGAATATCCATTTATTTTATTTATTGCGAGACCCTGTAATTGTTGGATCCTTTCGGAATGTACTATCCGTGTTTTTGATGCCACTGATAAACTCATGCTTTGGGGGAAATGGTCACTTAAGACATTTTTATGGGTTTTAAAACTTAGAACCCTGGAGGCAGATCTATTTGTTGTTATTATAAAGTCTATAATTGTATTCGCCCCCCTTCCATGGAAAGTCTGTGTAAACTGGATAGGAGGCGAGGTCAACATATTTACGAAGCTCATATCTAAAAAGAATAAGATCTCATTTAAGGCATCACCCTGTAAGTTGTGGGAAAAGTGAGGGAGGTTACATTCTCTTTCATCTACTATGCCACATAGTGCATCATCATTGTGCGGACACAAAGCAGTATTAAAATCACCTCCCCAAACTAATAATCCATTTTCCCTATCATCATTCAGAGTATTCTGCATTGCATTTCTGAGCTGTTTTAACATTTGAGTTACATATTCCCTTTGTACATTATTATACAAGTTTACCAGAATAACTGTGTCTCGCTTATCTATTTTCATGACCAATACTTGATAATTTGGTTCTGAGAGAGTCAACCATACTTTAGTTATCTTTAATAAATTTGACACATGCGTACACAGGCCACCCTTTGGCCTCCCACTTGCCGATGGTCGAGCAATAGTGTTAAAAGTCTTGTAGCCTTCAATATGATTTTCTTCCAAAGACCATGTTTCCTGCAGGCAAAGTATGTCGAATTTACTCACAAAATTTAGCCATAGCTGATTATGTAGTTTAGACCGAAGTCCTGCAACATTCCAAAAAAGTACCGTAATACTGTTCGGGTTAGCTGTTTCCTGTGTTTGATTATCAATGTATGTAAAACTATGTAAATTGGACGGTAGCCTCCGACTATGCGCTACGTCTTGTGGAATGACTGGCTCACCTAATATATCAGTATTTTTTACTCTCTGTATATCTGTTTGGTGCTGGAAGCTTGTTCCTACAGGTGAGTGGAGATTATGGATGTTCTCGGAGGTCATGTCTTTTACTAGAATGGTCTTAGGACAGAGACTGTTTATAATAGCTCCCTCTACTGAATAGGTTACATTAATGTCATTATTAGTTGGGGGTATCTGGCCCTCTAAGCAACTTTCAGCGTATATTGGGTTGACTTGGCATCAATCACACTCCTCTAAATCAGATAGGGGTGCAAAGCGGTTCTGGTGGTTCATATCTGATATGTCCCCGGTACTATGAACCCGCTGCATATTCAAGCCCCTATCATCAGTGTGCAGGATCTGTGGCTGGAATCTCTGTGGTCTAGGCGGCCTATAAAAATAACCCAGAGGTAAAGGTTTAATATTAGAGCTACTTGGGAGCATCTGGCCTAAATGTGTTAAAATAAATCCTACAACATGCCTACTATTAAAGTTCACAACCACACAATCCCCCTCCCAATGCTTTCTTGTGGGCCCCACCCATGGAACCCTTCTTGCCATCAGTATTTGGTTCGCTACCAACCCTCCCGACACTCCTATTTTGTTTAGATTTTGATTTAGCCAATAAAAGGCTTTCAATATCAACTGTGGGGTAGACTCAGCTTGATCCCTCCTTAACTGAGGAACATTTCCCAGTACTAAGACCAAGGGTGCTGCCGCTGGTGGGAGATATAAAGTTTGGTCCATCTTCCCCGCCCGCCCCTTAGTCAAACCTGTTTCCCTCCATAAGGCATCCCCGCGTAGGCCCACTGTCGTCGGCGCCTCATCCATTCCAGGTACACTGGTAGCCCTGCTATTGTTGCCTAGGTGCCTATCCTGATGGCCCCCTGTCAATCCAGTACTAGTACTTTCAGTACCCCTTTGAGCCCTGTCCAAGTCTGACAGCCCAGTGTTGGAAGCAATATGCATCTTTGCGTTCAGGACTTCAGAGGTGTTTGAGTCTAGATTAGACCCTCTTAAACTACTCAAGCTAGGATCAATTGGGCTCACTTCCGGGGCCGGGGTGAGGAAATCCTGCCTCTGTATATTTTTTCTTCGTGCCTCCATTGTATTGTGGAGTTCCAATACATACACCCCAAGATCAGTAATTTTTTGATCCATCCAGGTCAACCTTTCTGTAATAGGATTTAATAGTGAAGAAACCAATGTTTCAAATCTAAGCCATGATGCTTCATCAGTTTCACGAATTGCAACTGAATTTACACTGTTTAAAATATTTGTCTCACCATGGCTACTCCCACCTCCAGCATCTCCCTCCTCCTCACACATACTTTTACTCTTATTTAATTTTGAAACCTTTGCTGTATTAGCCCTTTGCGGTCCCCCACCCCACTTTCTTTTTGTCCCCGTATCCAGTTTGCTGTCCTGGGATTTTTTCCTGGTTTGAGTCCTTGTGGAAGTCCTTTGTATGTTCTCACTGGGTGCTGTTAATTCCGGGATTTGCGATGTCACACCCTCCGGGGCCGCTACTAATACTTCCTCCGAGCCCACTTCAGTAATCTTGTGGCCCCCTAAATCAGTGTTATTCGCAAACGCTCCTAACGATGATCTTTTCTGGGGTAGAAATTCCGTCGAGAGACGGCGCTCAGTCAGCGCTATCTCATTCTTCAAGATATTTGTCGCTCTCGTCAAAAAAGAGTCCAAGGTATTCACTATCTTCCCCGTCATCTGTGGGTTCGTAGAGTTTACTGCACCTCTAATACTCATCGTGGCTTTTCAGGATCACTTAACTAAAAGCCCCTCTCTCAAGTTTTATTTAATACCTGGGGCTCACCCTTTGAAGATGTTGTTCAGATCGGCCAAATCGGTGAAATAATTATGGGTTATTCCTACTGTCACACCCAGATGAACCAATTATTAATTGTCCCACACTGGCCTGAAACCAAGCCTATTACCTTACCTAGGTGCAGGAGTTAGAGAGTGGGCCCAGCCCAGCCTCGTCCGGGCTCCGACGGGCGTGGACGGGCCCGCCCTTGGCCCGGGCTTCGCCTGGCGCGCACCCGCGTGCGTCCCGCGAAGCGGGTGTCGCAAGTCGTTAAATAGGCCCCCCTGGGCACACAGCGATGATGTTGGCGCCTCCAGGCGCGTGCAGCAGGTCTCTCTGGGACTTGGAGTCCCCCACAAGTGCAATTGGCGGCGAAGCTGCTCCCACGAAGCGGGTGCCGCGAGTCGTTAAATAGGCCCCCCTGGGCGCACAACGATGATGTCGGCGCCTCCAGGCGCGTGCAGCAGGTCTCTCTGGGACTTGGAGTCCCCCACAAGTGCAATTGGCGGCGAAGCAACTCCCGCGAAGCGGGTGCCGCAAGTCGTTAAATAGGCCCCCCTGGGCGCACAACGATGATGTCTGCGCCTCCAGGCGCGTGCAGCAGGTCTCTCTGGGACTTGGAGTCCCCCACAAGTGCAATTGGCGGCGAAGCGGCTCCCGCGAAGCGGGTGCCGCGAGTCGTTAAATAGGTCCCCCTGGGCGCACAACGATGATGTTGGCGCCTCCAGGCGCGTGCAGCATGTCTCTCTGGGACTTGGAGTCCCCCACAAGTGCAATTGGCGGCGAAGATTTATTTGTGCCAGGTTGATGATAGTTTTGTTATTGTAGGACTCCCTAATGACATCTAACATTGTTTCCATCTTCCTGTTGCTTGCCTCTTGGGCTTTGTGGTGTTTCCTATTGGCCTTCCGCCTCAAGATGTATTTTCACTTTGCGGCCAACCAATCAGAGCCCCCTCAGCCAATCAGATCCCTTTATTATTTGAAGTTGTGTGTCCCCGGGACTCCCACAAAAGGCCTGTGACCCCAACCGTCTAACATACATACATTTTAAATCTTTATTTCTCAAAAACTACAAATGTACACTAATCACAAAAAGCATGCTTTCTGGGAAAATATCTAGCTTTCTGCAAAAATTGGATGAGGCGCTGTTCACAAATTCCTATGAAAATTGCATGGCAAAATTACGTTCTGGGACGCCCCTTTTTTTTTCAGTCCCCGTTCGAGGGATCGCCCTGAAACTTTCATAGAAGGAGCTGAGGTGAATAACCATTTTTCCAAAAAGTTCCTTAAAGATTCGTCATACGACTCGAAAGTTATTAGCAAAACAAAAAATCAATTTCCTGAGATATGTATGTTAATGTATATATATTATCTACTGGCGGTCGCCAGTAGATAGTTATAGTTAGGACCTAGTTGCCATAGGAAAAGCGTTTTTTCTTTTCCCAATAACTTTGGCGTCGGTTGACGAATCTTCGCGAAATATTCAAAACTAGTGGGGCGCTCCGGTCTGCTCCTATCCTGAAAGTTTCGGGGTGATTCATCAAGCGGGGGCCGAGAAAAAAGGGGGGTCCCAAAACGCGTTTTCCCCATGTTATTTCCCATTGGATAATTTAGACACGGCTACAGCCCGAACTGCTGAACGGAATTACACCAAATTTGGCAAAAAGGTAGCCCTTGGTTCAGATAGCACCATTTTTTTTAAATGGTGTAAATCCGTTCAGTAGTTCCTGAAAAATTCAAAAAATAGAGGTCAAAAATCAATTTTCCATTGGATACTTTAGACACGTTTACAGCCAAAACTGCTGAACGGAATTACACCAAATTTGGCAAAAAGGTAGTGCTTGGTTCAGAAAGCGCCCTTTTTATTAAATGGTGTAAATCCGTTCAGTAGTTTTCGAGATATTAAAGGAAAAAAATCTTTATATATCTGGGCGGGACCTAACTATACAAGCACGAGCTTGGCTCTAATTGGCTGCCAACACTTCAATCCAGGAAGTGTTGGCAGCCATCTTGGTGCAATGCTTTTTAGGTTTCGCCTAGCGACGCAGCACATGCGCTGTTCACTACACAAACACCACTGCACTGCCCTAAACCCTAAAACACTACCCCAGCATGACCCCCTACACTGCCCGAACACCACTGCACTGCCCTAAACCCTGAAACACTACCCCCAGCACGACCCCCTACACTGCCCGAACACCACTGCACTGCCCTAAACCCTAAACACCACCCCCAGCACGACCCCCTACACTGCCCGAACACCACTGCCCTAAACCCTGAAACACCACCCCCAGCAAGACCCCCTACACTTCCCGAACACCACTGCACTGCCCTAAACCCTGAAACACCACCCCCAGCAAGACCCCCTACACTGCCCAAACACCACTGCACTGCCCTAAACCCTGAAACACCACCCCCAGCAAGACCCCCTACACTGCCCGAACACCACTGCCCTAAACTCTGAAACACCACCCCCTGCAAGACCCCCTACACTGCCCGAACACCACTGTACTGCACTAAACCCTGAAACACCACCCCCTGCACGACCCCCTACACTGCCCGAACATCACTGCACTGCCCTAAACCCTGAAACACCACCCCCTGCACGACCCCCTACACTGCCCGAACACCACTGCACTGCCCTAAACCCTGAAACACTACCCCAGCATGACCCCCTACACTGCCCGAACACCTCTGCACTGCCCTAAACCCTGAAACACTACCCCCAGCACGACCCCTACACTGCCCGAACACCACTGCACTGCCCTAAACCCTGAAACACTACCCCCAGCACGACCCCCTACACTGCCCGAATACCACTGCACTGCCCTAAACCCTAAACACCACCCCCAGCACGACCCCCTACACTGCCCGAACACCACTGCACTGCCCTAAACCCTGAAACACTACCCCCAGCACGACCCCCTACACTGCCGGAACACCACTGCACTGCCCTAAACCCTGAAACACCACCCCCAGCACGTCCCCCTACTCTGCCCGAACACCACTGCACTTCCCAATACCCTTAAACACTACCCCCAGCACGACCCCCTACACTGCCTGAATACCACTGCACTGCCCTAAACCCTGAAACACTACCCCCAGCCCGACCCCCTACACTGCCCGAACACCACTGCACTGCCCTAAACCCTGAAACACCACCCCCAGCACGACCCCCTACACTGCCCAAACACCACTGCACTGCCCTAAACCCTGAAACACCCCCCCCAGCAAGACCACCTACACTGCCCGAACACCACTGCACTGCCCTAAACCCTGAAACACTACCCCAGCAAGACCCCCTACAATGCCCGGACACCACTGCACTGCCCTAAACCCTGAAACATCACCCCCAGCAAGACCCCCTACACTGCCTGAACACCACTGCACTGCCCTAAACCCTGAAACACCACCCCCAGCACGTCCCCTACACTGCCTAAACACCACTGCACTTCCCAAAACCCTGAAACACTACCCCCAGCACGACCCCCTACAATGCCCAAACACCACTGCACTGCCCAAAACCCTGAAACACTACCCCCAGCACGACCCCTAAACTGCCTGAACACCACTGCACTGCCCTAAAGCCTGTAATACCAGCCCCAGCACAACCCCCTACACTGCCCGAACACCACTGCACTGCCCTAAACCCTGAAACACCAGCCCCAGCATGACCCCCTACACTGCGCGAACACCACTGCACTGCCCTAAACCCTGAAACACCTTCCCAGCACGACCCCCTACACTGCCCGAACACCACTGCACTGCCCTAAACCCTGAAACATCACCCCCAGCAAGACCCCCTACATTGCCTGAACACCACTGCACTGCCCTAAACCCTGAAACACTACCCCCAGCATGTCCCCTACACTGCCCAAACACCACTGCACTTCCCAAAACCCTGAAACACTACCCCCAGCACGACCCCCTACACTGCCCAAACACCACTGCACTGCCCAAAACCCTGAAACACTACCCCCAGCACGACCCCCTTAACTGCCTGAACACCACTGCACTGCCCTAAACCCTGAAACACCAGCCCCAGCACAACCCCCTACACTGCCCGAACACCACTGCACTGCCCTAAACCCTGAAACACCAGCCCCAGCACGACCCCCTACAGTGCCCGAACACCACTGCACTGCCCTAAACCCTGAAACACCAGCCCCAGCACGACCCCCTACACTGCCCGAACACCACTGCACTGCCCTAAACCCTGAAACACCACCCCCAGCAAGACCCCCTACACTTCCCGAACACCACTGCACTGCCCTAAACCCTGAAACACCACCCCCAGCAAGACCCCCTACACTGCCCGAACACCACTGCACTGCCCTAAACCCTGAAACACCACCCCCAGCAAGACCCCCTACACTACCCGAACACCACTGTCCTAAACTCTGAAACACCACCCCCTGCAAGACCCCCTACACTGCCCGAACACCACTGTACTGCACTAAACCCTGAAACACCACCCCCTGCACGACCCCCTACACTGCCCGAACATCACTGCACTGCCCTAAACCCTGAAACACCACACCCTGCACGACCCCCTACACTGCCCGAACACCACTGCACTGCCCTAAACCCTGAAACACTACCCCCAGCACGACCCCTACACTGCCCGAACACCACTGCACTGCCCTAAACCCTGAAACACTACCCCCAGCACGACCCCCTACACTGCCTGAACACCACTGCACTGCCCTAAACCCTGAAACACTACCCCCAGCACGACCCCTACACTGCCCGAACACCACTGCACTGCCCTAAACCCTGAAACACCACCACCAGCACAACCCCTACACTGCCCGAACACCACTGCACTGCCCTAAACCCTGAAACACCACCCCCAGCAAGACCCCCTACACTGCCCGAACACCACTGCACTGCCCTAAACCCTGAAAAACCACCCCCAGCACGACCCCCTACACTGCCCGAACACCACTGCACTACCCTACCCCTAAAACACTACCCCAGCATGACCCCTATACTACACAAACACCACTGCACTACCCTAAACCCTAAAACACTACCCCTAGCACGACCCCTACACTACACAAACACCACTGCACTGCCCTAAACCATAAACACTACCCCCAGCACGACCCCCTACACTACACAAACACCACTGCACTACCCTAAACCCTAAATCTACCCCAAGCATGACCCCTACACTACACAAACATCACTGCACTACCCTAAACCCTAAAACACTACCACCAGCACAACCCCCTACACTACACAAACACCACTGCACTACCCTAAACCCTAAAACACTACCCCCAGCACGACCCCCTACACTACACAAACACCACTGCACTACCCTAAACCCTAAAACACTACCCTCAGCATGACCCCCTACACTACCCAAACACCACTGCACTACCCTAAACCCTAGAAAAGTAACCACCACCCCATGCCCAATCCCCTTACCTCTCACTCCTCGTGGTTCCTCTCTCCTCGTGGTTCCTGCCTCACGTCGTCTCTGAGGGCGGTGCACGTCGTTGTGAGGAAACGGAACAGCCTCTGTTTCCTTACAACGACGTGGATCGTCTACATTTTTAGAACTCATGGTCATTTACCATACATACCTTTACAACAAAATTTGTTGTAAAGGCATGCGTGGTAAATGACCATGCGTTCTAAAAATGCGTAGTAATGACTTCGCTGATGTACAACGCATGCGTGGTAATGCATGCGTTGTAATGGTATCGCGAAGTAAAAAGTCATTGTAACGGCTGTTTACCGATCGAAGCTGGCCCCTGTTCTTCAGTGAGTCGTTTATTTGATAAATTAGGAGGAAGGAATGTGTTTTTCTTACCGAAAAGTGCATTCCCGCCTGTTGTATTGTGAAAGTGTCCGCGTGGCCTGGTTTCACTTCCGGTGAGAGAGTGGAAGAGTCTGTTTGGATCTACAGGGGTTCTGCTGTTGGACGGGGCCGGCGCGACACGTCATCAGAAAACACAGCTAATGGAAAGCGTTGTCCCCGAAGTGTGGAGCAGTGCCATGAGAGGTCAACGAGTGTGCGTCCCACCGCAGTATGACCGTACCGCATGACCCATGTGCCGCCTCCAGTGTATGGAAGGCAGAAGCGGCGTCCATCGCAGGTCCTCTTGAAGACCATTGTAGCACTAATTCTACATTTTGGAACTAGGGCATTTTAACCTTGTTGTTCCTGCCAGATACAAAGAGAAGATCCTGTATTATTTAGTGTCCTCGTTACCTTTTCTGTGGGTCTCGGTGCTTGTCACTTCGCTGCCCCACCGGTGCACACGACTGGGCTCCCCACCTCGTGTGCCATCTGCAGGGCCTCTGCCCTCGGATCACTGGTTTCGGTTTCTGGAGTGGCAACATAAACAGTTGCTCCCAAAGGACTAGCCTGAACACTTAGGTGAATATCCCCTGAGCCAGCATTCCGCGGAAATTCTTTCCTAGCTCTCCCACGTCGACGACGATGTCATAATAGCACGGCTCCGCTCGCGACACCGTATGACATCATAGGAGCCATAAGAGGACCTCTTCGGCGTGCTGACGTCAGTTCCACCCATTTTTTCCGTGCCACTGAGGTAAACAGGTGGACCAACACATTTTCACATGTATACATAGTATACTAAATATATATATATATATATATATACAAATGCATAACCAATAAAGGCATAAAGAAATAGCAACAGATCAAGCATTTCTCACTATTAAAACATAAGCATGATTAAGACATATTAAAAACATTCATGCCAAACAGTAAAAGCATCTTTTGGTAGAAACAGGTGGACAACGGGGAGGCGGGTGGAACAGTGAGGAATCCACAGGCAGATACTGTATCCACCAGAAAAAGCGTTACCGAAGGTAAGTAACTTGCTCTTCTGATGGATACTTCTGCCTGTTGATTCCTTACCTTTGAATAGAATCCTCAAGCCGTACCTCAGCCGGAGGAGGGTGTCCACCTGACTAGACCAAAAATCTTGCAAAACAGATCGAGCAAAATGGCCATCCCTCCTAACCTCCGAATCCAATAATAATCGAATAATTTTTAGTCGAAATTATATTGAAAATAATACTTTAAAAATACTTTTATTAATACATTTAGACAAACACTTAAAGGAAAACTTTTATTTATAATTAATTTAAAGATATTTCATACTTTACAAAGTATGCCGAAGTCGCGACCCCAGCGCGACTTTTCAAAATGGCTACCGGAATGCGTGCAGCCATTGTGTAGGGTGCGCGAAGGGTGCGCGACTTCTGTATAATATTTTTTTTTAAAAAGAATGAATATAGTTTTCCTAACTAAAAATTATTCACAATTTTTTAAAATATATATTTATATATATATATATAGAAAATAAAAAAACAGGATTGCGGTACATTAGACTTACAAATTTTCATTTAAAAAACCTTTAAAATTCACTGGAAAAACCATAGGATTTAGGCACGTTATAGTTAGAAATTAGCATTTAAAAAACCATAGAAATTCACTGAAAAAACCATAGGTTTCAGGCACATTATAGTTAGAAATTAGCATTTAAAAAACCATAGAAATTAACTGAAAAAACCATAGGTTTCAGGAACGTTATAGTTAGTTGGACATTTCACTCGTACAAAACCATAGAAATTCTGGCGTTATAGTTAGTTCCGCTAACTATAACTCGCGCCCCCGCAATGCACTGCTGATGACGTCACATATTACATCATTCATGACATGGTCAGTGACATCACTGATGACATCACTGATGACTTCTCAAATGACATCATCCACGTGAAAATCTGATGCACCTCCTCACACCTGAATATAACCTTTGATACACCCACTCTAAAATACAGACTACCATTTTCGGAAAAATAGACACATCAATACCAGTTACTAAATACGCACTGACTGATTCCTAGGTCTACACACACATCCACTCATTCACCCATACAGTCACTCATACATGCAGTCACTCATCAATACAACACTATCATATGCACTCATACACCTATACAGACACTCACACACTGCCACATATCCAGTTACTAACACATAGAGTCAGTCATGCAAAGAATCAATCATACTTCCATTTACTCACCTATACAGTTATAGAGACACAACCTCACTTATTCATACAGATACTAACACATAATTACTCTCTTATAGAATCACTGATACAAATACACACTCATCCATGCAGCCACTCTCACAATTACTGACTCTCACATATAGTTATTTATATACACCATCACTCACATATACTGCCTTTTACATATGTAGTTACTTGCACATGTACCACTGAGACATCCATTCACTCACCAACACACCCATACACACACTCACCCACCCATACAGCTGTTTCCACATGCACTCTTGAACCCATACACCCAGTGAATCAACCACTCACACATCTATGCACAGTCACACACCTCCCACCCACCCACACACACACTCAGGCAGCCATACAAATACTCAGGCAAGCAATCAATAACCCATATAGACACTCCTGCAGCTACTCACCAACCCATGCAGCAGCTTACACAACAACAGACAGACTGATGCAGACTTTCACACAGTTTAGTCACTAACCCATGCATTCAGTAAGACACATTTAATCACTCACTTATACAGTCAGTCACGTACCTACTAAATGCTCCATACAGACACTTATACACCCACTCATTCCTCAATACAGCTTGGCATATATATAAAACAAAATTAAACTTTCCAGAAACACACAGTCACTGGATGATGTCATCAGTGATGTCATCAGTGATGTCATTTGAGATGTCATCAGTGATGTCATCAGTGATGTCACTGACCATGTCATGAATGATGTAATATGTGACGTCATCAGCAGTGCATTGCGGGGGCACGAGTTATAGTTAGCTGAACTAACTATAACAGGGGACTTTCACGGGTTTTGTACGAGTGCAATGTCCAACTAACTATAACGTTCCTGAAACCTATGGTTTTTTCAGTTAATTTCTATGGTTTTTTAAATGCTAATTTCTAATCATAACGTGCCTGAAACCTATGATTTTTTCAGTGAATTTCTATGGTTTTTAAATGCTAATTTTTAACTATAACGTGCCTAAAACCTATGGTTTTTCCAGTGAATATATATATATATATATATATATAGGATGACTGGAGAGGGAGCCCAGCGCCCGCAGCGGGGCGGTTTTCGTGACTGCCAGCACGGGATCTGGGTCTCCCAAGCAAGAAATGCCTTGCCCAGAAGACCGGTGCCTCCTGGTGACTGGGCACTGCAGATGGCCTATGCCGATGCGGTGGGGGTATGTTTGGCGAATTCAACTTTTGTTCACCAGTCTCCCTCAATCCCAAATCTGTGCCCAGTTTGCACTGAATCTTTTGTGCTGTTTTTTCAATTTGGACATTGAGACTTTATTTTCCCTTCCATTCAATCACAAATTGACATTATTTTAAACCTCAAAACCTGGTCAAATTCATAAGTTTTTATTACTTTGACTTTAATATTGGTTTCCAGCTCGTGTTTCTCTGCTATTTCAGCATGTCGACATGATGCATTATGGAATAGACAGTTCTGTTGAGGTTCAAGCACGCGCTGGGAGCTGACTTATCAAGTAATGTTCACACAATATGTGTTTAGTTGCATTCCCTGGGAAGCGGCTGCCTCATTTCCTATCCAGATGCCTTTCATTTAAACCTGTTATTTTTGGAGATCTCAGAGACTGGTTTGACAGTGAACTTCGCTCTCAATGTGCAGGTCAGAGGCTAATTTCTGACGGAGCGGTTTCCAGCGTTCACACATGGTTTACATCAGAGGTTTTACCAAGTGACTTTGGAGGGGATATTTATCGGCACGATTCTTTTAAATGTATGCATATTTTTGCAGTTCATGTTTTTAGGTCTCATGAAATGAGGGTTTTGGCGGCGCAACGAATATACTATTAATTCACTACCAGGGCAGAGGGCTTGTTTAATTTATTTTGTGAAACAGTTAGGCAATTCAAACTGTGATTATTGTGCACTATGCTATGAATCTAGGTGTCCCACGGTTGACACTATGCACAGGAATTTGGCATATGTTTTACATGGTTTTTTCACTGTGACTTTGTGCCTCTGATAGTATGCTCTTTATGTTTATGCCTTGGGTGGGATGGGCTATTTGGGCTCTATAGATTGCTGTTGCAATGGCGCCAATTAGATTGACAAAGGCTTCGAGCAAGCCGAAATGCGTCTCTCTTTTAATTTTTTGGGGATTGAGGCTGATCTGATTAAATAAAACAGATGCCGTATCTTACCTGCCTGGAGTCAGTGTCTCCTTCCATGGTTCACTCTGTGGGAGTTGGTTGTTTGTGTTCATCCATTTCGGCGTGGTTGGTCATCACGCCTCACACGGAACACCAGTCGTTTGTGGCTCTCCTCGATGACCGCAATCTTTTGGAGGAGTACAGGAGTACTAGCGGGGAGCCCCCAGTATGGCAACCGGAAAGAGGAACGAGGATGACTGCAGAGGTAGCCCAGCGCCCGCAGCGGGGCGGTTTTCGTGACTGCCAGCACGGGATCTGTGTCTCCCAAGCAAGAAATGCCATGCCCAGAAGACCAGTGCCTCCTGGTGACTGGGCACTGCAGATGGCCTATGCCGATGCGGTGGGGGTATGTTTGGCGAATTCAACTTTTGTTCACCAATTTCCCTCAATCCCAAATCTGTGCCCAGTTTGAATTGAATCTTTTGTGCTGTTTTTTCAATTTGGACATTGAGACTTTATTTTCCCTTCCATTCAATCACAAATTGACATTATTTTAAACCTCAAAACCTGGTCAAATTCATAAGTTTTTATTACTTTGACTTTAATATTGGTTTCCAGCTCGTGTTTCTCCGCTATTTCAGCATGTCGACATGATGCATTATGGGATGGGTAGTTCTGTTGAGGTTCAAGCATGCGCTGGGAAGTTGACTTATCAAGTAATGTTCACACAATATGTGTTTAGTTGCATTCCCGGGGAAGGGGCTGCCTCATTTCCTATCCAGATGCCTTTCATTTAAATCTGTTATTTTTGGAGATCTCAGAGACTGGTTTGACAGTGAACTTCACTCTCAATGTGCAGGTCAGAGGCTAATTTCTGACGAAGCGGTTTCCAGCGTTCACACATGGTTTACATCAGAGGTTTTACCAAGCGACTTTGGAGGGGATATTTATCGGCACGATTCTTTTAAATGTATGCATATTTTTGCAGTTCATGTTTTTAGGTATCATGAAATGACGGTTTTGGCGGCGCAACGCATATACTATTAATTCACTACCAGGGCAGAGGGCTTGTTTAACCTCTTCCATGCGTCGGACGGCCCCCGGCCGACCGACGTCACGGTGCTCGTGTGCGTCGGACGGCCGGGGGCCGTCCGAACTGCGCATGCGTCAAATTCCGCCGCACGCGGCGGAATTTGCGCCGCGTCGAAGAGGTTAATTTATTTTGTGAAACAGTTAGGCAGTTCAAACAGTGATTATTGTGCACTATGCTATGAATCTAGGTGTCACACAGTTGACACTATGCACAGGAATTTGGCATATGTTTTACATGGTTTTTTCACTGTGACTTTGTGCCTCTGATAGTATGCTCTTTATGTTTATGCCTTGGGTGGGATGGGCTATTTGGGCTATATAGATTGCTGTTGCAATGGCGCCAATTAGATTGACAAAGGCTTCGAGCAAGCCGAAACGCGTCTCTCTTTTAATTTTTTGGGGATTGAGGCTGATTTGATTAAATAAAACAGATGCCGTATCTTACCTACCTGGAGTTTGTGTCTCCTTCCATGGTTCACTCTGTGGGAGTTGGTTGTTTGTGTTCATATATATTTATATATATATATATATATATATATATATATATATATATATATATATATATATATATATATATATATATATTTATATTTATATATATATATTGGTTTATTTCAAAGTAGATGTGTGTAAAGTGCTTTGTCTGTCAGACAAAATAGGACACTTCTGAGGATCAGAAGTAGAAGTGAGTTGGCCTCCTGACCTATTGAGTACCAAAATATTGAAAAGTTATACATATATAAAGAAGCATAGATGTGCTATTTTAAATTCCAACTACGCAAACTTTGAAGAGATATATGTATATATTGGTACTCAATATTGAGGCTGTGATATTTTTGCAGAATAACATCTTGTCCAACGATATTCTGACTTTCAGCCCAAAGCGCAGAGACCACCACTGATTCTCTTCCCAGATCACATTGAATTTCAGCATGAAGATGGGGAAATCTGTAACTATTTTCATTAATACTTGTGATTTGCAGGACTACTTCCCTCTTCAATTGTTTAGTTGATTGGTGAGATAGGAAATTGGATGATAGGCAACTAATTGAATAGCATCTAAAGATGGCTTTATTACCAGACCTATTACAAATGCCTGGATAATGAGTTGTGGGACAGTGACAAAGTTTCCAAATATATTGATAATGTCTTGCAGATCCTAACTGTTCAAAGGATACATTTGCTTTGTTATAGTCCTTAATTGTAATGAAACATTGCCTGAGCATAACAAACCTAACCTAAAAAAAGTGCATATACACACAATGGAGCTTTTACCTAATATGGGTGTAGGTTTACAGATTTTTTACATTCACACATATTACAGGTATCCAGTGTTTTCATTATTTTTTGTAACTTTCAAAAGCGAGTAAATCTACATTATGCCAGGCATGATAATTTTTGGGTGAATTTTCCTGAATTACTTTTCACACAATAAAATGCACAAGCGTATTTTCTCAAACGAAAACCTGCCACACATGTACCAGTGCACCTGTTGTCTTTAACAAAAGGTTTCTCTATGGGAAAAGCATCTTTCCTGTGGAGAAATGTCTTTCTCTATGACTTCTCCAATTCCAGGGGTGTTGCATTCCCATAAATGAAGAGCTATCCAAAAGAAATTTGGGAATAACCACAAACTTACTACCCACAAACATGTAAGTTTGTATGTGTGCATTAACCCACAAGGCATTCAAGCTCGAGAACACTAACTCCATGTTCCTTATGTCAGTAAATCATTTTACTATTGCAAAACTAACTGTTGTTAATTTTAAAATTGGTTCAGCTCTTGACAAAAAAGCTATTTATTTGCACATGTAAGTCAAACCTACAAGTGCAAATATTTTATGAGTCGGGCCCAATATGCTTGCTTCTACTTTCGGACAGAAGGCCTGATTCAAAGTTTGGGAGACAAACACTCCCTCGCAGTCATGAGGGATATTGTGTCCTCCTTATCACAAGTTGTTAGGTATGGAATTCTTGGTGGTTTTTCCCCTAACATTTTGCCTTCAGATGTAGCTGACTGTTTTTGCTGGCCTAAGGACTCTGCACACCTTTACTGCTAACCAGTAGCTATCTCCATAAAACGTGGTAGAATTAGCTTATACCCAATTGGCATATTTATTTATGTGTAAGTCCCTAGTAAGGTGGCACTGCCTGTGTCCAGGGCCTGCAAATGTAATGCTACTAGTGGGCCTGCAGCACTGATTGTGCCACCCATTTTAAGTAGCACTTTAAAAGTGTCTCCGGCCTTCCATTGCAGCCTGTGTGTGTACAGTTTTAAACTGACATTTCAACCTGGAAAAATAAACCTAGCCAAAAACCTTCCTTTATAATAACTATAAGTCACCCCTAGAGTAGGCCCTGGGCAGCCTAGAGGGCAGGGTGCAGTTTATTTAAAAAGTTGGACATGTACTTTTAAGTCTTACATGTCCTTGTAGTGAAAGATTCTTAAATTTGTTTTTCCTACTGCACGGCCTGCTTCTCCCATAGGACAAAATTAGAGTTACCTTATTACATTTTATAAGTGTAATTTTCAAATGGGAACAGGTAACCTGTTCATGTTTGGTGCCTTTGGAATTGTAATGATAAATCTGAACTTATGGTGAAGTCGGATTTTAAATTACAATTTTGAAAATTCCACTTTTAGAAAGTTGACATTTTCCTGCCATTTGGTGCCTGCAGCCTGTCTTTGTGTCACATGACTGGGTATAGTCGGCAGTTGGGATTTGTGTATTTCTACTAGACAGCCACACACAAGCAGGTACCTGTGAACTTCAAAGTCCTGCCTCTAGAAGCTTCTCTCCACTTCAAAGGTACAACTGGATATAAATACTGGACCTCAGACACCAACTTTTCAGTGCACTTCCGGACCTGTGAATACTTGCCATGAAGAAGGACTGCCATGCTGCTGAACTGCTGCTCTGAAGGACTGCTGCCCTGCTGTGCTGACCTGCTGCCCTCTTGTCTGGGTGACAGGGACTGCACCTGCATCTTCTAAACTCAGAGACTAAGAGTGGCTCCAAGGGCTAGTGGGCTGGCCTCCTGATCTGAAGCCTTAGGGACACAACAGGCTTCCAGCAACCTTGCACCTGCACTTGGACTCTGCCGTCTCTGAGTCTACCCTGCCCAGTGGTGCCACACCAGTACTGGACATTTGGAAGTGGGCTTAAGGTGCTCTACCAGCCGCTGTGGTTCAAGTGGAACCAACACATCTCCTCTGCTGTGTGGCACAAAACCAAGCATAACCAATGAATTGCACCTGCTGAGTTTATTAGACCCATTGAAATGACTGGCAGCGCAGCCCATCAAAACCGCTGCTGCGCAACCCATCCTCGGGACAGGCCCTCACATCCCTCATTGATGGCTGCCTAGACTATGACACCGGGCTCCGTATCATTGCCTCGCAGCTCCTCAGAACCGATGCATCGCTTCAACAGCACGATGCATCATTGACACAGGACTTTGCATCACAAGTCCTGGTCAATGGGATCCTCAATGACGACGCAGGATCTTGCACTGCAGCCCCGCCGCATCTTGGAACTGCTGCATCGCTTCAGCTGCGCAGCACATCTTCGATAGGGATCTTAGAAACGTTCCGCAAACCAGGTACTTTGTTCAGCGGGCCTAACTGGGTCCATATAGTGGGCCAGTGCTCCATCGCGGTCAGCCTGAACTTTTTACTTTGTCCCGGTCCGGTGCGATCAGATATCTACAGTTGGCGTTTTGTGCTTTTCTGAACTATTTTCACCAAAACCTTTAAAATGTAATATTCCCTGATTCTACTGATTTTATTTTTTTTCATTTTGATTTTGTTTTGTTTATTAAAGAGAGCTCTATTTTGTTATGTTTGTGTGGGATCCTTTTTGTGTGGTGTTTTCACTTTATTACTGTTTGAAGTGTTCCACAAATACCTACACATTGCCTCTAAGTTAGGCCTGACTCCTCTGTGGCAACCTACCAGAGGGTTGAGCGCAGGTTTATTTAGGGTTGGCTTGAGCCTCACCCTGACAAAGATTGTGGTTGCTTCTTGACTAGGGCAACCCAGTTTCTTACACAAGTACATTAAGGTATATTGCAGTTATAATAAGGTTGGCTAGATATCCCATCCGCCTTATGACAAGTGTAAGTAGGATATACAGCACTTGTAATTAGGCGGATGAGATATCTGTCACATTTGTGAAGAATGATCCTTCCGTCAAACTCTAAATCAGACCGAAAACATCAGTTTTTTATTTTAAAAGTCTGACAAAAGTGGGGGCGGAGCTTGCCTGGCCTAAAGATGGCCGCTGCTTGAGCGAGCTCCGGACGCTGTCCGAACAATCCGACAAGTATCAGCGTCATACAGGGGGAGAGTCGCATAAAAAACAATGCCAGAAAGAGAGCAGGAAATGCGCTTGCTATATATGGCCATTGGTCCTGACAGCGCAGTTGGAGAGCAGATCTGTGAGGATACTGTTGCTGGCCTAGCACGACGGAGAGTCGAGGCCTGCTGAGGTCGCTGGCGGAGTTAGGACCGGAGGTTGCGGATCGCCCTGCCGCTTGAGCCCAGAGTGCCACGGATTGGCCGGGTGTTTCTGCGGGCGGCCCTGAGCGACACAGGGCGGCGCCTGCAAGCCGTCTGGATGCTGATTGGTGCTGCTCCGGGAGGGGTGCGTGAGGCTGGGTTACCCCGATGGCAGCCATAGCGTGAGGCCGTATATGCCATCGTGACTGCGGCCTAGTGAGTCGACAGGGAAGCCTGTGGGCTCTTGAGGGGCGAATGCGGTGGAGCCCTCAGTGCAAAAGAGAAATTGCACGCCTCTTTGACCAGGTGAGGGCAGCGGCCCTGTGCGAGGTGGGCTAGCGTGAGTGGCTGGGCCCTCCTGCACTACATATAGGAGGACACTGCCTGGAATAATCCGGAGAGACGGGGCGCTCTCCATGCTTGCTGCAAAATAAACAGAGAATCAGCGCTTCATTAAAGGCTACGCTGAGCAGCCTTATTCTTCCTCATCACGAGGTGGACTTGCTGCACCTTGCTGGCAGAAAGAGCAGAGCGGGGTGAGGTATTACCCTTATGGGACAGTGAGTTGGTGTCCTTTTACTGAGAGAAATTGAAATAAGAGCGCACAGATAATTTTGCAAGCAAGAAATACCAAGCTCCAAGGCCAAGTCGCTTGTGACGCACTTGCTGGATATTGCGTCCCAATGGGTAAAGTGGACAAGACACAACCCAAGCTGCAATTTAAACAGCACAAGTCTAGGCATAGAGAGGAGAATGCAGATACAGTAGCCTCAGGACAGATGGAAGACACTGAAGAGTTAAGTGGAGACATACGGCAAATACTCGCGGCGATGGAAAAGATTCTCACCACAATCAATGGGAAGATTGACATATTATCCTATAGAATGGACCGTATGTCCGAACGGCTCGATAAGCATGCTGAGCGCCTGGACATGACAGAATGTCGGGTATCTGAGGTAAAGGAATCCCAAAAGGAAACAGACAATGCACAGAGGCAAATGACAAAGCAGAGGATCTGGAGACCAGATCGAGGCGTAGCAACATACGCATTATTGGACTTCCCGAATCCACAACAACAGGCAACATGGAGGCGTTCGTGGAAAAGCTGCTGGTAGAATTGCTCGGATGAGACACTTTTTCCGCAATGTTCATTGTAGAATGGGCACACCGCTTCATAGGCCCCAGACCGCCTCCCGGGGCTCCCCCAAGACCTGTGATAGCCAAGATGCTTAATTACAGGGATAGGGACTCTGCATTGAAGAGAGCAAGGGAGTTGGGAGACCTCAAGTTCGAGGGCTCTGCGCTCTCGCTATTCCCAGATTTCACATTGAGGGTGCAAGAGGCGAGACGACAATTTGCACCCATAAAAAGCAAACTAAGGGAGCAAAATCTGGAATATGCAATGCAATGTCCGGCAAAGTTGAGAGTCATGATGAATTTCAAGGATTTTTACGGACCCCAAATCGCTCCAGACGGCTCTCCAAGAGTTGAGCAAGCCGGGAACACAGAAACAAGTGGCCGATACAATGGATCAGGCTGGTGGGCCCTCCCGAGACCTCGACGAAAACGATGAGAACTCCTATCCCGTGACCTGGACATGGTAAACAAGATTCATTGACAATGAAAGTTATATGGTAAAAGAAGCATGATTGGGACTTTAGATCCGTCAGGGTATAGTAATAAATGATGGTCAGCAGAGATATTGCCAGACCAGAAGTTATAGAGCGTAACATGTATCAGTATCATTACTTTCTTATATTATTCCTGTGGACTTGGGGGTTACCCCAGAGTCGAAATATTGACTATGTAAAATAATCAGCGTTTTTTTTTTTGTGGTGACATTTCCCTCTGAATGACACATAACGTGCGCGGGTGGCGAGGTTGCTCTGGTAAACTAAGTGTGATTGCCGGAAACATCCGCCCCTGTGTGTTACTCACCGTATGGCTCAAGGCCAAACTTACTGTTTGATTGTTATAGCATTAGCTGATTTAATGGTTAATAACGGGAGGGAGGGTTGTATATCGCTTATGCTTAGTTGGGGATGGCATAACGTGGGTGGGGGAGGGAATGTTTCATGTTTGGATTTCACAGTATACACACGCAAGATATGTAAGACTTACGCAATAAGATTGCTAATGATAGCGAGAATGGCACAGGCTACGGTAGGAAGGTATAAATGACGCAACGCGAGATAGTACAAAGTCATAATTACAGAATCCGTTTTTTAACCTGGAATGTGAGGGGCCTAAATGATTTTAGAAAACTGTGTAAAATAGTTGCTTACCTAAAAAGATATGAAGTGGATGTGATGTTACTTCAAGAGATGAACTTGTCCCCTAGTAGTAATATCCTTACCAGTAAGATACTCCTCAGGGCTTTCCAGGCTGCGGGGTTCACCTCTCACCTAGAGGAGTGCTGACCTGGGTTAACCTGAAATCTGGGATTTCACTGGAAGCGCGGGAGGTTGACCCAAATGGCAGATTTGCACTTTCTAGGTAGATGACATCTACGGCCCAACTATGATGACCCACAGTTTTATAATACATTATAATACATTATTCGCACGAATGCGGAAAGACACTACACTGCCACAAATATGGGGGGGTGATCTCAAATGTGTGTTGGATCCGGAACTGGATCGCTCTAAGGACCCACCCAGGCACCCTTCAGCAGCAGCTAAAACAAAATGTGATATAGCCACACAGTTGGATCTCGTGGATGTCTGGTGTCGTGGAGGTAGGTTCACGCACTACTCAGCCCCCGCACGATATTCATACCAGAATTGATTAGTGGCTGATATCCGGGATGCTTCTCCCCCGGGTGCGAGCCTGTACCATATTACTGAGCTCATTCTCAGACCATTCACCTAAAATGTTTGATGTGGATGCCCCTCCGAGAAGGGCTGCTCCTTTTACGTGGAGGTTCCCTCCGTATTCTCTCCTAGACACAGCATTCAAAGCAGAGTTAGCAGCTGCCATTGAAGAATTCTATGATACAAATATAGGCTCGGATGAACATTTTTCCACAGTGTGGGAAACATTTAAAGTGTACATCAGAGGGGTAGCAATGTCCAAGCATGCGGGGGTCCTTCGATCAATCAGGAACCAGCTGTCGATTCTCGAGAGTCAATTGGGTAGACTGGAGCAGGATGCTCTTAATGGGGGAGACGCTTGGGCCTCTGAGGCTTTGACGAAAACACTTGAGGAGTACCATGAAGTAGCAGACAGTGAGCTAAAATATATGGGGAAAGACGCTGTAGCTGAAACCTATAGTGGGGGGGTGAGAGACCGGGCTCAGCGCTTGCGGCTCTGTCGCGTCGCCAAAGAGGGACCGGCTTGGTGACTGAGTTGCGAGACTCCGGCGGTGACCTCCTGAGGGACCCTACAGAGATAGCCAATAGGTTCAGCGGATATTACACAGATCTGTATAACTCCAAGGTGGTGACAGATGATACTGCCATTTTGGACTATTTGGAACATATACAACTGCCATGGCTTACTAACGGGGATAGGGAGTATCTCATGAGGCCACTAGACTCCACCGAAATTCAGGTTGCACTCAATGCCATGCGCGACGGGAGCGCCCTGGGACAAGATGGGCTCACAGTGTCTTTCTATAAAATTTATGAAGATCTGTTGATTTTGCATTTGAGCACCCTGTTTGAGGAGATGGGGGAGAATGGTATAATGCCCCATTCGATGAGGGAGGCCTTAATAGTTACCTTGCTGAAGCCAGGGAAGCCCGCTAATGAATGCGCGTCCTATAGGCCTCTATCGCTTCTAAATGTGGACACTAAAATATTCGCTAAAGTCTTGGCAAATAGGCGGGCACCATTGCTCCCTATCTTAGTGGAACGAGAGCAGGCGGGATTTGTTCCAGGATTCACCTTATCATATAATTTGAGAACTGCGTTAGGAACCACTCAATATGTGAGACCGGAGATTAAAGCGGCTGCGGTCTTTTTGGACGCAGAGAAAGCATTTGATTCTGTGGAATGGGTTTTCATGAAGGCGGTATTAAGATGAATGGGGGTGGGCGAGGTTTTTCTTAAACTGGTATCAGTACTCTATAATCATCCAGGGCTTGATTCACAGAACTAACTTACGTCAAAAACGTAAACGTAAACGTGAACGTAAGGTTAGTACTTTTTAGGTATTCACAGAATACACTTACTCATTTTGGTATTCACAGAATGAACTTACTCATTTTGGTATTCACAGAAGTTAGGAGTCCTAAAGTTAGGACTCCTAACTTCTGTGAATACCGAAATGAGTAAGTTCATTCTGTGAATACCAAAATGAGTAAGTGTATTCTGTGAATACCTAAAAGTACTAACTTTACGTTTACGTTTTGACGTAAGTTAGTTCTGTGAATCAGGCCCCCAGTCGCCAGGGTACGAGCTGGAGACGTGGTTACATCACCTATTACGATCTTGAGGGGCACCAGGCAAGGCTGCCCATTGACCCTGCTGTTATACGCTATTGTGGTGGAGCCATTGGCGTGTGCCCTCAGAGAATACCACAGGCACAGAGGGATTCGCCTCCCGAATTACAATCTTATAGTGTCGGCATATGCGGATGATATACTGCTATATGTGCGAGAGCCAGGGTCTAATTTAACCCAACTAATCAACGAAGTGATGACGTTTGGAGGTGTATCTGGTTAAAGAATTAACTGGACTAAATCTATTGTATTTCCTTTAACACCGACTTCCCTCTGCAGTGGTCTTCTGCCCCGGTGGGATATTTAGGTGTGCAGGTCCATTCGGATTCAGAACTTGTTATTAGTGAGAATTATGGCAAAGGTATTGTTAAGCTTGAGGAAGATATTGACCGGTGGATTCGCCTCCCATTGTCACTGATAGGTCGCATATCCTGATGAAGATGGTGGTTTTACCTAGATATTTATTCCTTTTTTTGAATATTCAAATGGTGCTCGCGAAACACATTTTTCAGGTCATACGCACACTGATGGTGAAATTGGCTTGGGCTGGAAAACACCTGCGAATTAAATGGGATATACTCGCACTGCCCTATTCCATGGGTGGACTTGGTGCCCCGGATTTAGAGTTATACTATAGAGTCGCTCAATGCTCACAGGCACATTTTTGGATTCATGGCCCGCAGAATCTCCCTCATCTGCAGATTGAAAAGGTGGCGGTCGGACCTGGCCCGCACCCTAAGCGCTTGTTTGAGGCCCCTATTAGACGTAACAGAGCTTTAGACTCTGTCAATTTGACTGTACATGCATGGCATGACTTATTAAAAAGACAGGCTGGCTCACTTTTATATTACCCGCTGCTGCCGGTGGAGGGGTGCCATTGGCTCCCAATGAGCGCAGATAAAGAGGTTATACAGGCTTTACGGTCACTCAGCATCCCCACCATGGGTGATTTATTCTCTGAGGGTAGGGCTCGCATGTGGGCTGAGGTAGCAGTTGAGGGACATGACTTCACTCCACTCTCACAATTTCATTTTTATAGGATCAGACACGCACTACATGCTCTGCTCGGTGACGACCTTCAGGAACCTTCCGATCTACCTTCCCTCTCCTTCCTCTTACGTTCTAAATCTCCTAATAGGCTGGTATCTATCCACCATATATGACATGTCACAAGAATTTAGAAGAACACAGTATACCAACGCCAGGTTGGAATGGCAAACTGATCTGGGGGTAACATTAGAAGTTTCTTTGCTAACTAAAACTTCCCTGCAACATTGGCAGCTCACTTGGAGCTACGAGGTAACAACCTCCTTTAGACTGCATGGCCTGATCTTACAGCGTCTTTCAAAACGATCCACAAAATGGGGCCTCTCAAGGTTATTCACCCACATCTAAGCCAATACTCAAAATGGCCACGGCGCAAAATGGCCTCGAAGAGGTTCTGAACCTTAACTTTTTCATTTTCTGAGTTAGGTACTCTCGGGACCCTTCTCAAATGACATTGTTGTTCACTCGAGTAGATTGTTAACGAAACTGGTGAAATAATTACTTGCTCATCCTGTTCCCCTTTGAACCGGGATTTGATTTTAAACGAAACTATTGAAATAATCACTAGTGCATCTTGTTCCCCTTTGAACCGGCAAGCTGGGACTGGTCCGCCTAGTTATCCATTTACGTAGACACAACTGCCGGTTTCTGTCCCTTCTCACCGCTCTGGCAGCGCCAAGACGAACATACTTCCCGATTAATAGTCAAAGTTTATTAATCACTCATCTCACCACTCGGGTCAATGCCAAGACGAACATTCTCACCTATTAACAGTTCAAAGTTTATCAATCACCTGGAAGTCCGCAGTCAGGACTTTATACTCACCTTATGGGACAATACTATTAAACACCTGGAAGTACATCAGTTCAGCTATGATGCCTCACTGAAAACTAAGTACATGACTACTCTTCCCTCGTTACTCATTATGCCCCCCTCTTTTTGGGGTATTTACTTCCTCAGATCTACCCCCATACTGCTTAATGTGATCCCCATCCCCAATCTACCGCCCCCGCTTATTGTCTCACCCCTGCAGTGGCGTTCTCAACACGCATGGGCGAGAGGACGTTCGCTCCCCTTCCCTTTACCAGGACCCCTTACTAATTGGGGCCACCTCTCCACCCCCTATTCTTTTGGTCCCTTTATTCGCTGCCTACTACACACCACAGTCATCATGGCACAAAATACTTATCATGCCTCTACCCCCTTGTACAATCTGGCGCAAACTCTTTTAAGATTATCTACCCCCCAACCTATCGTTAAAGGCTAAGAAGACCTATAAGCACAATATCCTCAAACGATGGCCCAAAACACTCATATCGGACACATATATCTCCAATAAGGGCACTATAGTGACTGATCTCATCTTCTACACCAACAGAAGAGCGCATTGGAGACAGGCCCTCACCTCTATGCTGTGTTCCAAACAGACCAAAACTCCGCATGGCTTTCGCCTAACCACGCTTCCATCCCCGGCCCTTATGGCGGAGCTAACTATCTCCCTTTACAATAATGGTAATGTCCTTATTCAAGCCTCGGACCGGAACCTCAAGCGATTCAATTATGCCTTCTTGAGGATCAAGAACACACTAACTAACTCCAACACTTCCATCTGCAGTCAGAATGTGCCACTCACTTACTCTGATACCGAGGCGATTGACGGCCCCTCCTCCCCATTGCCCGTGCTCCTTTCTGTTAACACGCACCCCACAGCTCGACCCAAGTTAACAGAGATTATCCCTACTACTCCCCACACCACGAACCCGAAAAACCCACGTCTGTCTCATGCAGGTGAAGGTTTAACTGACCTGAATACCTCCCACCTTGTTTCTGTTCGCACCAATGCTCCTCCTTTACCTTGCCTTATCTCCTATCCTCAATCCCCTGTGTCACACTCTATTCGCTCCAACAACGGGAGAGATGATCACCCCACCAACCCTAACAGTCAGGTAGGATCGGATAATCGTCCCTTAGGACCTGGATCTTCCAATGTCTCCTATACGCTGACCAATAACAGACACTCACCCACACTCTCACTACACGCTTCACCGCCCTCTTCTCCTCCTAACTCCACTCCGCCTCTCCCTATTCCCACTCCAAGCTCTGATTCCTGTCTCGAGTATGACCCTGATCACCCTAGCAACCCTAACAGTCAGGTAGGATCGGATACTCGTCACTTAGGCCCTGGATCTTCCAATCGCAGGGCCCGGAACCCAGTTGATGTCTCCTATATGCTGACCAATAACAGACACTCACCCACACTCTCATTACATACTTCACCACCCTCTACTCCTCCTAATTCCACTCCGCCTCTCCCAAATCCCACTCCAAGCTCTGATTCCTGTCTCGAGTATGTCCCTATCTCCCTATGTAACTGTGCCAACGGTCCTACGCAATCTATTACCCCTCTAACAGCTGAACCTGTCCTACCTGCGCGGGCTATTCCTGCGAATAAGTGCTTGAACAATGATGGACTTGAGGAGTCGATTGATGACCTCAAGCATGATATCTCGGTAGTCAAAGATTTGGTGCAAAGCATTCTGCAGTTCTCCTTGAAGATGGAGAAGCGTTGGGTCTCACCCCCGCTCAGAGGAATGATATCTACAAATCACAGAAGCTGTCCTACTCAACCAACGACCATCCCACCTTCTGCTCCTATAGTAGTTCCATCTGGAGCTCGAGGCCTCTACCTAACCACCACTCTCGGCCCCACAGGCCGTTACCTCAGCTATCTGAGGAAGACATTCTCGCCCTGCTTGTGTCCTACACTGACTCAAGGATGTTCTCCCACTCCAACTCTACTCTCAACATCCCCTCAATCATTGTGGACCCTGACAGGGAACCAAGCCTTAAGCTCAGAAAGGTGAACAAAGAGAACCTACTGCACATACCTACCTCTATTCAAGAAGTGGTCACCTCCAACCTGCACATCAACTCAATGCTACTCAACTGTAGATCAGCTGTGAAACATGCAGCTGATATTTCAGATCTCATCATTGCGCATAACCTGGACCTTCTGATCATCACGGAAACCTGGCTCAATGATACTTCCTCCCCAATGCTTGACATCTTAATCCCCCCTGACTACTCCATTCTCAGATATGTTTGACTTGGTAAGACAGAAGGGGGCATTGCCTGCATTCATCGCTCCAACCTCACAGTAAAACAATCCTCTTGTACTGTTTTATCATCCTGTGAACAACTAGTCTCTGAAATATGGAACAAAGGCAAGAAGATTTGTGTGCTGCATTCGATATATCACCCTCCTGGTGACAACCTAGTCTTCATAGAGAAATCATGGAGGTCATTAGCTCGAATCAACTCTGCCACATATTACTCGGAGACTTCAACCTTCATTGGAATGACACAAATGATCCCATTGTCTGTTCCTTTAAGACTTTCCTCTCTGACCTCAACCTCTCACAGCTCTGTAAAGGACCTACTCACAATAAAGGCGCCACTCTCGACCTCATCATTGCCAAAGACAACTTCATACAAATAGGAAATATCCTACCCTGTGACTGGTCTGATCATTTTCAAATTCCCTTCCTCATCTTAGACAAGGGATTGGGTCGACAGGGTCAAACTCTTAAACAACTGACTCGCAACATGAGAGACCTCGACATCAACATGATAACTTCATTCACCAAAATAGACTACAGCCCCCCTAATTTGACCAACCTTGACGATCTTTCTGAGCATTACATTAACACTTTGTCTAACATTTTTGACTCTATTGCTCCGGAACAGCTCAAAAGGATTCCAGTCAAACTCTCTAAACCATGGTTTAATGGTTCCCTAAAAGATGAATGGCGCAATCTAAGACTCTCTGAGAGACTCTGGAGAAACTCGCCTTCCACCACAAATCTCTCTCAATTGAGAAAAGTGAGAAGCGACTACAACACACGCATACGCTTGGCGAAAACCGAACACTTCAGAATTCAACTGGATGGAGCCAAAAATAGACCAAAAAAACTCTTCGAAATCATTATGGAACACTCTAACCAATCTTCTAACCAGAACTCTACTCCGTTATCCCTGCTCCCTAGTGGTGATGATTTTACAGCTCACTTCGCTGAAAAAACAAGGAAAATAGAGCTGGAGCTATTACCTGCCACCCCAACTTTGTTATCCATGAAACCGCCTGCAGGATCAGGGGAGGTGGCAGAATCCACTACAATATACTCGCCTTTGGGTGGCTCTCTCAAAAACAACCCCTCTTGGAGCAGTTTCCACCTACCTGACTGCACTGAGCTACTTCACAACATGGCATCCATCAAACCCTCCAACCATTTTGGTGATCCCCTACCCACCAAGCTCTATAAAGATTTAATCTCAGCCTTACTCCCTCTTTGGTCCAGGATCATTCATGAATCCCTCTTACAGGGAAATATTCCGGACTGCCTAAAAGTTGGGCAAGTTACTCCCATTCCTAAGAAGCCCAGTGCAGACCTTTCAGATCCAAACAACTTTTGACCTATCACCAGCAGTATGACTCTAGCTAAATTGCTTGAAAAATGGGTACATTTGCAGCTCTGCAAACATATTGAGAAATACCAACTCCTGGACCCTCATCAAACAGGATTCAGATCAGGGCACAGTACTGAAACGGCACTAACGCACATTGTTGATGACGCCGTGAGAGCCCTTGACCAAAATGTCTCTTGTCTCCTGATCCTTCTGGACCTATCCTCAGCCTTCGATACCATCAAACATGAAAACCTGATTGATCTTCTCCAAAATAGGATGGGCTTCTCAGGCCCGGTCCTAAACTGGTTTGCCTCCTTCCTGCACAACCGCACGCAAAGGATCAAAGTTAATCATGCACTCGCTTCCAGTACCCCTGTCCTGATTGGAGTCCCCCAAGGTTCTGCTCTCTCGCCCACTCTCTTCAACCTCTTTATGGAGCCTCTTGCATTCATTCTGAACCGGGTGAACATTCAATACCTCATGTATGCGGATGACACGCAATTGTACCTGAAGATCTCCTCGCAAGGGGACATAAAAACATTAAATGCTGCACTTGCCCAAACTCAACAATGGCTAGCTCAGAACCATCTCCTACTAAATACTGTCAAAACGGAATTTCTTTTGATCACCCCCACCTAATAACTCAGCTCCTACCCTTGACTGGATTAAACACCTTACTGCTCTAAACTGCACACCCCACATTGTAGACTCTGCCAAATCTTTAGGTATCACATTGGATAAACACTTAAACTTGCAAGTACACATCAGTGCTAATACTAGGGGAGCCAATTTCCAACTCAACACACTGAAGAAAATCAAACCATACCTCCTCCCCGAAGATCTAAGGCCGGCGGTTCAATCCCTGATTATCCCTAGATTGGAATATGGGCTGGTGACCCTCGCTGGACTTCCCAAAGCTAGCTTGGCCCCACTCAGAGCTTCCTTGAACGCATCGGCTAGACTTTTAACGGGCTCGAGGAAATATGATCACATTTCACCCGACATTCTGCAACTAAATTGGTTATCTATTGAAGCTAGAATTCGACTCAAGATAGCGTGTCTGACTCATAAAGCCTTACACTACAATACCCCGTACTACCTAGCAAATGAGCTTGAGCTATCCGGCTACAGCCGGAACCTCAGAAGTACGTCCACCCTTCTCTTGAAACCTCCAAGATTCAAAAAGAAAAGATCTTACAACCGGGCTTTCACAGGTCTTGCCCCAAGAATCTGGAACTCCTTGCCATCCGATATCAGATCTAATCCTTCCACTACTTCCTTTAAAAAACTGGTCAAACGACTACTGCGTGCTCTATGGCACCTTTGATACCCCCTATTCTTTATCTTTGAATGTTTTCCCACAGGTTGTAACATCACTTACTTTCATTATGTTTTGTATACTTGTTGGCGCCAACTCTGTACAGCGCTCTGATACCCCTTTGGGTCTTGTTCGCGCTTTATAAAACTTTTCAAATAAATAAATAAAATAAATGGCAAGTGGAGGTATTGCTGTGAGGTAACTCAGAATGTCTCACTAAATGGAAGACACAGACTCATCCATTTTAAGTTCTTTAACAGAGTATATTATACACCGGAGAGACTGCTCCGATATGGTCTGAGAGACACTGCCTGCTGTAAGCGGTGCTGGAAGGACACGGCTGGATTCTTGCATATTGCTTGGCTCTGCCCGCATATTGCAGATTTCCGAAGGCAAATCTTTTACGTATTAAACGAAATCACAGGGCTATCACTCTCACCTGACCCTCTGCTGGTTTTGTTGGGTTACACCGGGACTCTGCAGAGGGATGTCAGAAAACTAATGGCAATGAGTTTGCTCCTCGCTAAATGTAGAATAGCAATGCGCTGGGCGCGTGGCCCTGTTCCATCAATGGCAGAGTGGACAAAGGATATGCTATACTGTAATACACAATCCGAGCTGCATAGCGAGTTGTTACCCCCCCCAAAGTCATCTCAAGAGTTTCTGGGGATTGTATAAGCATTACCTTATTGGGAAAGAGTCAGGTGATCTGGATGGGGACAATCAAGACTGACTGTATGTAGATAGCCCTGCTTGGTATTAAAATGAATGTTATAATTGCGCGGCAGGGGAGAATTTATAATTATTTGTGGCAGACTAAATAATATACGGATAATGCTCTTGATCGTATGCATGATGTAACAGTTAACAATGCTTCCATGTTCCGCATAGCGATATTTATTGCCTCTGTAATCTGTGCTGAGTCTAGGCTTTATTTTCTTTCTTTGCTGATTGCATTCCGACCCGTGAGTATTTAGGGCCAGATGTACGACGGTTTTTAGCGTGCGCAAACGGGTTTTAGACCCGTTTGCGCACGCTAAAAACCTTGGGCCCATGTACAAAACCTATTTTGCGACTCGCTAATCAATTAGCGACTCGCAAAATAGGTTTTATGACTTCGCTATTAGGAAGGGGCGTTCCCTTCCTAATAGCTACTCATGAGCCATGTATGAATGTTTTGCGACCGCTATTGCGGTCGCAAAACACTCGCAAATTACCACCTACTTCAAGTAGATGGTAATGCAATCCCAAATGGGAAGGGGTCCCCAAGGGACCCCTTCCCCTTTGCAAATGCATGCGTAAACATTTTTTAAGGGCAGGCAGTGGTCCCAGGGACCACTGCCTGCCCGTAAAAAATGAAACGAAAATGTTTCATTTTTATTGTTTTAAATGCATCCCATTTTCCTTTAAGGAAAACGGGCTGCATTTAAAAAAAAAAAGCAGCTTTATTGAAAAGCAGTCCCAGACATGGTGGTCTGCTGAGCCCAGCAGGCCACCATCCCTTGGAGGGCCAGCCATTCCCAATGGGGTCGCAAAATGCGAGTGCCTCATTAATATTAATGAGCCTTGCATTTTGCGATCCCATTGGGAATCGAAATCAGTGTCTCTGACACTGTTGTACATAGTAAATTGCGACTCGCAATTTGTGACTCGCAATCGAGCGCAAATTGCGAGTCACAATTTACTATGGTCCTACATCTGGCCCAAAATGTATCACTGTGAAATGTTTAAATAAAATAAGAAAATAAAAAGAAAATAAGGTCTGACAAAGGTAATAGATTTAGAATATGGGTTTCTAGGAATGGAGCACGCCTTCTGAAAAATAAACGTTTAACATGTATTGTGAATTACGATCCTTGATCGGGACATGGCTTTGATGAATAAACAATTAGGTGTTCTGGAGAGGGCTAGAGGCCTATAACTTCACATGGTACTCAAACTGTCTATTTCCAAGCAAGGGTTCCCTTCAAATGTACATCTTTGAAAACCTGAAGGCTATACATGCACTTGCTATTTTTCAGATCAAAACCGACAAACATTGCTGTACATTCCTCCAGAGTGCATAGTGCCTTACCTCCAGTTTCTGTATGAGTCATTTTATTTGATGTTGATTTACTTGCTGAAACCCTGCATTTTCTGGCGGTGTGAAGGAAGCATTCCTCAGCACATTGGGATTTCAGCCTGTAATGCAATGAAAGAGCAAGTTTAGTCCTTTTTGTTGAAGGTTTGTTATTTCGATAGAGATTACTGAGATATTCTGCATACACTTGCTGACAGAGTATATACCACCCTGATCCGCTCTAATATTTAGGGTCTTCTGAGACGGGGACCGGCATGACAAGTAACTAGAACCAGCAGTCTGCAGAAAATGACACTAGGTGGAATTTCAGTTTTAAGCTTATGAACTAGAAGTGTACTTTTCCAGAGGCTTCAACTTACCCGCTGTTCTTTTCAAATAAATGATGGCAAAAGCAAAGATTGTTAAACTTTCGAAAGTAATTATAAGTTTAGAGATGGACACATGCTATTCTTGGTATTTTGCAAACAGGAGCCCCGACTCACCGACTTTATTTTTCGATGTACAGAATGATGCTGAGAACACACTTATGCTACGAGCTTAAGGAGTTCACATAAGCTAAACTAGTTTCATTACCATAAGTAAATGTCAAATGGCTGAAATCCTTTTTCTTTCATTAAACTGTCTAGAAGGATATATAAGAATGGTATGTCATTTATAGTGCTATTATTGATTGAAAAGAAAATGGCATAAAGAATTCTTTACGCTAGCAAAAGATTTATTTTTAAAGGTACATTGGAGGTATGCAAAAGTGACTATAGGAGCGCCTACACTGGGTACCTAAAACCGAGCGAATACACAATGTTAATTTTAATTAATTAAATTTTACAGTGTATGGTGACTTTACTGACCGACATAACTTTCAGAAGTGATTTTTATTTAAATCATATTAAACAAAACATGATTTCTATGCACATCTTTAGAATGAATATAATTGCATTTAAGTGGGGAGCGCGCTATGTACCGGTTTTGGTAATGATGATCGATTTTATCTTGTTTGTGCCACTACAAACAAGGACAAGCGATATGCAAACCAGGCTTGACCACCTCCCAAAAAGGATGGTCCAGCTGGAAATTCAAGACCATGTCCTCTCTAAGCAGGAACACGTGACTTCAAGCAGTTTTGGCCTTGTAGTGCCTCATCAATGATTTGCAACTTGATTCGTATGGTGCAATGAACTTGGGACACACAGCTGGGAATACCCTCCTACTTAGGGAGACTTACTTAGGCACAAGGCATTATGGGTTGATTCTTGAATTCATCTCAGGCACCAGGAATCACTCTAGGACACACTCCAGTCAATTTGCAGAATGCTGTTATTTTTTTTATCTCGGTAGTCAGTTGAGTGGGTCATCTTTTTGGTAGTTTTGTTGTGCACAAAAAGAAGTTGCAAAAGGTGCTTAATTGACATCAAGTTTTGTTGTCTTTAAATAACAAGCAATTGAACGAGCACAAGTGAAGCGCTTATCTTCCAACTTAACTGACCACGTTTAATCACTTGATTGTGGAAAAGTATTGGCCACCATCGAATAGTGGATTTATATGCTATTGGGCATTACAAAGATGACTGAAATCACAAATAATAGATCACCTTAAAGACAGACCATTGCTTGTTGGTGCGTTGGGGACCTCAGATAGGTTCCGGCCTAAATAGACTTCATCAGTAGGGTCAGTATTTCAGCCCTCTGTAATTTCCAGTGCCTAAGTTTAATTTTAAAAGCCAGCTATTACTTTTACAGCCAGGTGGAGAAATGCTAAGTGCGCATGACTGTTTGGCCGCGCCCAAGTCACGGCACAAAATGCTCCTCCTCCCTGTGACCCCAGCCCTGCCCCACCCTAACATAGCCCCGTAGCCGGTATGAAAAATAAAATGATAACAGTGTTATTATAATTATATTTTTTATTTTTGAGAGCAGTGGGGCGAATACTCCTCTGCCTTAGTGGAGGAGCCACCACTGCTTTAGTGTGACACCTAAAGTTGTGAAGGGTATGCCAAAATGTGGGCCCCATGCTGACTGTACGATAGGATGCAAGCTAAACCCTATTGATAAGGCCCAAATCGGTCGAAACCAACCTGGGGTTATGCCAGAGTGATCTTACCAAGACTTTCACTGAAGCAGAATGACGACTGTTCCCAATTCCCTTCTCAGAACCCCTCCATCCTCCAAGTACTCTGGATGACAGGATTGCTCCAAGGGGGAAAGGGGATGGGGAGAAAAGAAGAGACAGCCTGATATTCTTTGGTTTCTTCTCTTATTTTTTTCATGACCCTATCTTCTGTGCGTGAAGACACTGTTTCTCTAGTATTCTGTTTCTAGTGAGCTTCTTTTAGAAAATAACTGTAAAAGACCACAAACATACATTACAGATTTCCTAAGTATAACTGGGTTCTCATTTTCTTACTAGTTATATATATATATTAAACATTGGTATAATCCTACATACCCAAAGTGGTAAAGGCTATTGCCTCTCTTCCGATATTTGTGTTAGGCTTCCTTGATGTTATGGTTTTTTCTTGGTTGATATGCTGTTCTAATTCAGACTTTCTAATTTACTTCTGCCAGATGTTAATTGATAGGCCAAGGACAATTGGAGGGAGAACACAAGAGGAACTCAACTATACCGAATTGATTCCCAGGTAAATGTGTAATTATATATATGTCTTGTCTTTTTGTACTTCAAAATAGAAAATAAAAATTGTTCAACACTCATAGATCGACTTGAGAGTTAAATGTTCACATTAAAAAAGTATATTGCTGACTCTTTTGCTATTTACAGCATTGAAACGTTTCACTTAGCTCTCTCTCTAATGGTTTGAACAGCAAGGCTCAAATCAGCTGAGAGGAGATGCTGCTTTCAACTCCTTGAGCTCCCTAAGCCTCCATCTCTGACTGACTCGAATAGCACTGGAGCAACACTACTCTCTATTCAGGAGAGTCAAGGTGTCATTGAGACACTTCTCATGGTCTACAGGGAAGTGAACTGAATCATTTCTAGAATTAGTAGCAGATGCTACTTTCTGACAGGAGAGGCGGTGCATTAACAAGACACTTCCTTCCACCAACTTTCAATGAGCAGACTCAATGTGGAGACACTACTTGTCTCTATTTTAACCAATAACGCTATAGCCATGAGACAGGGAAATATCGCAACTACGCTTACTGAGCGACATCACTACCCTAAACTCTCTAACACGACGGAAGAACTGAGGTAAGCTCCTCTCAGGGAAATTTCTCAGTGAAGTGCGCAGTTTAGAATCAGTGCACGCTGGACATTCTATTCTTGGCTCACACTGGAAACATTCGAAACACTAGAACGATGACTTGAGATATGCACAACAGAGGCTGTGTTTGAATTTCTCAACTTCATTATAGCACTCCAGCTATTAGATTTAGTCCTTCCTTTTAATTGAAACTGCTCTTTGGAGAGAATCACATTTACAATTTTAACTCTGGATTTTGGTGTCTTCTGGTGAATCCTTACAAGGAGGATTCTCCCGGTCGAGGCTTGGTTGGAAATGTCTGATAAAAGGCTTTGATCAACCAAGGAGCATGTACATCAGTATGCAATTCCCAGGACCTTTCTTCTGGTCCATAGCCTTTCCAATCAATCAGATAATATACCTGACCTTTAAGTTTTTAGAGTCCAGGATTCATTTTACTTCAAACTCCAGTCCCCCCTTAAGTTGTAAAGGCTTGGGTGGCAATGTCTTTCTTAGATTCTGAGACACCTTTTTTTAACAATGAGACATAAAATACAGGGTGTATCTTAACATGTGGAGGTAACCTTAATCGAAATGTCACTGTATTTATGATTTTCTCGATGAGATGTGGCCCCAGTAAGGAAGGTTGAAACTTCTGATTACCTTTGAGTCGAAGTTTTTTTTAGTTAAGCCATACCTTGTCTACAACCTTAAGGTCTGGTTATTTTCTCTTTTTCTAGTCTGTATAGAATTAGTAACGTCTTTTGGCCATTTTAAGATTTTATACTGCTGACTGGTGACTGGTATACTGATGCTAGATGTTGGACAATAACTTTCACGACTGGCACAGTGACTTCCTGGAAGTCTGCTAAGGAATTAGGGTGTCTACCATAGTTCAGATAAAATGGTGAATAGCCTGTGGACACATTCCTTGCATTATTGTGTGTGAACTCTGCAGCTTAGAGATACTCTGGCCAATCCCCTTCTTAGTCTAATAGGAATAACCTCAGATATTGTTCTAACTCTTGATTTGCTATCTCAGTCTGTCCACCTGTCTCTGGCTGGTAATTGGTAGAAAATTTGGTCTCTGTGACTTTCAGTGAAAGTTCTCCAGAAATGTGACAGAAATTGAGAGCATTGATCTGAAATGATTACCTTCAGAATACCATGTGTACGTACTATGGGGCTTATTTACCGTCCATTGTGCCGCCGGTGCATCACTTTTTTTGATGTACCGGCGGTGCAGAGTGCAGATCCATATCTATGAGGCCACGCAAAGCCACTTTGCGCGGCTTTTCATGGCCTCGTAGATATGGAGTAAGGCAAATCAGCGCAACTCGCTGCGTAGCCTTACTCCAGTCAAAGAGGAATTCCATGGGTGTTGGTTTGGGTGTTCCCAGTTTTACAAGGACTTGCAAACCTGTGAATGTGTCAAAAGCCTACACTTCCCCAGGGGAGATGTAATGAGGAGGAAAATCTTTATTTCTCCTCCCTTTTTCCTCTTTCTATGTGTGCTGCATTCTCCAGCACACATAGGAGGAAAATGCCTACAATGATTGTTTTTGCACAGGAAGGTGTCTCTTCCCACACAAGAACAATCATTCCTACAATGCAGACACCCTTGCACCATGTTGCAAGGATATCTGCATTGGCGCAAAGTAGCCAATTGGGCACCAGTGCAGTGGAAGAGGACAGGCCTTTACCCTTATCTCATAGATTTGGCGCATTCTTGCCCTTTTCTTTTGATGCAGGGCAGCACAGCAAAGCGACTTGCTGCCCTGCCCCGAGTCAAAAACTAGCAATTAAGCCCCTATGTGTTGAATAAAATGTAGTTATTTAGCTGTGGGTATTCCTTTTAAAGGAATGAAATGGGCCATTTTAGTAAAAGCATTGACACACACTAAAATGGTATCAAACCATTTGCTAGAAGGTAAGTCCACTATTAGATCTAGAATCAAGGTATGCCATGAATGGTGAGGGGTAGACAATAGTTGTAAATTACCTTTTGGGTACTCTCTCTCGATTTTACCCAAGCACAAATCTCACAAGTGGTCACATACTGTTGGATATTTTTGGTCATTTGTGGCCACCATTATCTTTGTTGTACTAAATCTTCAGTTCTGATGATTCCCTTATGACCGGCTAATGGGCTTAAATGACACTCAGTCAGTCAAAAATCTTTATTCAAATAGATAACTGGTCATAAAAGCACTCAGGATAAATACACTCATATAAGGCCTTTTCATGTAGTGCTTGAATTTGTAAGGTACAAAGTCCCATCTTGATATGGCAGACAAACTCGATCTTCTCTTTTTGAATCTTGATTACTCTTCCATTTCCTCTGAGCTCATAGATCTTTTCACGTGCTCTTCCAAGGTTTCTTTTTAGGTGGCTTTTATGTTATTTTCTTCAGGAATTATTTTCTGTGGTTCTAACACATTCCTAGATGTCTATGTATCTATTTGTGATAAAGCATCTGCTTTTCCATTTTTGTTTCCTGGTCCATAGGTGGTGACAAAGTCATATTCAGCAAAGTATAAGGACCATCAAAGTTTTCTTGTAGTTAATGTTCCAGCTGACTTTAAAAAATTCAAATTTCGATGATCGATATACACTGTAACTGTGTGTTGGGCTCCCATAAGATAATGTCTCCACTCCTTGAACGCAACCTTTATTGCAAGCAATTCCTTGTCTGTGATAGTATAATTTACTTCAGCAGGGGTACGTTTTCATGATTGATATGCTATTGGATGCAATTGTCCCGTCTTCTTGAGTCTTTGGGACAACACCTCACCTATAGCAGAGTCAAATGCATCGATTTCTACATAAATCTGCTCAGATGGATTGGCATGCAATAACATTGGAACAGTGGTAAAGTCTTTTTTTAATAATTTGAAGGCTTCTTCTCACCATTGGACAGGAACTCCTTTCTTCAATAAACTTGTGAGAGGGATGATTTTCTGGGAAAAATCATAAATAAATCTTTGAAAAAATGTTGCGAAGCCGATTAAGCTCTGAACTTCCTTCACTGTGTTTGGGGACTTCCACTTGATAACTGCTTTGACCTTTTGCTCCAGCTGGAGTCAGTATGAATCAAAAGAAATCTATGGACTTAGGGCCTGATTATGAGTACGGCTGTCCTGGGAACACCATGCTCTCTTTGCGGTCCAACCGCCACCAACTTGGCGATCTGACCACCCGATTACAAGTTGTGCGGTGGGACCACCACAAAACCATCTCCAGACCGCCGCCTCCACCAAGAACTGAGCTCCCGTGGCATTGGGGCTAGCGGTGCACTATGGTGGTGGTGCAGGCATGGGCCCTGCTGTCATAATTATGACCTAGTGTTACGCTGACCTTTTCATGGTGGGGACACTGCAATAAAAAGGTTGGCGAACAGGCAGATTTTGGTGGTGAAAACACGTCTCCAGAGAGAGTGTGTCCTCGAGACATATTCATGGGGACACCTGTGTGTGCCCCCATGCCATCAGCACGATTGCATGCAGTGCTGCTCCTGCAGACTGTGCTGCAGGGAGACAGTGCACCCAACCACCCAGATGCACTTCAGCATGGCCGCATTGGCTGCAGCTTTTTCCTAGAGCTGCAGCATGCCACCGCCATGACTGCACCACAGCAAGACAGCCAGCCCCGCGGGTAAGTTGTAATGTGGCATTCAGGATGCCGCCGCTGTGGGCTGGCAGTCTTCTTACCAGGGTTGCAATCAGGCCTTTAGTATTGAACGCACATTTCTCCAGTTTCAGAAATAAGTTGTTTTCTCTTGCAGGACACCTCTCACTTGTTCTCTATGTTCCTCTTCTGAATTAGAATATATCAAAATGTTGTCTATGTAAACTATGGCACATTTTTCAATTAATTCATTCAACACATCGTTGATAAAGTGCTAGAAGGCAGCGGGTGCATTACATAGTCCATACGGCATCACCTGGTACTAAAATAGGCTGTATATTCATCCTGAAGGCGGTATTCCATTTATTACCCTCTCTTATTCTTATTAGATGATAGACCCCTCTCAAATCAAGCTTAGTATACACTTGTGCTCCTTTCGCTAGATCTAACAGTACTGAGATTAGGGGTAGAAGTTAACAATTTCTTACGATTCGGTTGATTGCTCTATAGTCAATACACATTCTCAATTCACCTTCCCTCATAAGGAACAAAAATAGTGGTTAAGAAACTGGAGACTGGGAGGACTGAATGAATCCATTGGCTAGCCATTTCTGTAAGTAATCCTTCAAGTGCTCATTCCCTTTTTCTGTTAATGCGTATATTCTGCTACATGGTAGGTTTGCGCCGGGTTCCAGTTCTATTTTACAATCATAGGTTCTCTGTGGTGTTAATCTCTCAGCTTCTACTTTATTAAATAAATTGGAGAAATCTTGATATTCTGGCGGAATCTCATCTGTATGAGTCACACATACTGAAATCCCTCCATTGCATAATAGGGCATCTGGACTTGTTTCTTGATGTTATTCTCCTTTCCAGATACAGTTTCCTTACAGAACTCTAAGTTCATTTCTATGGTTCTGGCACTTCAGTCGATCATGAGAGATTATATTTGGTTAACCATGGTAACCCTAGAATTAGTTGAAATCGTGGGGCATCAATCAGATTAAATTGCATGATCTCTCGGTGTCCTTCTTGAGAGATTAGTTCTGCTTGTTCAGTATAACCGACAATGGACCCAGATGACAGATTCATTCTGTCAACTGCTCGAACTGCCTCGCTCCTGTTCTTTCGAATAGGCTTCAACACTATACTCCTATACATTACAGAAATCTCTTGCAGCGTGACCTTCCGAAACTTGAGCGCCATGGTCAAAACCAAGTGAGGAGAGGAAGACTATAAGGTGTTAACTAATTGGTAGGTCTTTAAAGTTATATCTTTGGCTGCACTCATCAGTCCAACTCCTCCTACGGATGTTGCCACAAGTTTTCCTTCTCGGACTGTATGGCTTCTTTGGGCAAACATTTACAAAATTCCCACTGTCTCTGCAATGCAAACATTGATTTGACAAAGGACCTCTGATGGTGCCTATTTGCATTGCTTCTGCTTCATTCTGATTTTCTGAAATCCACAAACTCTTTGCTTTGATTATGTCAAATCTACGCACACTAGAATGAAAGTCTCTCTTTCATTCTCCTATTCTTTCACTTTGGCGAAAATCTATTTCTAAAACCAGATCTATCAATGCTGTGACTTCTGTTGGTCGATTAGGTATCTAGGCCAGGGTATGCTTCAACTCATCTTTTAGGCCTCCATGAATACCAACACTCTTTTGCTTTCTGGCCACTCGGTTTCTACCACCAGTTTATTAAACTGAGCTAGGTAAGCAACGAAATCTCTGTTTCCTAATCTCAATTCCAATAATTAATTGTCTGTAGCTTGCGACACTCTTCTCCTATCGAAGATTTGAAGAAACTCTTTTTTTAAATTCTTCAAAGTTGTACAAAACTCGGTCATCTCTAGTAACTAGTGGCATGGACCATGATGCTGCATCACAGCTGAGATAGGATAGGATAAAGGCCACACGAGATTGGGCATCTGGAAAAATCAAAAGACGGCACATAAAATGTAAGGAGCATTGTGTCAAGAAAACTTGTGCCTTCTGTGGGTCTCCATTAAAATGTTCAGGGGGAGCAAAAGGAATCACAGGAATCAATGACTGTACTACTCGGGTGGTCACCCTAGATGCTGGATTAGATGTGGAACTTGCACCTTCTTCCTTGGGTGATGGAAGTCTAAAACTCTTTTCAAAAAGTATCCCACTCATATTAAAGGCCAACATCTGATGTTTCTTTCCTAGAAATTACAAATTCTTGCCTTAAGCTTTTATTTTCCTCTCTAACTGTTACTACTTCCTTTTGAATTGCTTCTAAAATTCCATCCAGATTATTTAAGTCTATACCTTTAGCCATTCTGCTTGAGTGAAAGATATATGTAGGCACTTCACTCTGTCAGAGTGTTCCTACCAAGACTGACACAGGAGCAGAATGACGACTGTTCCAAATGCCCTTCTCGGAACCCCTCCATCCTCCAAGTACTCTGGATGATAGGAGAGCTCAAAGGGAGGAAAGGGGATGGGGAGAAAAGAAGAGAGAACCTGACCTTCTTTGGTTTCTTCTCGCGTTTCTTTTATGACCCTATCTTCTGTACATGAAGACACTCAGGTGTTTCTCTAGCATTGTGTTTCTAGTGAGAGTCTTTTAGAAAATAACTTTAACAAAACCACAAACATACATTACAGATTTCCTAAGTATAACTGGGGTCTCATTTTCTCACTAGTTTTACATATCAAACAATTGTACACTCCTACATTCAACACCGTCGATCATGTCATCTTAAATGACAGACTAAGGGAAGTAGGAATCCAGGACAAAGCCATGGATTGGCTAACCTCTTTTTTGGAGAACCGATCCTATCAAGTGATGGAACAGGATTGCTTTTCAGACTGCTTGCCAACTATCTGTGGCGTCCCACAGGGTTCGTCACTCAGCCTTACCTTAATTAACATTTATGTATGACAGCTCACCAATATAGTGCAGGAGTTTGATATATCAGCTGTATCATATGCAGATGACACCCAGTTGGTCGTGTCTCTGACTAATGGCCCTAGGGCCAGATGTACCACCATTTTATTTTGTGCCTCGCAATTTGCGACTAATTGTGAGTCGCAAATTGCGAGGCGCAAAATAAAATGTACAGCAGTGTTTTCAACACTGTTTGCGATTCCCAATGGGGTTGCAAATTGCGAGGCTCATTAATATTAATGAGCCTCTCGCAATTTGCGAGCCCGTTGGGAATGACAGGCCCTCCCAGGGATGGTGGCCTGCTGGGCTCAGCAGACCACCATGTCTGGGACTGCTTTTAAATAAAGCAGTTTTTTTTTTTTAAATGCAGCCCGTTTTTCTTGAAGGAAAACGGGATGCATTTAAAAAAAAAAGAAAATGAAACGTTTTCGTTTCATTTTTTAAGGGCAGGCAGTGGTCCCAGGGACCACTGCCTGCCCTTAAAAAATATTTTCGCATGCATTTGCAAGGGGAAGGGGTCCCCTGGGGACCCCTTCCCATTTGTGAATGCATTACCACCTACTTGAAGTAGGTGGTAATTGTGAGTGTTTTGCGACCGCACTTGCGATTGGAAAACATTAGTACATGGTTTTGAGACTCGCTATTTGGAAGGGAACGCCCCTTCCAAATAGCGAGTCGCAAAACCTATTTAGCGCATCGCAAATAAATTGCGACTCGCTAAATAGGCTTTGTACATGGCCCATGATGTTTTTGCAGGCGCAAACGGGTTCGCAAGCCCGTTTGTGCATGCAAAAATGGGTCGTACATCTGGCCCTTAATGCAGGAAACCAACAGCTGATTCCTTGTTTGGAGAAGGTAGCCACCTGGATGTCAAATAATCACTTGAAGCTAAATGGAGAAAATACAGAGCTCATGATACTGGGAAACCCTACCATACACAAACCAGTGATTCACTGGTCAAATGACATGGGCAACACTCCTGACCCCAAACCTGTTATAAAAGATCTAGAATCTGGCTGGAGGGTATGCTCACAATGCAAAAATCAAACCAATAAATTGTCCGGAACATGCTTTGCGTTGCACAGAATGATTAGGAAGATTATCCAACGGATCCCAGATCATCTAAGAAAAACCATCATCCAATTCCTTATAGTGTCTCGCCTGGACTGTGGTAACACTCTTTACGTAGGCTCACCAAAATATGTAATAAAGAGATTCCAGGTGGTGCAAAATGCATCAGCAGGGCTCTTACTAAAAGTCCCAAGTCACGTATCAGTAAAAAAATCCCTCAAACAGCTCCACTGGCTGCCGATTGAAGCCAGAATTAAGTTCAAATCCCTCTGTATTGCTCACAGGGCCATAAATAAAAAAGGTCCAGTAAAGCTCAGACAATTGATCTCAATGTACACTCCCACCAGACACCTAAGATCCTCCCACCTTCAGCTCCTGAGGACAACCAGAGTCAAACGGGCAAGATGGGAAGGCAGATCATTTGCCCATATGGTACCGAGGCTGTGGAATGCCTTCCCACTCGACCTCAGATCACTGCCAAACGAAATCTCCTGCAGGAAAAATCTGAAGACCTGGCTGTTTCCCTGTTAATTTACATGTGGCGGTAGCCCTCAGCACAGCACTCACCAGCGCGGGGAAGCCTTCAGGCAGCCAGGCGCTTTACAAAACATAAACATAAACGTAAACACACACATACATACCCAATGTCATAAAGGCTATTACCTCTCTTCTGATATATGCCTTATGCCTGCTTGATGTTGAGGTTTGTTCTTGGTTGTTATACTGTTCTAATCCAGAATTTCTGATTTACTCCTTTCAGATGCTAATTGATAGGCCACGGACAATTGGAGGGAAAACACAAGAGAAACTCGACTACACTGAATTCCCAGATAAGTGTGTAAATATATGTATATAATGTCTTGCATTTTCCTACTTCAAAATAGAACTTAAACATTTTTCAACACTCGTACATTAAATTGAATTTAAATGTTTATGTTTAAAGAAAATAACACTAAATATTTAGCTATTTACAACATTTAAAAGAGCCACATAGCTCTCTCTCCTATGGCTCAAACAGCAAGGATCAAAACAACTGAGAGGAGACCCTGCTTTCAGCTCCTTGAGCTCCATAAGCCTCCTTCTCTGACTGAAATTGCTCTGGAGTAACACTACTGTCTATTCAGGAGAGTCGATGAGTAGTTGAGACACTTCTCACTGCCTTAAGGGAAGCAAACTGACTGATTTCCAGAATTCGTAGCAGACATTACTTGTTGACAGGAGAGTTAACAAGATGCTTCCTTCCACTGGCTTCCAAGACACTACTTGTCTCTATTTAACCAATAACGCTATGACCATGAAACAGGAGAATATAGCGAGGAGCTAAACGACACCTATTAAGCGACAACACTACCTTACACTCTCTAAGATGATAGAGGAACTGAGGTAAGCTCCTCTTAAGGGAAATTTCTCAGTGAAGTGTGCGGTTTAGAATCAGCGTGTGCTGGACATTCTATTCTTGGCTCATACTGGAACCACTAGAAACACTAGAACGATGTCTTAAGATAGGCACACCAGTGGCATCTTTGAATTCCTCAACTTCCATATAGCTCTCCAGCTATTAGATTTAGTCATTCCTTTTAATTGAAACCACTCTTTTGAGAGAACAACATTTACCATATTAAGTCTCGGTTTTGGTGTCTTCTGGTGAATCCTGACAGGTTGCTTCATTTCTCATTCACAGTGGACCTAGCCTTTCAGTTTGGGCTGGACTGCTATTGGAGCAGGAAAAAGACTGATTTGCATATGGCTGATTCCCGTCTGAAGTGGCGTGTTGGGTAAAAAATGATGGACTGTAGGCTAAAGTACTTACCAGTGGCTGAGATTATTTCAAACAGTCAACCCATCACTTTTGTATTATTCTTAGAGTGATAAACTGCATTATTGTGAAAAAATGCTACCCCCCCTGTTGTCAAAACTAGTTCTCCTACAATTAGTTGAGAATGTCTCCGTTTACATGCAAAGGGATCAACTCCAATCTCCATTGCAGAGACAGAGTGGTTATGCTCTGTGGTCCTTTCCACAGTGCCACCCAGAGTAACCCCTCTGCCTTTTCAATGGGATGAAAAATACTCAACACACCTCCAATGACTCCTGGGCTCAGTTAATCTCTCCTTACATTAAATATAGTCACCATACTTCAATAGCCTGTTCTTATATCTAGACTGTATGTAGTTTTCTTGTTTTGGAGTGTCCATGTCTCACAGATTTGTTGGGGAAAAAAACAAAAAAATGTGTGAGTGTAATGTGCTAAAATTGTGATTTATTTTCATTGAAGAAATTCCATTAAGGAAAAATATTTTGGATGGTTAATTGATGCAGTCTTGATTTGGGGATAGAAAGTTTAGTATTTCTGTTGAAAAAGACAGAAAATTAAGTGCCAGGGTTGAATTCTGTCGAAAGAAAGTTGTTAGTCCAGTTTCAGTGATGGCTGGTGCAGGTGCAGATAAGAACGGTGGGTGGGGAGGGGCGGAGTCAACAGATGACGAAGAGGGAAAATAAAATTTAAAAAAGATAAACACTTACCTTGCGCTTGTCGCATTGCCGACTCAGTGATGCAGCGAGTGCAAGGTATTTGTTTTAAAAAAAATATATATATTTTTCCTCGTCGTCACCTGTTGACTCGTTTCTCACCCTACCCCACTGCAGTTACCTGCACGGGCCATTACTGGCCAGTTTATATTTTTTGAAAAGAGTTATTACCTGGTGTGTTTTTATCTATTCCTATGTGGTCCCAAAAATTAAGCTGAATTGCGCAGGTTTTCAGATGTATTGGGCTTCTTCTTTCTTGGATATCTATTTAGGGTTACAAAGATAATGGTGAGAGTTTTGCTGCTTTTTTTTGTTTCTCTTTTCTTAGAACTTAGTATGTTTTTGGGGAATGACTTACCTATGTATTGTTGGTTTTCTTCCAATGATGGACCGTTATTTTCCACTGTTTGTGTTTTTTGTGTATGGAAATTCTTTCTTTTTTCAATTGGAATTTTGTTGTTCTCAAGTCTAAGGGAAAGAAAAGGAGGTAAATATTCAGTGGTAGAATAGTAATTTTGCCCCCAGTCACTGTCCAACACATTCCCTGAGGTAAGTACTTTCTGGAGCTAGAATGGTGATTTTGCCCCCAATCACTGTCCAGCACCTTCCCTGAGGTAAGTACTCAGTAGAGATAGAATAGTAAATCTGCCCCCATCCACTCTCCAGTTCCTTCCCTGAGGTAAGTACTTGGCGGAGTTAGAATAGTAAATATGCCTCCAGTCACTGCCCAGCACCTTCCCTGAGGTAAGTACTCAACGGAATTAGAATAGTAACTTTGCCCCCCAGTCACCCTGTCCAGCACCTTCCCTGAGGTAAATATTTGGAGGAGTTAGAACAGTAATTTTGCTGCCCAGTCACTGTCTAGCACCTTCCCTGAAGTCGGTATTCGGCAGGATTAGAATAGTAATTTTGCCCACCAGTCACTATACAGAACCTTACCTGAGGTTTGTACTTGGCAGAGTTAGAATCGAAAATCTGACCCCCAGCCACTCTCCAGCCCCTTCCTTGAGGTAAGTACTCGGTGAAGTAAGAATAGTAATTTTGCCCCCGGTCACTGTCTAGCACATTTCCTGAGGTAAAAAAAGTACCCGGCAGAGTTAGAATAGTACTTTTGCCACTCCAGTCACTGTCCAGCACCTTCCCTGAGGTAAGTACTTGGGGGAGTTAGAATAGTAATTTCCCCTGTCACTGTCCAGAACCTTCCTTGAGGTATGTACTTGGCGGAGTTAGATTAGTCATTTTGCCCCCCCCCTACCCCCAGTCACTGTCCAGCACCTTCCCTGAGAAGGGCATAGATTATAATTTCATTATAGTTTTGCTATCATTTTACATGTCAAAAAAGGTTGAATGTTAACTTATATTGTTGATACATTAGTAAATATCCTGAAACTGTGATCTGAAGTAACCGTTGAAAATGTCTGAAAAATGTAAAACAATTATGTATGAATTTGCTTTTGAATGCTTCATTAGAAATTTTATGGGGCGATTATTGTTAAGGTTATACTTACTTGTGTAGATAAATGGCAGCATTTGAAAATGGGTGTGCTATACTACTCTGGTATCACTGGTGCATGTGGTCACGTTAGAAGGCAGTGTACCACTGAATACAAAATAGTGGGTGGCTGATATTTGATAGTTCACAATAAAATAACTGTTGGAAAATATTTTTTTTCATGATTCAAATTGTGACTAAATGTACATTTATTTTGTTTGTGAAAAATAATCTGTTTTAGATCTTCTTCACAGTATGCGATGGCTATCTTGGTTAGGGAAATGTGTCTCTGCATAAGTAGAAATGAAACAAAGACCAATGTTTATATGCTTACACGGTGAACAACTATATAAAATATGTGTACTTAGCTGGCATGATTTTTCTTTTATTGTGGTGTGGGAAATATTTCTGTAAAGGGCTCAAAAAAATTGTGCTTTGTTTTGTCGTTAAAAATTGATGTTTTTCAACTTTGCATTGTGGACTGTTCCTTTGCATTAACCTGTGTGGGAGTATTATGTTGTAAACATTTGTGTTGGCTTGGCATGCATTGCGTTGATTTGTGCTGTGATGCATTGTGGTGTGTTCAGTTGTGTGCAGATGTGCTTTGCAAACATGTATTATTCTAAGAAATGTTTGAAAAAATATTTCACCCAACAATTATTTATTTTTACGTAAATATCATTTAAAGTGTATAAACAGTATTTATTAGCATGCATTTATATTTGAAAAAAAATTGCATGATATTGTATGTGTGGTAGAAGTATGCGTGGTAGAGGTAAGTGTGGTAATAGTACTTATAATGTACCCCATGTATGTTTGTTGTAAAGGCATCCATGGTAAAGACGTGCATGGAAAAGGTATATCCGTGGTTAACACAGCGTGGTAAAGGCATGCATGGTAAAGGCATATGTTGTTTTCTCATGCATCTGTTGTGAAGGCTCATACAACCTGAAATATTTGAGAAGCTGCAAGAAGAGGACATACTCTTTTAAAAAAAAACGAAGCCATGGGTTTTAAAAATATCACTTGGGTTGAGATAGATAAAAAGAAGAGGCAGTGCTACATTGTTCCTCACATGCATTAATTAATGAGTTGCAGTTTTCTGTACTTTGTGAAGCTTTTGCAAGTGCTCTATAAGCTCAATTTCATCTATGGACTCTCCAATTACCCACTTGTTGTGAATAAAAATGGATACAATTTTATTCTGCCAGTATATCTGGGACAAATCTTAAACCTTCAGCCTTTGTTGAGTCAGCCGACGTTATGCCACCCATTTAAGTAGGATGCAGTACAACCGTACTACTCACCTCTTCATGACTATTTATTTATTATGAAGTCCATGGGTGTGCACTCCTTGATCAGGAAATGGTTAATGAGAATGCTGAACTCTTCTGAGGTCACTGGTAGGTGCAGAGTTGGATGGCAGCAGAGCATAGTATTGGGGCAAGGCTGTGTAAAGTGGTGGGGGATAGGTGGGAGTGGACGCACAGGGTATAGGCAGACTGGTTGTGTAGAAGAAGAGAAAATGCTGGACCAATAGAAAATATTGTACAAGGGGTTCAGGGTTCAGAGCACAGAACCTGGACACTGCTGACTTTCTTCTCTTTCCGTTCGAGTTCCCTCATGGCAGCAGGATAGGTTGCCTGCTGCAGCAAAGAGCTGCTGATACTGATACTTAAATGTTTACTGAAATTTAAAAATGCACAGGAGCTTCACAATTATTCTAGCTTGTTTTTTTAATTAATAAATGTGCAAGTCCTCAGACTCTACAACATCACACAACTCTACTTGTGAAAGGAAGTTTGTTTTTGTACTTTAGAGGAGAAGTCTGCAACACAATACTTACATCTATGCCAATGTTACTTCACCGTAATTGGCACAGAATATCTATTTAGATGCAGAGGTTTCTTGTGAGGACTTACTTAAGGGAAGCCAAGGGCATCCAGGGGATACTGGGACTCAATTGTGTCAACTAAGGTCATTTAATACTGGTGTCCTGGGATTCTCTACTATTGTTTCCACATACTGAAAACCAAGAACACACTTACAGCACTTGACTTCCAAGGTAGCAACAGCAATGCAGTTCAAGGCATCTTTCAGAAGGTAAGTGGGTTGGAAACTCAGAATTCAGTAATCATTGATTTTATTTTAAAAACATAAAAGTGGTTTAACAGTTAGATACTATTCATTAGATTGCTTAAATATACCCTGCATACAGTTGGCCAAACATTATATCAAAGAGTACACTCTTTATTGGGAATAACAGTTAAACCCACTTCCTAAAGAAGGGCCTTGCAGATAACCAGGGTGTAAATCATGTACACTAAAGAAATATCACAGCGGGAAGTAACCCATTTAATCACATCAGTTTCTGTGCGGTACCATAGAACAAATTGCTTGCCAGCAGGCCCTAGCATATACAGCTAGGCCATAAACATCAACACCGTTAGTCCTGTACACATTTCCAAGGTATTCAATATCAATAAGAAAGACCTACTGCCATTGACAAGGCATTCACATTTAGTAAACCAGATGTACAGGATTTAATACTTTAGAACATTATCCTAACTCCTTTGGAAACTTTCAGGCTGACATTTAAAAACCTGTCCCTCACCTGAGAGACAAACAAAACTGTGCTGGTTCATAATGTTCTTCATACTGGTAACCTAACAAAAGCATTGAGTCAGACACTACAAGGGCCTTCGCGGAATCTAGTCCATAGCAAGTAGTTTGAAACAGGTACCTCCTGGGCTCTTAGTCGCCGGTGTTCTCACTCCGGGGGGACTTAGGTTGTGAAAATGTCTCTCTAACCCAGGGGCAATCTGGGCTGTGCCACTGCCTGTTTGCCTTCACCCCAACTGTTGCTAGTGGTTGCTCTGATCCCTTAGGGACACCCATATCATGATATGCATGTGTTTGGGCACACCCTGCTTTTTCTCCAGATGTCACCCAACTAGAATTCTCACAGTTCTTTGTGCTTCATGCACAAATGTGATCTTTTTTTCTGGAGGGTGTCATCCTTCATGGACATACTTTCAGTACACAGGCAGCTCAGTGAGTTAACCTCTTCCATCTACTCAGATAAAGCATCTCCCGCAGAATTTGGACACAAGTCCCTTGCACCGCTCTTTTGACACCAGGCAGCCGGACTGATGACTCCACAAAGCAGGCTCTCACTGACCAGGCTCTTCTGCAGTCCAGTGATTCACTTTCTCTGGCAGGCATTTCCTCCCCCAGGAAATCTACAGATATCCTTGAGCGGGCTTATCCAGGTTGTCTCCACCCGACAAAGAAGCCAGCAATAAGGAGTCTTTTCTCTTGAGCTATGTGTTTCTTGGCAATGGCTGTTAAGAACCATGAACACTGACCTGGATTTCTCCCTGTTATTTATTCAGGTTTTGCAGACATAGATGTGGATTCTAGAGATCCATCTGTGGAACTGGTATAAGGCAGTTCTTGAAATTATTTATCATAGCCCCAGTCTGGTCTCGCTAAAATATCGGTCACTTACATTCAGCAGTAAGAGGCGATAAAGCTAAGTGTTCCCTGACACGGGAATCTAAGACAAAGGTACAAACAAGGGAGAGGCCTTCCTCTTAGCTACTAAACAGAATTCCCTGCAGTAAACCCTCTGGTGAAGAAGGACGCAGGAAGGGGGTAGTGACTGCCCATACACTTTAAATGGACACCTTTCTCCTTTCTCCCCTTGACAGCAGCCTGTCCACTGCAAAAAACATAAGGAATGTTCTACAATCTACATCCGTGTCTGACAGGCTCTCCCCATCCTCCATCGTGTGTACCATACTTGCATAACAGATTTAAAATAGTTTCCTGTTCCCATACTGTAAAGCACAATAGATATACTCCTTGCTCACCCTAATCCACACATTTACATGAAAAGTGTACAGGCACTCTCTATTCAGGTCTCCTGCAGCCTACCAAGAGCCACTTACTCTAGCTGTCCACAGGCAGCAACCTTATGTTATGCACCAAGTAATTCAATTTTAACAGAGATTTCAGTGGGTAAGACTCCTTTACGGAGGGTTGTACCACAGCAAAGGTCATAAAAGGCCAGAGGTCCAAATGTGAACTACTGGGATTTTTTGCAAGTTAGAACCCATATTTCTATTCAATTTTGCACTATGAAGCATTTCATGCCTAGTCCATCATCTTTTTTTTTAAGTTTGAGTTTATTTAAGAATAAACAAAAATAAAAAAGGAAGAACAGCAGTATAATGATACAACGAAACCTATTTAACATAGAAGTAAAAAGATAAAGCAGAAATATGTAATAATATCGTTATTGCGCTGTATACAAAAGCTAAAATGCATCATAGAAAACAATGAGGAAAAGGAAAAGGGGGGGAAACAAAATGTAATAAATGTGAAACAATTGAAAATATCAGCATACTATGTAAAATACTTAGCATTGTAAGCACAACAATAAATGGGATTGAAAGAACAGAATAATGAACAATCAATAATAAATGACTAATTACTCATCTAGAAGTAAGGAGGCAAAGGGAGAAATTAAGGTGGCTTCCGTACATCATCCGCTCCATTTTTGGAAGCAACATTTAAGGAGGCAGTTAGGGATAAATAAGTTGTCAAAGGGAGCCATAAAAGATCCCTTTTGATTGCTAGGGATATGGGGGAGACATAATTAGTATCCAGTCGATGATGAAAACAGACAGCATTCCACCAGTATCTGAAAGTGACTTTATCAGCCTGTTTCCAGTTAGAGGTTATTAAATGAAATGCGATGGCTAACAGCAAATCTAAGAGCTTAAAATTCAGTGGTGATTGAGGCCATTGGGAGGATAGAGTACCTAGGAAGATGTGTGTAAAAGAAAAAGGGATCTGAAACTTCAATTTTTTTTAAATTTGGATCAAGACAAGTTTCCAGAATTGATGGATTGGAGGACATTCAAACAACATATGTTTTAAATCAGCAGTAGGGCAAGGGCAGGACCAACAAGTAGAGGGTGTGTCTGATGAAAAAGATGCTAAAGGTGCTGGGGAAAATAATACTCGATGATAAATGAAAAAAAGGGTTTGTGTGGTGTTGACAGCCCTGGATGTTTTATGAATTTTAGACCATATTTTATCCCAGGTAGGAATTGACCACTCCTGAGAAAAGTCTTTTCCCAGGCCAATTCAACCTTTGTTTTGTGTCTGTCCGAGGGAGAATGCAAAGCTTTATATATACTGGATGCTGAGGGAGAATTGTCAAGCATTGAAAATACGTTTTTGTACAAAATAGGAGGATCGAAAGTATTAGGTAAATTTTAAAGATATTGAATGAGAGAAGGATAAAGAAGATTATATTGCGATCTAGAGGACAGAGGTAGGGAAAAGTGAAATTGGAGATCAGAAAAAGTAAGGGGTCGGTTATCAGATATAAGCTGGGATATCCAACTTAAACCTCTAGAATGCCAAGATTTCCAGTAAATAGAGCGATTACGAATCTGTAAAGATATATTATGCCAAATAGATTGTTGGTGAAGGGAGCTACTAGAAGGATATGATGAAGGTTGTATAGGGACCAAAAGTTTACAGGAATGGGATATAATAGGAGAGCGCAATGAAGCAGTGTTGGAAGTAAAAGTTAAGATTTCCTGAAAATCGAAAGGAGCAATAAAAAAGTTTTCTATTTTTAACCAAATAGGAGGATATAAAGGAAGATCTGTAGACATCCATCGGGCAGCTTGTTTTAATGAAAAAGCGGAATGGTAAGTTTTAAAATCAGGAAACCTAAGGCCTCCATTAGGTCTGTCCTTCTTTAAAGAGGACAAGGCTATACGAGAACGTTTACCCTTCCATAAGAATTTTACTAAAATAGAATCAATTTTCTTAAAGTAATACTCAGGAATATGAATAGGAATCATGGAAATAATATATATTATAATCAATCAATCAATCAGGCGTTTGTTAAGCGCAACTACTCACCCGTAAGGGTCTCAAGGCGCTGGGGATAGGAGGGGTGCAGGTTCCAGCCCATCAAGGAGGGGGTCTATCGAAGAGCCAGGTTTTGAGGTTTCTTGCGAAGTTGGGAAGCGATGTTGTCTGTCGGAGGTGGAGCGGAAGGGCGTTCCAGGCTCTGGACGCGAGGAAGGAGAAGGAGCTGCCTCCCGATCTGGTCTTTCTGGTGTGGGGGACCACAGCGTAGGAGAGCTGGGCTGATCGTAGGGTCCTTTGGGGTGCGTGGAAATTGAGTCGGCTGTTCAGGTATGCTGGTCCGGTGTCGTGGAGGGCCTTGTGTGCATGGGTGAGCATCTTGAAGGTTACTCTGGCCTCGATGGGGAGCCAGTGGAGTTTGCGCAGGTGCTGGGAGATGTGGCACTGTCTTGGCAGGTTGAGGACCAGTCTTGCGGCGGCGTTCTGGATGTTCTGTAGCTTGCGGGTGAGGTTTTTGTTTATTCCGGCGTAGAGTGCGTTGCCGTAGTCAAGTCTGCTGTTGACCAGGGCGTGAGTGACGGTCTTTCTGTGTTCGAGGGGATCCATTTGAAGGTCTTACATAGGAGGCGGAGGGTGTGGAAGCAGGAGGACGAGACAGAGTTGATCTGGCGGTCCATTTTGAGCTCGGAGTCCAGGATGATTCCCAGGTTGCGTGCGTGGTCCGTGGGGGTGGGCGGGTTTCCGAGGGCGGGGGGCCACCAGAGGAGAGAGTATCATCTTAATTGAGTCTAAACGACCCCACCAAGATAGAAAGAGGGGATGCCAGCGTGTAATGGTATCATTCAATTTTTTAGTAATATAATCAAAGTTTAACTTTAACGTTTCAGAAAATAAAGGAGCGAACCATAGGCCCAGATATTTGATTTTAAGGGTTGCCAAGATAACCCAGAGTGTTCAAAAAGATGTTTTTGACACAAAACATTTAAAGGCAAAATTTTGCATTTATCAGCATTAAGGCGATAACCAGAGATTCTAGAGAAGAAGCTCACTTGTTGAAGAAAAGGGGTAAGGGAGGATTCAGGATTAGAACAATATAAAAGAATGTCATCAGCATAAACTGACATTTTAACCTGATGGGGACCAAAGTGAAATCCAGTAATACGATCATCCTGTCTAATTTTAGTTAAAAAGGGTTCTAAAGCTATAACAAATAATAAGGGAGATATGGGGCAACCCTGACGTACTCCCCTATGTAATGGAAAATAATCAGAAGTGATACCGTTGACAAATATTGAAGCTTGGGGACCTGAGTATAACAGAGAGATTAAAGCGATTAATTTTGGAGGAAAACCAGCCCATTGTAAGGCATGAAACATAAAATCCCAACCAATTCTATCGAATGCTTTCTCAGCATCTAAGGAAATCACGGCAAGGGGGTGATCCAAGGAAGAGGCTTTGCTTAGGACATTAAAAAGAACTCGCGAGTTGTCAGATGCAAGTCTCCCCTTAACAAAACTTGATTGTTCTGGGCCAATGAGATCGGGTAGGATTGGATCCATACGAAGTGCCAGAATCTTTGCAAAGATCTAATAATCTGTATTGACCAGAGAAATAGGTCGGTAGTTCTTACAAAGAGAATGATCCTTATCCTCTTTAGGTATTAAGCAAATCAATGCTTCTTGAAATGAGCCTCGAGAAGAACCATTATCAAGGAAAGATTGAAATAGAAGTAAAAGATTTGGCAAAAGAATTTTCGTGAATTTATTATAAAATTCATTGGTAAAGCCATCTGGGCCAGGGGTTTTCCCACGATGCAAAACCGAAACAGAGTGGGAAATGTCTGCTAGAGAAATATCAGCTTCCAAAGGTCCGAAATCAATGTGACTCGATGGGGGAGAAGGAATGGATTGAAAATAAGAAAGACAATCGGACTGATTTGGCAGAGCTTCAGGAGAATATAAATCTTCATAAAGAGAGTCAAATTCGTTCAAAATGTCTTTATCTTTAAAGATAGGAGTACCAGCAGGACCTTGCAGAGATTCTATTTTCGTTCTTTCTTTTCTCACTTTTAGGTAGTTAGCCAATAATTTCCCCATTTTGTTTTGGCCCCCTTAGTAGCGAGAGCTACTTTTCAATACATAATTAGAGGCATTGTCAGTAGATAGTGTATTAAAGGTAAGTTTGGCATCAATAAGACTTTTCAAAGAAGATTCATTATTTTGAATGGTAATATGTATATTCTAATTGTTTGATTTTATTGAGTAGTTGGGAAGTTTGGGCTTCTATGGATTTTTTCTTTTGTGAAACAAAATTTATGATGAAACCTCTGGCAGCAGCCTTAAAGGAATCCCACACCATAACAAAGGGAGAATCAGGGTATTGTTGATAGTAAAAAAACTCAGAGGTAAAGGAGTTGAATTTTTGACAAAAAATAGGATCAAGGAGTAGGGAATTATTAAAACGCCATCTTACTGAATGAGGAGAAAAGGGGATAAGATCAATATCAACAAGTACAGGGGTGTAGTCTGATATTAGGATTAGGGGTGGACGGAATTTGCGTAGTCGCGTTACGCAAATCTCCGCGAAATTGTTAAAAATCTCCGCGAGCACGTAGAAATTCCGCGAAGTCGCGGAATTGCTTGTCCCGCCCGTTCGCGATGTGTTTTTGCATGCTCGCGGGGAAATATATCGCTAACTTGCCCATGCGGTCGCTAATGGGCGCGGCCATCTTGTTTTTCACTTGTCCCGCCCGCTCGCGATGGTTATTTCCTGTTCCGGGTCGCGTATTGCATGCTCCCGCCCGTTCGCGATAAGTATTTCCTGTTCGGGAACGCGCATTATGTGTTCGCGACGCTTTTTGCGTGCTCGGGGGGGAAATATCGCGCGAACTTGCCCATGCGATCGCAATTGGCGCGGCCATCTTCTTTTTCAATCTATTGCTATGGTTCTGGGCCTGCTTTTCAATCCTCCCTCTATCTTTTCAATCCTTTGTTTCTGTAAACTTTTTTTTGGTCTTTTTTATTTATTATCTATCTCTCTATTTTCCTGATTCTATATTTTGAGTTTTTTTCTACTTTTTGTGTGTTTTTAACTACTTTTTCACACTTTTTCTATTACCTGCTTTTTAATTTCTTTTACTTGCTTTTTTTAATTCCTACCTTTTCTTTTCCGCCCCCGCCTACCCAGAACCATGGCAAAGGGCCACAGCCACAGGGCTCGTAGTCGCAGCCAGAGCTGCGACCGCAGAGGGGTGCAGGCACGGGCCTTATTCGGTGAGGCGGAGGTGGGCGCACTGGTTTTTTTTGTTCAGCGCCACCTCCCCTTAACCCTGGCAGCAGGCGGCAGGCCTGGGTCCGGGTACGGGCTCCGGGAGCATCGGCGGCGGTGGGGCAAGGTGCGTCGGACAGTGTTTCGCTGCTCTGGTGTCCGGCGCACCAATAATCAGCTGACGCACCGGTGGTCCGATATTCTGGACCGGGAGCAGGACCTGCTGGACCTGCTAGGAGTGGAGGTCCCGGGGCTTGGTGAGTAGCTATTTAATATTACTACTTTGTGTTCTTCTGCTCTGCGTTATATATTGCAAATATTTTTTTTTTCCAACCAGCAAGAATGCTGCTGCTTACATTGCAGGTAAATTACGTTTAAAAATCTGAGATTGTTATGACACAGGCGCTCGGCGCTACTAATCTTACTTGTTTGCAACTTTGCGCTCGCTTGGCCTGATGATTATGTAAGAGTTTACTTTAGAGAACTTAAGTGACGTAATGCTAGAGAGAGTAGTCCTTCCTTTGTCCTCCTGCCACTAAGAAGGGATAGTGGTGGATTGATAGGTTTAGTTACTTATTAGTTGGTAATTTTTAAGTGGTGTGTGTGACGCATCCTCTGTCACGTCACGTGCTGCTGAGTGCTGCTTACCCCAGTCCTTAGTAGAACCTTTTGTAGTTTGTTTACTGAGTGTTAATAGGCTTATATCATCACTAGCAGAACATCAGCAGCAACCAGCCAACAATTTGGTGTATGCAAAAATGTATGCATGTGTCCTCCATCTATGCATTTTTGAGGACTAAAATAAATGGAAATGCAGACTTACTGAACAATTGGCCCGTCTGGATTGGAATAGGTGGGCTAGGTCAGGTGGTAGTTAGGCTTGCTAGACGGTCCGTGAATCTCGCAATACTACCAGTCGATCAGATTAGATAGGTAAATTTTATTGCAATTGTTGTTACCAAAAATGTTTTTGGTGCGTATTTGAAAATATTTTATTTATTTCACACCAAACTTTAATTTTTGTCTCTTTCTTTATGAAATCTTACATGATCAGCACCCAGGGGCAAGAAGACGGGGTCACAGCCGGCGGGCCAAGAAGATCTCCAGGATGCCTCCCAGGGACAAGACCGCTCCTCTATCGAGGGCTCTGCTGCTGGCCCCAGTGGTTAATATTAATAATTATATTTCCCAAACTTTTCCTGCACCTTATTTTTTCCGAACTATTATTTCAGTATCCTAATTATAATTTTTACAAATTCTTCTTTGATCTATACTATCTGTTTCTAAATTCTTGTTATCCCTGCCTCTAACTGCTTCTGCTATGACTCTCTGTACTACTACTATTAGTCTGTCTGTAGCTAAGCTTGCCCAGTTGGCCACTCTTTATTTAAAATATTTTAAATAAAACTCAGATTCACCAATAGCTCTAGCCATTGAGTCCAGTCCTTTGGGTTGTCCTCTTCTACTACTTCTAGTCTTCTTAATCTTGAGGCTTTTCGACAATTCCCACCAAGAAAATGCCCAACCACATTTTACAATTTTTGATAGGATAGGACATACTACTACTATTGTAGGGATTCTACACATACAGAACTTTGCACAAGAAAATAGGACGTTGGTGATGGGAGGTTGGACCTTCCTCACACCTCAATCAGAAGCCACCACAATCCCCTGACCGACTAGTTATACTGTCACATTAGGTCTCCGAAACCCCCCCCCAAAATACCCAATGAGTAGACAACCCAGAACATAACACTCCCGACCTCTGTCTCGGAAGCAATGCACACCCTTTCGCTCACTCTCTCGTGTAAGTCCACACCAAATACCACCGAGTCTATGTAAGTTCAAAAGGTTTATTTCCAACTGACAAGCTCTGTACGTTGTTCTATAATGCAGCAGCAACAGCAAAATGCATAAGATTAAAACAATAAACTTGTCCTACTAGTACTGTCAGTCTCTCCTCCTAATCTATGCATTCTGCAACTGGACTCAAAGGGGTGTGTGAAATAGAATTAATGAAAAAAATTCCGTTATTAATTATGCCTCCCCCAAACTTCTTCTCTTACCTGTGCTTGATGTTTAACTTGGGCACGGCGATGGCTGCATGGTGATGATGGTTTTCTTTCCCAACATGCCATGGTTGTGGTGGTAGTAGTAGTAGACCCTGGCAGTAGCATTTGCAAAAAAAGAAAATGAGACAGTCAGTCGCCTGAGAGAGACTGTGGGAGGAGTAGTAGAACGAAGTACAGTATGGAACTTACTGCCAAACAATAATATGCCAAAATACAAGGAAACATAATGGTGGCGGGGATAGCCTAGTACATAGAGTTACAAACTCTAGCTGTGTCGAGTCACTCGACTAGGCCTTCAGTACACTCGACATAAGCGTAACCGTTAGTGCTGTTTCGGAGGATGACAACTGAACAAATCCAATCTATGCCGGCAATTAATGCTGATGGATTAGGTTCCTTTGGTAAAAAAATTATCTCGCAAATATACTGCTCATAGGTGGGCAAGCAGAAGAAGATCCTCGCCCTGCCTTGAAAATGAATTTTTGTAGCTTTAGCCACATCCGCCCCAGCAAGCGTGTGATAAATTATTGGTGTACATTTAATTTAGTCACACCTCAATAAGTCACACAGCCCGGGGGAAGAGGGTTAGGGTTTGATGAATGGTTGGGAAGGGGGTTTTGGGAAAGGTTTGACAAAGAAAAACAGTACGCATGGAGAACAACAAAACACAATCTTGGCAGACAACCATATCCATAAATCTGTTTAGGGAGAAAAAGGAAATGCATGCATGATGATGATAACTTGATGGTTAATGATAGTACTTACTAACTACTACTACTAGACAATTAAAAAGGTACAGGGCAGCAGTATATTATGCAATTTGCCTTGCCTGTCTGCCCTCAGAGAAACCCGAATTACATACAGTTTCTGTTCTGTTGTACCGGCCCGGGCTTAAAGATAGCAAAGAAAAGTCAAAAATAGCTGTAGGGATGAATTGAATTATAAGCAGAGAGCAAACATAACAACCACAACAACACACAGTAGTAATGATTGAAGACAAAAAATGAATCAAATTTAAAAGATGATGAAAGTTGATACTGTTACTGTATGTTATCCTGGTCAAAATGGGGAGTTGCATCTCGGCATTCGTCTTGGTCCTCCCTTTCATGGACGCTCCGGCCATCAATCTTGGGTGACGCCACTGCCTGCCTGGCAGATGTAGATTCATTGGTAAGGTAAGTGAGAGTTGTATTTCCCAGTGTAGCACAGGGTAAGGGCCGGCCTGTAATTGCAGATGGGAAAACAAAAGGGATATTGAAAAATCAAGTAGAAAAAAAAATGCCTAAATTACGGTGGAGTGCAACAAGAACACTTTCAGAGGCGGCATGGATTTGGATACATCATGTCTACTCTAGTCTGTTTCCAGCATTAACCTCCAACAACAACAGGACAGAGCAGGCCCACGGCACCCTTGACCCATCCTCCATTTAGCGTACCATTTTTGACAGAGGCAGACAAAGCAGATATACAGCAACGTAGCATTTTACAAATTAAGTGACTAAATCAATGCCCCGCTGTCAGTCATACCACCACACTCGACTCCACCACTACACAGACATGTAGGTCTGCAGTGGTTGTTGTTGACTTGGTTACCTTTAATGCACTCATGAACACACTGAGTTATTCCATCAATCATCTCGGATCGTACTGAGTGACTGCGAAGATATTATGTCACTGTGGTCATCATCATGGTGTGTTGTCCAACTCAGTGTGCAGTAGTGTACAGATTGAGTCCCCTTTCCATATTCAAAATGCAATGGATCGGCCTGCAGTAGAAGTAGAACATTGTTATTAAAAAACAAGAATGGAAACAAACATTGCATTGAGTTACTTTTAGTGTGTAGATTAGATAATAGTACATGCTCTAGAAACAACAACAACACAAATCACTCAGTCAGCGTCCAATGCATGTCATCATTCATTACCTGTTCCTTCTCATCTTCAGTTAATGGGCAGTCTGTATCGGCTCGGAAAGGAGGATAGCTATAGTAGTCATCATCATGTTCCACTTCTTTTGGAGAGACTCAACGAGGCAAGATTTTAGTTTTTCTTCGATTATGCTACATCCAATCATCATCTGGCTTGAGGGCAATAGATTTAGGTCGATTCAGGAGGATGGAGGAGCAGGACTTGGAGGAGTGGACTGAAATGCAGACAGCTGAAACTCATATAAGGCAATAAAATACGAAGACAGTGGTGATGGATTTGTTGTGATTTGAAGTTTCCAAACAGAAAGACAGACACACAAATAGAAGTAACTAAGGGAGAACCACAGTAAGAAGTGGAAGCCTAGTTGTCAGGGAAGTATAGCTCGTCCTCAAACTCTGGGGGTTCAACCAGAAGTAGGGAATCAGCATCCAACACGCTACTTCCGTCACCTGAGCCGCTGTCCTCATCTTCCTGTGTTGATTCATGTATTGTGTAATTCGGTGGTATAAATTGCTGATACATTTTGATCATGGTTAACCTCTCCACGTTTTTGGGTGAGAGACTGGTCCTTTTCACTGTTACAATGGAACCAGCAGCACTGAAAACACGTTCAGAAGAGACACTTGCGACAGGGCAAGCCAGATAGTTTATCGCCAGCCTGCTGAGCACTGGCCATTGGCCCCTTTTGCCATACCAATACCGCAATGGGTTTTGATCAATGTAGACCTCTGTTGGGTCATCCAGGTAGGCCTGGACCATTCGGTCAATGTTCAGGAGTGCTACACTTTGTTCGGCCTCTTTTGTCTTTGCATCAGCACTGGACCTAGCAAGTCCTTGCTGTAAATACCAATCCTGTGCCGTTTGTACTGGGGCTGATGATCCGGTTCTTGCTGTTGTCGATAGTGTTGGTGACAGCTGTGAACCAAATGCACTGCCCACAGGCTCTGAAGTTGAACTTGACGCCGGATGCCCTGCTGCAGTACTTGACGTGGGTTTGAGGCCTTTAATTACCAGCCGTTCATTTTCCAATGTACTGGCTGCCTCAGCTATCCAAGTTTTGTACCGGGCAACATCCACTTCTGAAAAAGGGAGTAATGTCTTACTGTGCAGTGCCGATTTGTACCGTGGATCCAGAATTGTGGCACAAATGTAATGTTCTTCTGACAGAATCTTATTTTGCACCCTTGCATTTTCACTTAAGCGACATGATAAGCTCTCCACCAACTCATATGCTTCTTTTTTTCCTCCACACCTATGTACGCTTCAGACACCTCCTTCAGCTGTTGCTCTAGCATGTGCAACAATGGGATAGCTTGGCCCATAGTACAGTCCTCCTTGCTGACTTCACGTGTGAAGACCTCGAAAGGAAGAAGCATCTCTGTAAGAGATTTAACTAGGCACCATTTGTCCATCTGAAGGGTCATGCCTTTCACAGTTGCATTCGCATGACATATTCATTGATTGGTCTGTACTGCTCAAACAGACGGTCAAGCATGTAATACGTTGAGTTCCAACGTTTTGCCACCTCCTGGATCAGTGCTTTGACTGGCATTCTATAGTCACGTTGAATGATCCTCAGCTGCTTCCGGGCTTTAAAAGAATGGCTGAAATGCGTGCATATTCTGCAGCAAGTGGTCAGTAAGTTGCTGACTATGGGTTCTTTTTTCAGAAAGTCTTGAACTATAATGTTAATGCAGTGCGCCAAACACGGGACCCTGAAATAGGCACCAAGCGTCATGGCCTTAAGTATATTACTGCCATTATCCGTGGCAACAAAACCAATGTGAAGCCCTCTGGGGCGCAGCCATTCAAAGACCTTGCTGTTAAACTCTTTCAAAATGTTTGCAGCAGTATGAGATTTCTCCATGGCGAACATGGCTACAGTTGCATGTTTCCGAGAAGCATTAAAAATCTCAGCTGTGTCAACAGCACCTACTTCAGATAGCTTTTCTCTAACCCCCACAAAAGAGACCCAGTGTGCAGTGATGCACATGTAATCAGTGGCTTGGCAACTGGTCCACATGTCTGTTGTCAGGTGGATTTTGTGAACAGCACTCTGCTGCAAATCTTGTCCAACCAATTTCAGCACATCGTGATGTAGTGCTGGAATAGCAACTCGGGCAAAATAGGACCGGCTGGGAACCTTCCATTTAGGGCAGATGGCTGACACAAATTCAAGGAAACCCACCCCTTCCACAAATGAAAAAGGGAGAAGGTCCAGCGCTAACATTTTAGCCAGCTTCGCATTGTACAACCGTGCCGTTGGGTGGTTGCGTTGGTACTGCCCCTCCGACCTAAGCATGCTGTCAATGGTAGGCTGGAATATTTTCTTTTGTGGTGCACCCTTCTTCTTGAACCCAGTTAGGCTCAACGACGCCGCACTTTTGCTCATTGCAGTGCCCGGTTGCCTTGGTGTCTCAGGCTGACTCTTAGTACGGTGCCACTCAGATGTTGCTGAGGATGTGGGCGTTACCACTACACTGCTGGGGGTAGGGATAGAAATGTCTCCCTCTTGTTGACCTTCCACTGCGATCATATCTTCCCCTACTTCTTCATCCCCAACAACAGCAATGGGTCCAGTTTTACTTTTTTCTAAGTGAAGTAGGTTAGCCTCCCACTTGATACTGTGGTGTTTTTTGAGATGACGTGTTTGTCCTCCAGTACCATAGTTTGTACCAAGCTTACCCCGCCTAACAGCCTGCCGACAAATTGAGCACATAGCAATGTTCTCCTCCTTACTGCTAACCGAAAAGAAGTCCAATACTGGGGAGGAGAACTTTCTGGCGCTGCTGGAGGTGCCACTTACAATACCAGATGAACTGGAGGATGTGCCTGGAATTTGACTCTGTGCACTTACATTACCACCACCTACTGAGGTGGTGGTTGAGCTGGATGTAGGTCCCTGCTGGGCCTTTGCAAAGGCAAATATGGAAGCTGGAGGTCGTGTTGGCGTTACCTGTGTTGGTGGTATCCGTGCTACATCCCTCGCAGCGATTTTGGATAGTCTAATAATGTTGGTCTCCATCTCCGCAGGCCCAGGAGTGATGTTCATGATGACTGGCTCTTCATCATCATCATCACCCCCTCGTCTACATCTACCTCCATAACTCTAAGGCTTTCTGGAACCTTCCTTTTCACTAGCCTTGTCGTGTGGCGTGCATCACTCTCAGGCTGAGCTGGTGGCTTCCAAGTGGCATCTAGATCATCAGAAGTGGGGCTTGAAGAAGAAGTTGATGGACTAACCCTCCTTTTCCTTGCTGGGGGTCTGGAAGACAATGGATCTTCTGGAAAAGTGGCTTGCTCCTCTTCGTCTGCAAAAAGCTCGATTTCCTGAACTGCCCCTACTTCAGGTGGAACAACTACTATTGTGGGCTGTGGTTCCGGCTGCGGCTGTGGTTGCGGCTGTGGTTCTGGCTGTGGTTCCGGCTGCGGCTGGGGTTGCGGCTGGGGTTCTGCCTGGGGTTGCGGCTGTGGCTGGGGTTGCGGCTGCGGATGGGGTTGCGGCTGCGGCTGTGGTTGCGGCTGCGGCTGTAGTTGCGGCTGTGGTTGCCCACTTATCTGCTGAGTTTCCACCTGCGAGTGCGTGGATTGGGTACTACTTTGCGATAATGACATTTCAACATCACTGGTCGTTAGTAGACTGGCTACCTCTGCCACAGTCATGGGCTTGGGCCTAGGTTGCTGAGGTGGGGCCCGCTGATGCGGAGGTGCTGCTCCAGCTTGGTCCCCGCCGGACACCGCTGCTGCAGGCGTAAGTTTTATTTACCAAAAAACACATCGGCCGGCACACCAGTCTTGGCAAGTGCCACTTCCTTCTTCTGTTCCTTCTTCTTCTCAGTGGCAACTTTCTTGGTACTGGAGGACCTGGTACCTTTCTTTGGGCCCATCTTCTTCAGATGTCAGCAGGACGCAGGTGCACAAGTTGCAGAGATGTCTGTGGTGGTCACACGTGGACGTGACGCGCAGCAGGACTTCTGCCTGGCAGTACAACGGGTGATGATGATGACACCTCCTCCTCTGTCTTTTTGTGCACCTAAAAGCAAAGAAGCCAGGAGAAGAACATCAGTGAAATGTTGCATTTGTTGTTGTGGTTCAATTACTAATAGTACAAACAAACAAAATAAAAGATATAAATTAGTGTAGCCATTTGTGAGACTGTCAACAAGGGCTTTCATGGTATACTGTGTACACTGTCAGGAAGGATAGGAAAGAAGAGGAACAACAACAAAAATACAAATTTAATAGAAGTGGACCCTGTTTGGCATTAAATTATTTGCTCATCACATCATTCAGGGAGCTGCAGCTGGCAAAGGGGATGGATGCAAGCAGTAAGCCAAGAGGAAAACCATGCAGGCCTAAATGGCAAAAGCAGCACACTTATAACTCCCACCAGAAATGGCCACAAGCCACATGGACACTCACAAATCACAAGCAACAAGCATGAGGCCTGGAAAACAATGTACTGAAAACAGGCCTACGATAGCCAGGCAAAGGCTGCATGCTAAACCACACTGCTTTGCCTGTAATGCAATAAAATGCAAAAACGAAAATCCACAGGGCTAAACAAGGCCTGCAGCACACCACACACAACTAAGGCATGTATTTAACACACAGCCCAAAAAAGTGAAATACACCCAAAAATACACATTTTGCATTTCAATCCAATGCCATCCATGTGCCCTCAATGATGTTTAAAAATTCAACGAAACACACAGAAACAGTTGTTTCATGCACCCCTGACTACCTCTGCGCCTACTGGATGAAAGGCCTGTTGGCAGACTAGGCCACAAGCTTGCAGGACTATGGATAAAAGCACACTACCGGGCTTCACAATGGCCAGGCCCACAACAAGAAACTGAAGACAGACAATGCAGGCCTATGGCAAAAAGCACACTGCCTGGCTTCAAAATGGCCGCCAGCCTCATGGCCAGGCCCACAACAACAAGAAACTGAAGACAGACAATGCAAGCCTATGGCAAAAGCACACTGCCTGGCTTCAAAATGGCCGCCAGCCTCATGGCCAGGCCCACAACAACAAGAAACTGAAGACAGACAATGCAGGCCTATGGCAAAAGCACACTGCCTGGCTTCAAAATGGCCGCCAGCCTCATGGCCAGGCCCACAACAACAAGAAACTGAAGACAGACAATGTAGGCCTATGGCAAAAAGCACACTGCCTGGCTTCAAAATGGCCGCCAGCCTCATGGCGAGGCCCACAACAACAAGCAACTGAAGACAGACAATGCAGGCCTATGGCAAAAAGCACACTGCCTGGCTTCAAAATGGCCGCCAGCCTCATGGCCAGGCCCACAACAAGAAGCCTAGGCCACAAAGGAAACACATGCAGGCCTTAGTATATGGCAAAAGCAGCACACTTATAACTCCCACCAGAAATGGCTACCAGCCACATGGACACTCACAAATCACAAGCAACAAGCAACAAGCAGGAGGCCTGGAAAACAATGTACTGAAAACAGGCCTATAATAGCCAGGCAAAGGCTGCATGGTAAACCACACTGCTTTGCCTGTAATGCAATAAAATGCAAAAATGAAAATACACAGGGCTAAACAAGGCCTGCAGCACACCACACACAACTAAGGCATGTATTTAACACACAGCCCAAAAAAGTGAAATACACCCAAAAATACACATTTTGCAATTCAATCCAATGCCATCCATGCCCCCTAAATGATGTTTGAAATTAATAAATACATCACACAGCAAAGGAACAGTTGTCTCATCATGTTTCATCATGCACCCACCCATGACTAGCTCTGGGCCTACTGGCTACCCACAACTATTTATTTTTAAAAATGATGAAAAGTACAAAAATTGTAGTTGCAGCAACTGCAATGCCCCAATCAAACAACACCAACTTACTTGTAAAATCTCAAATCCCAAAATCCTCAAATCCAATGATAATGATGCAGCAGACACAAAGAGTGATCCTTCCAGCTCAAATCCAAGTGAAAAATGAACAGGAGATGGACAAAGCACTGGGAGGAGCCTGCTGGACAGGAACAGGAAGTAGGAGACTCTGTGGCACTTCCTTCCTCTCCCCCCCAAAAAATTTGACAAAAAAGGACAGCCAAATTTCAATCTGAGGTTTTTTTTTCATCCAAATCATCAATTTATAGAAGGTTTTATGCTGCTTGCGATGTTATTGTTCTCCAGATTGAAAATTTTGCGTGTTCGGGATCGCGAGCTTGACCAACATTCCGCCGGATGTCCGATGGCGTGCCCGATTGACGTGTTCGCGATCGCAATCTCTCTCGCGGTGCACGATGGCGCGGTGATTGACGCGTTCGCAATCGCACACTCTCGCGTTGTCCGATGGCGCGGCGAATGACGTGTTCGCGATCGCAAACTCTCGCGGGATAACGCGGCCGGCTACCGAAATCTTGTGGCGCACGCGAACGGATAGGAAAACCCATCGGCGAATGCAGGAATCCCGGTAAGTCGCTATCGCGCGCGCTAGAACGCATTTTAAAGCGCAAACAAGAAAATAATTCCGCTACGCCGCGGATCGCGGAATTGTTGGCAATTCCGCGTTCTCCGCGGAACACGAAATTGCCTAAATTCCGCAAATTCCGCGAGCGGAGCGGAATTGGATGCCCAGGGTTAATTAAGATAGAACCAATTTCAAATTAAGTGGCATGTTGGGCCAGGGACTTACTTAGAAAAAGATAATCAATACGGGATTGTGAGTGATGTGAGGCTGAATAAAAACTGTATTCTCTAAGGTCAGGGTGACAGAGTCTCCAAATGTCCACCAATGCTTTGCGGCGAATAGTGAATGTAAATTGTGAATGCATTTTAGAGGAAAGAAACTTAATTTTAGAATGTCTATCTAAAATGGGGTCAAAGACTTGATTACAGTCACCACCAAATATAATATAGTCATCATCATATGTAAATAATTTATCTGATACATTAGTCCAAAAAACCTTATCAACCACCGTAGGGGCATATACATTAAAAATAGTTAAAGGAATCTTATCTATAAGGAGTTTAACAATAACCCAACGACCTTCAGCATCATTCTCTTGATGAACAATGGAAACATGTAATTTTTTGTGACATAAAATCAAAACTCTGTTTGTCTTAGCCATAGCAGGAGAATTAAACACATGTCCCACCCAGCATCTCTTCAGTTTTGAAGCTTCATCTTCAGTAATATGAGATTCTTGGAGTAAGGCAATATCTGTATTTAGCTTAGCTAGGTGAGATAGCACCCGTTGCCTTTTAATAGGATTATTTAAACCTTTAATATTCCAAGTTGTAACCCGGAATGTAATCTAATGAGAGAAGTATGAACAGGCATTATGCTTACAAGAACAAGAATAAAAATTAATGAGAAATATACAGGAAAAGAAGGCAAAAAAGATAGAGCAAATGTTTTAGAAAAGAGGACAAGGGAGATGAAAGAGATAAATAAGTAAGGTAAAAAGAAAGAGAAAAAGTAACAAGGGAACCAAGTAAGAAAGAACAAAAGGAGAAAGGAATAGATAGAGAACAAAGAGACAGTACAAGTCATACAGAAGACGACTGAATAACATACCTACAGATACAAACGAATGAGGGGTGACTACACCAGAAGATGACGGCAACAGCATTGAAACTCCACCGAATTCCGACAGACTACAATCAAAGACTTCAACATAACAGGAAGATCAAATAGGGAATGAAATTGTAGGAATAAAACACCTGTATATGAGAGAGAGAAAATTAATAAATGGAGAGGTAATAACATTGGAGAGAGAAATATGAGAGAAATATATGGAACAAAAACATAGACTTAAAACGTTACAAAAATATATACGGATCAACACTCAATGTGTAACCAAAACATGAAAACAACTACACGACATGAGACCAATATAATTAATTATGCAGGTTTTGAAATGTCCATGACGTCAGCACCATGATGGCGGAGGAAGTCCTGTAACGCCGCTGGGTCTTCAAATGTTGTGGTCTTCTCTTTATAAGTAACCTTGAAGAGACAAGGATGAAGAAGTCCAAATCTTGCGTTAATAGCATGTAGTTGAGGACGTAGATCAAGAAACTTCTTCCGACGATCTGCCGTAATTTTAGCTACATCTTGAGAAAGAAATAGACGGTGACCTTCCCAAATGATTTGCTTTTTAGACTTGACAGCAGATAGGACTTGTAGAAGATCGGTGTATTGCAGAAAAAACATGATGACACCACGTGGCTTCACGGAAATTTTAGGACCAAGTCTATGGGCCCTTTGAATGTTAAGAGAGAAAGTAGCAGGTAAGTCCAAGAGCTTAGGCAAAAATGACTGAAAAAAGACAGTTGGGTTAGAACCTTCAATATTTTCAGGGAGACCATAAAGTCTGAGATTATTCCTGCGATTTCGATTTTCCAAATCCTCCGCCTGTTTCTTGAGTAGAGATATTTCAGACTCTGGAGTTGAAATACGAGAGCAAGAAGCTTGGAGAGACTCTGGGGCATATTAGCAAGAACGGCGTTAAAATTATCGCTGCTTTAGTGGCAGGAAACTGGCTTGATAATATGCCCTTGAGAACTCCAATAGAAGCCCAGGATCACAGCAGAACATGGGCTTCTATTGGTATTCTCAAGGGCATATTATCAAGCCCATTATCGCCGCTTTAGCGGCAGTTTCCTGCCGCTAAAGCGGCGATAATTTTAACGCCGTTCTTGCTAATATGCCCCTCTGTTTTTTGTTCCACAATGAGCACTAAAGAATCCAAAGAAGACCAATTATCATGCAGAAACTGTAGAGTTTTGATAGTTTCTTCTATGAAAGGTTTCAGGGCACGAATTTCTTCAAGGATTATATCCATGGAAGCTGAGGAAGAATTCACTGGAGAAGGAGGGTCTTTCTTTGGACGCTTGGTAGAAATTGCAGGTAATTTGCTTGAAAGCTGCGTTTTAGGATTGGTGCCTGAAGGATGATCAGGTTTCTGAGAGGAATGTTCCTCCATTTCATTAAAGTTGGAGTTGGAAACAGAATCTGAACACGCAGCAACTTTGGTGGAAGCAGTGAGCCTAAGATTCCGCAATCTCCCCATAAAAATACGATGGAGTTTGGTGAAAAACAAACTAAACTCTTAAGGACTGATTTTAAAATCCTCAAAACACTGTGAGGGTCAGATTATATGCAAGTTTCAGAGCCTTTGAGATTTAGAAAGCCTCCTCCAAGACAAACGTGGCATAATTCAAAGAGACCAAGGAACCTCAAAGCCAAGAAAGCAGTGCTATTATGGGTAAATATTCACCTCAAAGAGAACGTCGAGTGAAGCACAAAATGGTTGCTGTTCACAGACAGGACAACCGCTGTTAACACATGTCAAAAGGAAAAGCGAAAGAAACAACACTTCATTAATTGAAGAGACTCATCAGTTGTGCACCAAGAGTTAAAAGACAAAAAAGTCTTATGCAAGGAGAACTTTGTCAGGAGGAGTCATCTGGAAACACGGTGGGCGCGAAGGATAAAAAACAAAATGGTGGCCGTTATTCATACGGGCCGAGTTGCGCCGTCAAAAGTTGCCAAAAAACGATGTAAGCGACATTTGGAGTTATCAGGAGGCTCACCGCTATGTGAAATAATGATATCCGACGTCCGGCAGTTGAAAAGTGGAGCGCTTCTCTCTCAAAGTGAATCACATCGGGAAACGGTTTGCGGAGCTCCGCAGCTACGCGGCCATCTTGTTTGGCGCGTAAGCCACGCCCCCATGCCTAGTCCAACATAATATGTGAAAAGTGCACTTAGTTGCCTTAAAACTGTAAGTTAATCCTGGCTGAATTTAATTGCATGTTTTCAAATTAATAACAACTATTAGTCTAGGTTGTGTATCAGGAAAGGAAACATGCCCTTTTAAGGTGAATCATACCAAAGCAGACATTACAGACCTCTGTAATTTGTAGCATGTGAAATCTGAACATTGATTTAATGCAAATAAAGTGTATTGGACCTTATTCTATGCTGATTATACTTTCATGACAGGAAGAAAACAAAGCTGATGTGGTATACTATATCTTTACCAATGGGCTGCTAGAACCTGAGTAGTCTGAACCTACTAGCATAGTTCTCCTAAATAAATCTGTTGGGTGTATAGAAACTACATATCTGACTGAACTACAGTATGCACATGGTTCTGAGGTTAGTTTAAAGTGCATTTGCAAAAATAGCCAAAAGTCAAGTATTATATGGGTCTCGGGGATGACGGCAGATGCTTCCCATACGCGTCGCCGTTAGTGCGCTCATCCGGTCATGCCCAGGAAGTGACGGTGCAAGTGCGTAGCTGCGGCAGAATGGCGGTTCCTGTCGGAGCAAATGGAGCTCCATGGTTACGGAAACAGCGGGTGACATAGGTGTCAGTTCCCACATAGCTGCGTGGGAGCAGGAGGGACTGAAGAGTCCTGCCGTGCATGGGCAGAAAATGGCATTAGCAGTGTGCCCAAGACTGAGCTTCCTGGAGGAGAGGTGAGAACGCACTGACACGGGGAGCCGTGGCAGGTGTCACCTCCTCCATAGGGTGCGGCCGTTTCTCATTTGCTGCATGCCTTACTTCGCTTGCAATCTGTTGGCTCAAGCGGCTATTAGATGTTAGCTATCCATTAAAAGCCCCGCCACTCTGGTTGTAGATACAAGGAAAGGAAAGCAGCAGTAGTCGAGCAGTGTCATCATCTGAGGCTAAACCTGTGCATTGAAACTTCTATCCTCACTTAGAAACTGCACCTTAAGAGACCTCTCGGCTACTGGTTATATTTGACATTTGACATGCCTTAAGGGAACTTTGATGCCTCCAGCCTGAGGTGATAGGCGAACAGGAAGGAGCAGAGCACTGAGAGCTTTTATATCCATTAAAATCCTTGAGGATATAAAAAAAAGACACAGCAAGCATCAGCTGATTTTCCATTAGAGACAGCTGTCTGAAAAACTAATCTCAATAGATATCCTCAGGGGAGGAATAGAATCAACTACAGATGCAGTATGCACACCTTTAAGCGTAGCCCCTAACTGTCAGCTCAGCTTCTCTCAATCAATCTACTCCCACTCAGAAACTGCGACAGAAGAGCACTGAAGAAAGAGCACCCGCTAATGCTCGCACACTGCATAATGCACAGCAAAGGATGGATCTAAAAGTACAACAGCTGCTTGAGGCAGGTAGACTTGAGGGTCCAGACGTCCAGGTCGAAAGTGAAAAAGGGTCAGGGACTGAAAGTGGCAAAGACACTTCGGAATTACAAATATCCTGTTCCCCTTCAACTTTGGAAGCGATGGAAGTGGTGGAAAACAACAGTATTTTGGGCGATATTCATAAGATATCTGCCTCCAAGCCTTCTGTGAGCCCTACTTTATGCAAACAATACCCCCTTTTCTCAAAATCGCACCAATCTCTAACAGCTACAGCCACGGGTGTTCAAATGGAAACCTTAACAACGTCTCAGCCATTGGCGACCACGGCCCAACAGCCCACTCTTCATGATACAACTGCAGCTCGAGTAGATTATTCCCCAGTATCGTTGCCAGGTGGAAATAGGGCAGGTTTTCAGGATTTGCAACAAGAACTGGAAACTGGTCAGTCCATCAAAAGTATGTTAAAGCTTATTCTTGTTGAGATAAAAGAGCTATGGACAACTCAATCTTAGGAAATCGCAACACTTCATGCGAGACTGATAAAGATTGAGGAAGCAATGGCTAAATTGCCGTAACATGTGACAGAGCTAGAAGACCAAGTCTCCAGCGTAGAGGACAAAGTTGCATCCTTTGAACAAGAAGTCATTCAAATCAGGCAAAGCAAAGATGCTCTTGAATCTAAATTGCAGGACTTGGAAAACTACAATAGGCGTTCGAATCTATGCATAGTAGGCCTTCCTGAAACAAGTTAAGGTCCTCAGGTATGAGACTGGGTTGAGTACCTGTTAAAAAAGCAATTTCAGAGTTAACAGGCAATTTAACTATCACAAAAGCTCATAGGATACCCTCGCGGAGCCCTACTAATGAAAAATATCATGGCAAAATTTTAGTTAACTTTGCTGATTTTCGTGTGAGGGAAAATATACTGACTAAAGCCATAGAAAAAAAGACCCTCAACACAAGAAGTTCCACAATTCAGAATTTTTTCAGACATGACAGTCTTAGCAGCAAGAAGGCAAAGAGAATTTGTCCGTATGATTGGTCCTTTTAAATAGAAGGGGGCTCAAGTGTCTTTAGTCCAGCAATCTAAACTGAAAGTTTTAGCAAATGGCCTATTCCACCTTTTTGATGATGTAGGAAAGGCTCAGATGTTGCTGCAGAAGTTGTGTAATTAATGCTAAAGAGGGGTAGTAATTTTTTTCACTGTGGTTGAATGTCTGGTATTTGATTTTAGGAAGGCACGTAGGGAGATGATATATGGGTCCTTACACATATATGTTACCCTCACTAAGGGCACTTACTACAACTATCCAGGGCAGGGGACAGGAGGACCTGGGGTCTCTTTGGCTACATGAGTGTATAAAGGTGCAAGGTCATGGCACCTAGGGGACTGAGAGGTGAGAGGGAGGAGGTTGGGCTATTCTCCCACAGGGTGCATGGGGGGCTTTCTGGAAGGGCACAGGAGGGGTCACCGGGTTATAGCAGGGTAGAAAAATGGGAGAGTTCATCTTTTTATTCTATAGGTAGAATTTGTTTGAAAGCTATGTGAATTTACATATTTACAGGAAAGCTATGGGCTGAGAGGAATCAGGGAAGAGGGCATGTTTATGAAATGTTCCTTGTGACACCATTAATAAGAAGAATGGCTAGAAAGATTTTAATGTATCATTAGAAAAACTCTCTTGGAGAAATCAACTCATTCAGACATCTCACACTCTGCTGTCTTCGCATTCAAACATTTCGCAATATCAATCTAAGAGGGGACCCAAAAGGCAATTATAAAAATCTGTTTAATAAAACAATCAATAAGCAAGCAATTATACAATTATATAAAATACATATTGCTTAAATACATTCTAAAAGACAATCTCAATTCATCCTAAAATATTGCACATAATAACATCAAGGCGTTATGTTAAGGAAGACAATAAACAAGACATAAACATTTGTTATTACAATTTAGTTAATTTGAAGGAATCAATAAAACATGAGCATGTAAACATTGTAACACATATACTTCATAGTTCCTCAAATTTAACAATACAAAAAAAGGGGGGCATCAATGCGTTTCGGTGGAAAAATAATGTAGGGCCACCTTCTTCAGGACAACAACAATACTAATATCCCTCTAAACAAAAAAGCAGTCTTCGCCTTATTATTTTGTTGCTCCCATGGATGTTCGGGCATGGACTTAACCCTACTAAAATTCACGTTATATTTGCGTGAATATTACATGGGCTAATTGCCCTTCAACCTTACACTCAAGCGTTTTATTCCTGTTGGAGTGAGTATGTCCCAACTCTCGTGGACAAATTATATTATAGGTTCAGAATAATACAAGAAACCTATATCATCAATTCGTAGTTCAACTTTCAAGACATGGTATTGGGGACTAAATAGCCCTCCAGCAATTTTTTTCTTCACAATGATGTCCACCACATCTATAGTGTTTGCATCAGATACGGTGTTTTAAAACATCCGTGGTGCCGGCCTCCCACGTCCTCCTACGTTTAAAACCGTAAAAGCCCTTTTACGGTTTTAAACATAGGAGGACTTGGAAAACTACAATAGGCGTTCGAATCTACGCATAGTAGGCGTTCCTGAAACAAGTTAAGGTCTGCATGAGCAGTTTATAGAGTTATATATGTTGTTTTCTCATTTAAAGGAATGGTCAAGTGAAGTGGTAAATGTGATGTTAGGTGCCAGGACGCGGTATAGACCCAAATTATGTTCCAAATGTTCCCTCAACAAGATTTTATTTAGTCTTTTCTATATCCAAGACGCATGTTTGCACTTTACTATAAGTAGGATTAGGCACTTTATTATCTATATTGCATCTGGAAATGATGGGAAGACATCTTAGATTTGATTATGAGGGTAGGTGCAATGTTGATCAAGTTTATTTTTCACTGAAAACTCTGATAGGGTTAATGATTATCGGTCAACTACCCAGTGCGTTGTTGGGAGTTGGGAGGCTGTATAGACCAAAAGTTTATCCCAGATGTTTTCCCAACAAAATCTTTTTTAGTTTTTAGTTTTTCTATATTCTAGACATATGTAAGCACTTTATCATAGGTAGGATTAGGCGCTTTATTTTGCACACATCACTTTATTCTCTGGAAATGATGGAAAGTCATTTTAGATTTGAATATAACGGCAGCTGTAATACTGTCCGAAATTATTTCCTATTGAAGGTTTTGATAAGGTCTTTGATTAACAATAGAGATCATGTATCCCCAATTGCTAATTCACTTTTATCATATGCAGTTGCATAAGAAATCCATATGTATCGTCTCCTTAAATGCTAATGGCCTTAATAATAAAATCAAAGCTCTGGCCATTGGCGATTGGGTATGGGGACACTACCTGGATATTGTGCTGATTCAAGAGACGCATTGTATAAAAAAATAGGAACCTACATATAAACTGTTTAGACAGTAGGCAGGTTATCAATATTTTTCAGCGCGAATGCTGCCCATAGAAGGATAGCCTATCAAATTACTTTCTCTCAGGTGGATAAAGAAGGTAGATGGGGATTAATTAGTGGACTGGTTAAAAATAAGACTTACTGTAGCCACCATGTATGCACCCAGTTTAGCTAATGCAGCACCTCTATTGGAACTCTATCACGCACTATTGTGCATCCTTGGCATCGTGATTTTGGGCGGTGACTTTAATCTCCTCCAAAATCCAGAACTAGATTCATCTTCTGACAGACAAAAGCATAATAAGCCACGAATGGCAAGGGCTTTGATGAAATATATGCAAGGGTTGGATCTGATAGACCTATGGCGAGAAGAATATCCAAATAAGAGAGAATATTCAAGCTTTTCGGCAAAATATAAAACTGCTGCCAGATTGGACTATTTCCTCTCCTCTCAGAATTTAAAATTAGATGCATGCATATCCAGAATGGTTTTTTGTACCATGCTTTGGTAAAGTTAGAAATATCAGGGCTTGGTGCGTGAAAAATATCTCCGAGATGGTTTTTCAATACAGTTAATCTCGAAGATAAAGACTGGTGAATGGATGTACAGAACAAAATAACGTGCTTCTTTCAATTAAATAGTAATACTGCAAGGGTGGAAAGTGTCTGGGAAGCTTTTAAAGTAACCATTCGCGATTGTATAACTTCTAAAGATATAGTATTAAGGCGATGCCAAAGAGCACACAGGACACAATTAGAGTTAGATGTCAATCGGGCTAACGTGCAATATTTACGGGAATAAAAATACTAATAACAAACTGGCTCTTAGACAAGCACGGATATCTATGCAAGATTATTACTATGCCAAAGGGTATTCAGCTAATTCAGCATATCTCCAAAAAGTATACGAGGAGAGTGAATTTGCAGGGAAAGTTTTAGCTTGGCAAGTAAAAAAGTGGCAAGCACAAAATAGGAATACATCCCTTATAGATAAGGATTCAAAAACTTGCATAACAGATGAGACACAAATAAAGAAGAGCTTTCTTAAACATTATGAACCAATATACTCCATAACACAGGATGTGGATGTTTTAAGACTCAGGGGATTTCTTAGTAAACTTTTAATTCCTAAATTACAAATAAGCCAAGTAAAAGATTTGGTAGCAGGCATCACTCTAAAAGAAATGGAAGACGTTGTACAATCTTTGGCAAATGGGAAGGCATGCAAAGAAGATGGACTACTGGCGGCACCATACAAAAAGTCTGCCTCAGTATTAAACCCTGAACTGAAAAAATTAGCTAACCATACCAGGGTGTCTAATCCCGTCCTCTTTTCTCACAGCAGTTGTGGTTGATTTTTTGAAGAAAAACAATGTCAATTCATATAGACCCATAAGCCTTTTAAACGTTGATTATAAAATTATAGCTAAGCTTTTAGCAAATAGAATGAGTAAGTTCATAGGCTCGGTTATACACCTGAACCAATGTGGATTTGTGCGCAGCAGGCAATTATTTTTTAATACTAATTTGTTGATTGAAGCTTTAGATTAATTTTGTCAAAATAAAATCCCTGCTCAGGTCATGTTACTAGATGCCAAGAAGGCTTGTTACCTAGTGTGTTGGGAAAGCCTTTTTACTATTCTCGGCGAGTTTGGGTTTCTCGATAAGTTTATTAAAATGATATCTCTTTTTACACAGGGGCCTCCGCACAAATAATTATTCATTCTAGCAATATTGGTAAGGTTAACAGAGGTACAAGACAAGGCTGTCCTCTGTCATCCGTACTTTTTGCTCTATTTATGTAGCCATTAGCAATAGCTGTTCGATCAAACGTTAATATACTACCACCGCTCCAAGGGATGACTAATATAAAACTTTATGCCAATGATATAGTTTTGTTTCTTAAGCCCGGTTTAGAGAATCAAAAGAGCGTGTACATAACCTTTCAAGAATAGCAATTAATCGGAGGTGATAAGATAAATAAATTTAAAACAGAGATTTTACTCTGTAACACTTCACTCGACACTTTATTAACTGAATTTCATTCTTCAATTACTTTAATGCCCAAAAGAAATCTTAGAATATATGTTTCATAAAATGTTAACGATCTGTATATTTTGAATTATGTTCCATTAATAGAAAGGTAAGGGGTCTGCTTTCAAAATGGAACAATCTACCCTGTCAATAATGGGTCTTGCCGCTCTGATCCGCATGTCTATCGTACCTTTGTGTCATTTCTTGTTTTCTGCCATCCCCAATGCCGTTTAGATGAAATTTTATCAAAGAAATGCAGGGCATTTCTTCTGCTTTTCTATGGGCTAACAAAACATCTAGATTAGCTTTGGATATACTCTGTAGGCCAGTAAAAGAAGGCTGCCTGGCCCTCCCTGATCTGAAAGAATACTGGGGCATATTAGCAAGAAGAGGTGATAATCATCGCTAACCCTACTTAGCGTGATTTATTTTATCGCCGGCTATCGCTGGAATATATCGCCACGCTAACGCTGTATTAGCAATGATTAGCGCTATGGCGATGAATATTCCAGTGATAGCGGGGGAAATGGGCCAACATCGCTGAAAAACCAGCGATGTTGCATGGAGAAGGGAGAACACCTTGCTGATACGACCCTGTGGTCGTATCAGCATAATCCACCCCCCATGTTAGGTATGGCTAACACCTGCTAATTGCAGGTGTTAAATAAATGGCGATGACCCCGGTTAGCGCAACTTTTCACGTTGCTAACTGGGGCCATGGCCACCTTGCTAATAGGCGATAGGCCTGTTAGCGAGTGTTTCCCAGGTTTGTTCGTCGTGAACGCCCACTTTGCATGTCATTAGCGATAAATATCGCTGACATGCAAAGCGGTAAAAACGGGCGCTAATGCCCGCAAACTGTCGCTAACTGCTGTTAGAGACAGTTTGCTGATAGGGCGATATAAATATCGCCGCTTTAGCGGCAAAAAGTGCCGCTAAAGCGGCGATAGTGCCCTTGCTAATATGCCCCACTATTTTGCAAATTTTGCACATAACACCTTTAGGTTATTTAAGCCCCTAAATGCGAGTAGTGTCTATAATTTATTTTAGATCTGATCTTAAGTTCCTAAAAAAGTCAGATATAAGATCTTACAGTGGATTATTACATGTAGGCAACAAATATTTAGGCATTATGATATCCCTTTGAGTAATGGAGCAACTTCCCTGACAGATGTACATATCAGGGAGTATCCTCTTGTCGATAAAACTGCTGCCTTTAGGAGGGAGAGCAATGGATATTGTAAGATATGGGATTTTCCGGATGGAAATTGGAAAAGCTGGCAGGAAGTAGAGACCAGCATCAAGCATTTTAAAGAAGCGATGCAATAGTCTTTAATTAGGATTAGGCATTTCTTATGGGATATAAATCCCAGAGACATAATTGCAACTATAGAACTCGCTGAGTATCTGATAGAATCTAAGACCTGTAAATCGATTAGCTGCTGAGTTTCTTCCTTACGCAACCATAGGGCAACTAAACTCTATGAGAAGGTGCATGAAAAAAGGCAGTCCAAACAAAATCTCCAGGCATCCGTTACAACTTGGGATAGGATAAACGAGTTTAATTTTACCCTAATAAAAGGGGCCAATCTGCACTGAATGCAATAATACACCAAATGGCTTCTGTAAAGAACTGCTGCCTTACTCAATATAATTAATCCACACATTTCTGCAAATTGTTTTAGGTGTGATGCGAAGGGAGGGGGGAATTGGAACCCCATCACATGGGGCTCCAAGACTACGACAGTTCTGGGATGAGGTTAATCAGTTCTTTACTTATATACTACAATTGGAGTATCCGTTAGATGTTTTGACAGTGGTGTTAGGGTACTCATCTGACTGTAAGGTGGGCCTTTTACAAAAAAGCAATTATATATTATTGTTTTAATAGCCAGATCCTTAATTCTTCAAAAGTGGCGATCTGAGGAAATTCCAAAATTCCAACACTGGTGGCCCAAATTATCTAGAATCAAGGAGTCAGAAAAGAGATATGCACTAAGGTCTGGATCGTAAAGGAAATTCTTAAAACTTTGGGAGGCATTCAGTTAGGAGCTCTATTAATAAATATGTGATGTGCAAAAAAAATACAAAATGAATTGTTTTTTATCAAACGGGGGGGGGTTTACGTGTTATTTGGAATTCAGGACCAATCGAATCTCCTTGTATTATCTTAATAATTCATCTATCTATCAAATTTATCATATTAAGTTCCTGAAGTCGTTTTGTAAATGTCTAAAAGGATTGTAATGATGTCATTACTTCATAAATTGTTTCTGTTGTTATGTAATTATGGACTTTGTAATGGATTACATGGGTAAGAGGCCATGTAAACACCGACAAAATAGTTCTAAAAGGCAGTTCTGGATATTATGAAAACAGCTTATGGTGCTCTCTGCACCGTAGATTTGGCCAGAGTTCATTTTAGTGGCCCACTCTCTGTTTAGATGGACCACAGTATGTAAAATGAGGTGGCGAACAAGAATAAAAAAGCTAAGCTATGTAGTTTGTTCTAAAACGTGTGCTGAAAAGAATTGAAGAATTTGATGTGCCTAAATATTTTGGATTATCCTCGTTCTCTCTGCAGAGGCTGTTACACTCTGATAGTGGCTACATACTATTTCTGTTCAGATCAATATTTCACTGTGCTTAACAGTGTCTGAGAATCAAAACATTTAGCAGAAAGCAGCAGGAAACTATCCGGCTGAATAACGCTTCCTATATGTTGTTCACAGGTAATACGTTTTGCAAATCAATCAAAATTAAAAGGTTAATACTCCCAAGTTACTTCCTACCAACAGGGAGAAAAACACTATCAACTGTGTTAGCTACCAGCAAGCAAATACACTTTAGATGGACATACAGTGGTCATCTGAATGTGCGTATAAAACACTGACCTAGGTGATTATCCCTATTTTTTTAGTCAGGGCCACCAATCTAAGGTCGTGATACTCGAACCACTGAAAACGCATGTGATCTTCACTGAAGATGAGTTTCATTGAATCATCTGCTTTATTGTAGACCAAACTTATCATCATTTGGCAAACACTGAGGCAATTTACACATGATAGTGATGCGGAAAGACACCACCCTGAGTCTACATGGCAGGACATTTTGAATGGCTCTCTAAACGTTATAGGCAGGAAATTTGGAATGGCTCTCCAGACATTATTGGCCCCCAGTGGGGACCTCTGACTTCAGCTCCTACGTGTGCCTCCTATCAAGATGATTCTGGAGTCATTGACAGTGTGTTTCGAGTTACTTTCTGCATTCTTGGTGTATCCAATATTTCTAAATCCAGTAAAGTGCCATAATTTACCTCCTTCTGTTACTGGAATTGATGTGGAGCCATTTGAATCAGCAGATATTTTTGACTCGAAGTACGTAAGCTGCAGACAGCACTGTCTTTTTAGACAAGAAGGACTACGATTTGGATGCCAGGTTGTGGTAAATTACACCCAATAGTCTGCTTTGGTTCAACTTCACAGATTTTACAGAGCAAATTCTTTTGAGGCAGGCTGTGAGAAACGGGTTGTTGCTTGACTGGGGTGTGAGCCCTGGTCAAGCACCAACCACAATCCTGGTCAGGGTACGACACAAGCCAACCCTAAATTAACCTCTGGTAACTTGGCATAGAGCAGTCAGGCTAAACTTAGAGGCAATATGTAAAGTATTTGTGCAACAATTCAAACAGTAATACAGTAAAACCACCACACAAAAAGGATCAGAAACAAGTTAGGAAAATAGAACTTTCTTTAATAAATAAAATGACCAAAATGACAAAAGTGCAATCAGAACAACCGTAGATATTCAGTTTTAAAGATTTTAGTGAAAATAGCGCCAAAAAGCACAAAACACCAACTGTCGATATATGGCGGCGCTGGACTGGGACAAAGTCACCAGTCCAGGCCAACCGCAATCAAGCATGGGCTAGCTTCAGGGACCCAGTTAGGAACGGTGAACAAAGTACCTTAAATCCTAGTTTGCAGAGCGTTGTGATGATTTGAATCAAAGATGTGCCGCACAGTCAAAGTGATGCGTTGGTTCAGAGATGCAGCGAGGCTGCAATGTGAGGCCCTGCTCCGTCTCCGAGGATCCTGTCAAAGGGGCTTGCAATGCGAAGTCCGGCATTGAGGATGCTGTGCACAGTCGGGGCGATGCGTCTATTCCAAAGAGCTGCTAGGCTGCGATGTCCGTCATCATCGTTGAGGCTGCGGTTGTCAATGGATGCGAGGGCCTGTGCAGAGGATGTGTCGTGCAGTCAGGGCGATGTGGCAGTTTCGATGAGATACGATGAGGGTCTTTGCAATGGGACCAATCCAACCAGCAGCAGTGATGCATTGGTTCTGCGTGGGTTTGCACTTCTCAGCAGAGGAGATGTGTCAGTTCCGCTGGATCCACAGACGCTGGCAGAGCACCTTAAGCCCACTTCCAAGAGTCCAGGACTGGGGTGGCAACACTTGGCTGGGTAGACTCACAGAGGGCAGAGTCCAGGTCCTGATGTAAGGTAGTTGGAAGCCTGTTGTGTCCCTGAGGCTTCAGAGCAGACGGTCATCCAACAAGCCGTTGGAGTCACTTTGGGTTCTGGGTTCAAGAGATTCAGGTCCAGTCTTTCTCACACAGATAAGAGGGCACAGGCAACAGGCAGCAGGTCAGCACAGTAGAGAAGCAGTCCAGCAGAGTTCAAGTCCTTACAGCAGCACAGCAGTACTTCTTCCTGGCAGAGTATTCACAGGTCCAGACGTTTACCTAAGAGCTGGTGTCTGAGGTCCAGTATTTATATCCAGTAATGCCTTTGAAGTGGGGAGAAGGTTCTAGAGGCATGTCTTTGAAGCAAACAGGTGCCTTGTCTTCCTGCCTCTGGCTCCAGGCCAAATACAGGGGGTGTGCACCCATTTGAGTGGAGACAGGTAACAGCCTATTCAAGTGTAAGAGGGGCTGGGCCCAGATGCTCCTTCCCATCCTGCTAGTGATGGCACATCCAGTCACACCTAAGCTGACTGTGTAGGAGGAATACACAAAGGCCAACTGTCACCCACACCCAGTCATGTGACCCAGAAACAGGCTTTAGGCACCAAATGGCTAAGGCAAGAAAATGCAAGCTTTCATTTTCCGAATTGTAAGTTAAAATCCGACTTCACCATGAGTTAGGATTTTAAATTATGATTCCAGAGATACCAAACATAAGGGAGTTATCTAGTACCATTTGGAAATTACACTTATAAAATGTAATAAGGTAATTCCAATGCTATCCTATGGGAGAGAACAGCCTTGATGTTACAAAAAACACATTTAAGATTTTTTCTCTACCAGTGTCGTGAGGTTAGAAAGCCCTGTGTACAAACATTTCCATTTTACATGTTCATGTTTTAAAGTTGACATCTTTCTTAAACAATGACTTTTAGCTCACATTTGCTTGCGTGCCCGTGTGATATGGTTTACTCAGGATAGGTTTGCATTCAATTACATTTCCCTGAAACAGCCATACAAAACAATTATAGAGATTATAAAAATTTGGAAATTCCACTAACATTTCAGAAGCACACAAATTGGTTCCAAGGCACCCTACCACATCCATTAGCAAGCATCAGACTGGGTTCCATCAGCAATGACGGGGCAACATGGCCAGTCTTAGCCACCTACACACCATATCCACAACTAGCAGTACTCATCGCAGCTGAGCTGCACATACTTTTCACTGGTTTAGTTAGATTATACAGACTTATGACTCAGTTCGTTATGCGAACAATAACAACAAACCCAGCGAGGACAGTTCAAGCTGTACAACCGCATTTGGCAATGCTAGTGTTTAGTCCAGTAACCATTAATTCAATAATGGGAAAGGTTCCCACCAGATGGGAGGAGATTTCGTTCTGCATTGCACAATAAACAAATCAGCTTGAAGCAGTGTTTCCCCATATGAGACTTCTAGATAAACATGGAATTCTCACAGTGTACATACCTTTAGGGATGATTCTGCTGGTAGAAGAGTGTGCCACATGGGGCAGAGTGTTCGCTGAAATCTATACCATCAAGCATGGTGCACCATCCATAGCTGTTTTGCCTGAAGTGCTCAAGTAAATTCAAAATGAATATGGGGTGGCCTGTGCCCTGGATTTGGGGATAAAACTTAATTATGCCATGGTATCCTCAGATATTTTACGCAACATTAAAGGGGATGCAGCAGCTGTGGTCATACGCCAATGCCTCGTGCAGGTCACTCTGGCAGACCAGGAGCGCAAACAACCTAAAATTATTGCTGAAACATACAGATCCATAGGTCAAGATAATGACCACAACTTAGAGGTAATTCTGAAAGGGTAACTCGAAACAAGCACCATAGTTCTCTAAAAAATGCTGGGATAGAAAAATAAGGACAGAACTAAACCACTAGGTAGATCTCCACAGGAGTCCTCCAAAGAGCACTACAATCTCCGCAACTGAGAAACAATTAAACAGCCTGATAGGTATCAATATACTGATACACGTCCTTCTCGTTCCTTTCAGGAGTCATACGAAAAACCCTCAGAGAGAGGAGGATGATCAGAGCTCTGCGGAGGAGTACGTAAAACCGAAGAAGGACTCACAGCGCTCTTCTGACATCACCATAAAAGAAGAGAAACTTCCCCAACAAAAGTCTCAATTTAAGAAGAAAAAGATGTCTAGTATTGCATTAAAATGTACCACAAATATTGAGGACTCTGCTGCTGAACCAGGAGTTGGCACGGCAGAAGTCACAATAGTTTGCCAGAGTTTCTTGTGGCAAAAGCAACTAATGAGTTTGTTCAGGTGGAAACACCGGATCATAGAGTTACTTCCCCAGGCAAACTATGGGCCTCATTTATGGGTTTTTTGCCATAGGGCAGCGCAGCAGGCCTTGCTGCTGCGCTGCCCTGCGGCAAAAGAAAAAGGCAGGAATGCGCCGTATCTATCAGATATAGTGCATTCCTGTCCTTTTCCCCTGTGCGGCACACAATGGGGTGCCAGGTGCCAACGCAAGCACCTTTGCACCATGGTGCAAGGGTGGCCTGCGTTGCGGGGATGATTATTTTTGTGCAGGAAGGAAAACTAACATACCTATGTGTAAAAGGATAGAGCCACCAATACACCTAGTCACACGCTACAGAGGCACTTAAACATTCACACACACACACACCACTTATATATCCTGCAGTAATGGAGGATGTTGCACACACAGTTAAATACCCCAGTTCTCACTAACACAGCCAGCAAGCAATCCATGCAGTTTCTTATATACATATTGAGGGACCCATAGAGTAACTGAGACCCAGACATATATCAACATATTTACTTTAATATCCAATGCCACACCCACAAAGGCACTGACACAGTCATTCAAGTATGTACTGAAGAACTGACATTAATAGGTTACCCATTCAAACAAGAAGGCCTTTAAACATGTCTTAAGGATGATACTGTGGAATGCGTATATGCAGTTTTCCTGGTAAGTCAACTTGACATTCAAAACACGTAGCTAACCCTTAAACTCCTCTTCTACTACTAATAAGTCATCACTAAGGCAGGCTGTAGGTAGGTCATAAGGCAGGGAGCTATGAGCTTAAAAGATAAGACATGTTCTTTCAACTTTCAATGAGTTGCATGTGCACATGCAGACCCATATGTGCAGTTATACATCCAGTCTTCTACCCATGCTGGAACTGACATACCTATGCATAAAACGATGCAGCCACTGATACTCCCAGTCAGACAATGGGAGAGGCACTTTAACATTTACTCACACACACATACAGCTCTTATGTATCCAGCAGTAATGGAGCTAGTTGTAGACACAGTTAAATACTCTAACACTAACCAACACAGTCAATAAGCTATCTGTACAGCCTTTTGCATATAGATTTACATTGCCATAGAGTTACTAAAAGAGCTACTCTTATACCGATTTACTAACGCAAACACTCAGACACCCATACAGGGAGTGATACAGTCACTCAGATATGTATTGAAGTACTAGCACAACCAAATCTCTCATCCACACAAGTAGACGTTTAAAAATGTCTCAGCCCTGCTACTGCAGAGCCTGTGTTTCCAGTTTTACTGTCATGTTGACTGGGATTTAAACCTCTTGTTAGCCTTTGAACTACTCTTGTACTACATATAACTCACCCTTAAGTAGGCTGTAGGTGGGCATAGGATAGGGTGGTATATGCTTAAAAGGTCAAATATATATTTCCAAATTTCAGTAAGTTGCATGCACACTTACATACACACACAGCCTGTTATACATCCAGTGTCTCAGACATACTGTAACTCACACATATATTTTTACAAGCACAGAGTCACACACACTAGCAAACAGCAACAGAGAGAGTTAGATATTCACTCACACAGCACTTATGTATGCAGGAGTACCAGAGCTGGTTGCACACACCGTTAGATAGCCTAACACTAACTAAGACAGCTACTAAGCTATTCATACAGCCACTTGTATAAAGATTTACATACCCATTGAGTTACTAAAAGAGCCACTCTTATACTGGCATTCAGGTACCGGACCTGATATAATGTTTGGCAGCCTACTCAGCAAACCCCAAAATACAAGACTGTATTCTCTACTGATGACGGTTAATAAACCAGAAACACGTGTCTAGAGATCAGCACTATCTGCGCCAACCTTGGCGAAACACTCGAAAATATCGGAGCGAACTACAAGAAACTGCATTTACCAGAATGCCAGGGGCGAACCTTGCCTGAGAGGTCAGCGGTGTGCTCCCACATCCTGTTGTCTATTTAAAGTACTCCCGTGAGTCATTGAGCTGACGAGCTCGTGGATGAAGCACCTGCGCGCCAGTGAGAGGTACCGGACCTGATATAATGTTTGGCAGCCTACTCAGCAAACCCCAAAATACAAGACTGTATTCTCTACTGATGACGGTTAATAAACCAGAAACACGTGTCTAGAGATCAGCACTATCTGCGCCAACCTTGGCGAAACACTCGAAAATATCGGAGCGAACTACAAGAAACTGCATTTACCAGAATGCCAGGGGCGAACCTTGCCTGAGAGGTCAGCGGTGTGCTCCCACATCCTGTTGTACATTACAGAAACAATCGCACACCCATACAGGGACTGATATAGTCACTTGGATTTGTACTCAAGCGATGAGACAAGCAACTGACCTATCAAGACAAGTAGTTCTTTACACATCTGTCAGGCCTGCTAGTGCAAAGCCTGTGTGTGCAGTTTTACTGCTATGTCAATTTGGCATTTAAAAGCCTTTGACAGGTCTTAAATTACTCTTCTACTAAATATAGGTAACTCTTAAGGTAGGCCATAGGTATTTATATAGGAAATTAAGTGGTTACATTAGGTAATTTTATACTACATAATAAAAAGCTAAATATGTTTATTTTATTTATGTCTGCAGGGTTCTACTTCTACTTAAAAACAGATACTTAAAATGCCAAATAAAACACAAAGATGAAAGAAACAGAAGAAAGGATACCCTCTCCTTAAAGCACAGAAAGAAAAGGGACAGAATGTGGACAATGTGGTTAAATAGAAAAGAACTACTGGTAAAAAAAACTAAGGAGTTTCTAAAAATAGTATGTGGAAAAATACAAAGTGCACATACCCAAGTTAATAAAATGGGAAGTCTCAAATCAGCTAAGAAAGGGAAAAAAGTAAGTGACAGCAAGACTAATAAACGAAAGGAGATAGTTTCACAAGGAGACAGAGGCAGTTTAAAGAAATTAGACTCAGAATGTTCCGTATTAGGGTAACTCAGAATCTCATACGTACTGTGAAACAGTATAAAAGGGGAAGAGAAGCATTGGAATAAAAGGAATGCGTTGAGGCTGTAATTGATAAGGCATCTGCCCTGAAGAAGAAGCTATTTATTTTGATACTGAGCAGAATGAGAACACTGGACAAAGTAGTCTTGTGTTTGAGGAACAGAAGCCAAAACAAAAGACTTGTGAATAGAAGTAATTTTTGCAAAGTTTTCAGTGGCGAATGGAAGCATACTTCCAATGCTGAGTCTTTCTTTAATGAAGAAAGCTACTTTCAAGGGAACACATTAGTGCATGCAGTTGAAACAACTGGTTGATGTTATGAGATGAAGGATTAGGATAGTACTCCCATTCCAAAAAAGGAGATGGTTTCGAGGAATGTTGATTGCTGAAAAGGTACAGGGAAGACGTAAACAGGCCACTGTATACAAATGGAACTGTAGCAGTATTTGCAGTGTTCCACAGGATTCAATTGATTTTTTAAGGAATTTCCTACGTATGTTTCTATACAAAAGTCTAAAACAGAAAATTGGGATTTTGCAAGGATTAGATCCATGCAAATTAAGAAAGTATACAAATATACTGGGACATTCATTAGCATGTCTATCAAAGAAAGTGTGCCAAAGCAGCTTTCATCACATCAGAATTTTAGCTGTTGACCACTCTAAAATGCAAAATACAGTTAGTAGGCTTTACTAAATCAAAGTTCCTGCCCTGTGTTTAGGAGAAAGGAATGGAACTCTTTTGCATAGTACAGCAGCAGAGGCAGAAAAAGTTTTTGAAAATGTTCAACTTCTTTTCTTTGATACTGAATAGGTGTCTAGGGAAAATGAGGAGTTGGTATATACAGCACCATCTGTGGCGTACCTCAAGGCTCAGCCCTCAGTCCATCCCCCTTCAACACCTACATGACAACACTCGCAGACATCGCCAGAACACACAACATCAGCATAATCTCATATGCCAATGGCACCCAAATTGTCCTCTCACTTTCAGTAGACCCTACCACGACCAAGACCAACTTCCACAACTGCATGAAGAATGTTTCAGCCTGGATGAAGTACAACTGCCTGAAGCTCAGCACTAGTAAAACTGAATTACTGGTCTTCAGCAGACACACCACCCACTGGAGCGACTCCTGGTGGCCATTAGAACTCTGACCCACCCGCACTCCGAAACACCATGCCTGCAAACTTGACATTATCCTAGACAGCGAACTCTCCATGAAACACCAGATAAACACCGTCCCCTCGGCCTGGTTCCACACTCTAAGCATACTCCACAGAATCTTCAAGTGGCTCCCCATCAGCACCAGGAAAAGAGAGACACAAGCCCTCATAACCAGCCGGCTGGACTACGGCAATGCACTCTATGCAGGAACCGCCACCAAACTCATGAGAAGACTACAGACAATATAGAACACAGCAGCTAGGATGATCCTCAACCTGCTGAAGAGAACCCAGATCACCCAGCACCTCAATGACCTCCACTTGCTCCCCATCCAGAAAAGATGCCAATTCAGACTACTGACCCACACCTACAAAACCCTCCATGACCAAGGACCTGCCTACATCAGCCACTGCCTGAATTTCGACCTACCGCCCAGGAACCTCCACTCCGCTCACCTCCCCCTCGCACAGATACCACACAGCCGCCACTGCCGCATGAGAGGATGCTCCGTCTCCCACCTCACTGCCAAGCCCTGGAACTCCCTTACCCTACAACCTCCATACTGCACCCTCGCTGACAGACTTCAGGAAGGGACTCAAGACCTAGCTCTTCGACTGACACCCGCAGCACAGCACCTGGATACCCTAACAGGCGATAAGCCTTTCTATATAAGTACAGTTTGATTGATTGATTGATACAGGCGTAGAAGAACAGGACACATGTATTAGTGTTGATAACTTTACAGAAGAGATCAGGAAGTTTATCACAGTATCTTCTGAGAAACCAAACTGTGTTTGTATTTGTTGTCAAGGCACCCACTTCAAAAGTCATACTCGCAATGTAGTTGTATTCTCAAAAACGGAACACAAGAATAGAGATAAGTGGCAAGAATCTGTTGAATATTTATTTGTAGGGGAACAGTTTGAGTTGTTCGCACAGATTTTAAACAGAATATTGAAACTATTGGTATACACAGAGAGGATCATGAACCAGTTGTCATTCTAGTAAATGGTGTGCCTATGAAGAATAAAAAAATAATAATAATGGATGTTAGTAAAGTTAAAAAAAAGCAACATTATACCTGGCACAAAATAGAATTTAATATAAAAATGTTGATGTTGTTCAAGATGTGACATATCAAACATTACCATCAAGTGGACAGATTGAAAAAGTGGAAAAATCCAGATCAGAAGAGATTTACAAACATTACAGCATCCATCTTCTGCATTCTGAAGAAGTCATTGATGATGCCATTGATCTCTTTCAAATGAAGCAATCAAAAGGAGCTCCCAAGAGTGTGTGGGAGGAAAGTTTAGAAGCTCACTGTTTTCCACAACTGTTTCCCATTGGAAAAGGTGGCCTCTTTGATGACCGCCCTGTACAGATACCAACAGTTGAATGCCGGTCAACCAGATTTTACTCAGAGGATCCAAGATTTCTGCAGTGTATTTCCTACATATTTCATCTTCTGTTTGAGAGTGACTTGTCTGGACTTTCATGTGCAGTTAACCACATACTGAAGGCAGGGGTTAACCTCTCTGCAAAGGAATTCATTGACAAAGTTCATAGAAAGCATGAAAACTTAAAATATAGCTTAATTAATTTGATGGCATGCCAATGTGGCACCAATGAGTATTGGCATTGCTGTCATGGAGAACGGAAATGTATGTTGAGAAATCTAGTTGCACCTACTTAGTTTCTGACACTCAGCTGTGCTGAGTACACCTAGGATGACCTGCTTGAATTTTTGAGAGAAGCAAACTTTATTATTAAAGACATCACCGTGAACACAGCTGGTTGCAGATATTTTAATCACAGATTTCAAGCTATGATGTCTTTCATCTGCAACAAAAGAAATCCTCCTCTTGGCAAAGTAACTTATTTCTGTTGGTGAAAAGATTACCAAGCAAGAGGTGCTCCTCATAGTCACATGCTTTTATGGATAAAGGATGCACCAAAATTTGGAACAGACAGTGATGAGACAGTGTTGTCTTTCATCGAACAGTATTTGACATGTGTCGTCCCAAAAGATGGTGGTGAAAAGAGCTTGAGACATGAAGTTCTGCACTTTTAATGTCATAGATGTGGAAAGTACTATCATCAAAAATACAGATGCAAAGGTAAATTTTATATAAGATGTTGTTTTGGATTCTCACAACCCATCATTTTACAAGGAAGAGCAAATAGCTTTTTGCCTGATGTAAGGCATACACTAACACAAAAATCACCAAAAAGCACATACAACCTGAGAAGAAAAGAGGCCTTGAAGAATATCAATGACTATATTCCAGTCATTCTGAAACTGTGGAATGCGAACATGGATATACAGTTTGTTGCAGACAACTCCATTGCTGTTGCTTGTTACATCACTTCATGTATTACAAAATCATAGAAGTAAAAGATGAAGGAGATGTGGGAGAAGATTTCTGCAGAAAAGAGTCTTACCAAGAAATTGTACAGCTTCAGCTTGAAAATGCTTTCCCATACGGAGACAGGGTCCTATGAGTGCTCAGATCGGTTGAGCTCAGCTAGTTTGTTCCTGAAGTGAAGGAGAATTGTTTGAGTAAGTATAGGCCTTGCAAGCACGCAAAACAGAGTGTTGAAGTCTTTCCCAGAAAGTCAGTATCTAGCTGAATTTGATCCAGAAAGCAAAGATATTGTGATGTCAAATATGTCCAAGAAGGACACCTAGAGAACATGTGCATTTGCGAACAATAGATATAAAAGTAATGTAACAGAAAACATAGAAGAAGGCAAATAAGCAGTAGTTGGATGTGACGGTTGTTTGGTGAGACATAGCAAAGGAAATCTAATTAACCATAGAAAACTGAGTTGCCAAACTGCAGACACATGAGAGTTTTTCTATTTGGCTCTTCTGCAACTGTTCAAGCTTAGCGTACTGAATCAGAACTACTTGAAGCCTACGACTGATACAAAGACTCTTTCAATGCTGTAAAAGACAGCATTCATTGTCCAGTCTTTTCAAACTACTTGCAAATGTTGAAAGATTGAACAGGAAGAAACCATTGCTGCTGAGGTAGCTAAGGAGAGTTCACAAAGCAGCCAAAGTTCTGAACCACTGGGTCAAGACCCACTTGGACAACCAGTTATTCAAAATTAAGCAGCCATAGCCATGAGTGAGGTGGAGACTGCAATGCCACAAGTAAGAAAGAAAAGTGTTGATTTCAAACACTTATTAGCACAACTGAACAACCAACAGAAACAAATTTATATCAAAGTAAAAGATAAAATAGAGCATTGATTTTTGTATGAACAGAAAGAATGTGAATGTTCTTCATTTAAGCCAATACTGCTATATATCAGTGGTCAAGGTGGCACTGGGAAAAGCTTTCTAATTAAAGTTCTCACTGATTATCTACCGAGGGCTACAGGTTCAAATTTATCATGTGTAGTAACAGCACCAACTGGATTAGCTGTACACAACATTAAAGGAATTACTTTACAACGACTACTTAGGCTACCTGTTGAACATGACAATAAACTGGAATACCAGAAGTTATCTGGGGAAGCTTGTCATGAGGTGTCAAGAGTATTGAAGAACCTGAAGCTTCTAATCATCGATCAGCTGAGCATGGTTTCAAACTTAATGCTTACCTTTGGCAAATGGAGCAACGGCGGACCCCTAGCTCCGCACCTCACACCAGTTCCAGTAAATCAGTTTGGTCGCGCAGAACTACCCCTACGTCAGCCGCTGCATGACGCCACTGTGCTCCAGATCAAAGAAACGTTTTAATGTCCAATGGGGGTGCGCGACTCACAAAGTCCATTAGTCAATCATATATGTAAAAATATAATTTCTTTATTTTGAATTGTGTTAAAGAACATCACACATAAAAACTCCAGCCAACGCGTTTCATTCCCCAAATCGGGAACTTCATTAGGGCTTATATATAGATTTCCTTGGATGGTAAGTTTACATAAATGAGTAGTTGTGGTCCCGTGTATTAAACTGGGGCCCAGCAGCGTAATGGTTAGCGTATTGACTCCTTATAAGTTGGTTTCCTTCAATGGTAAGCTTCCACAAGTGAAGAAATATTGGATTCTTTGGAGAAGTCTTTATTGAGGACTGCAAATTAGAAAAGTGTTTACGCGTGTGCAAAAAGTGTGCAGTAATTTTGCAGAGTAATTTAAATGCGGAGTTAAGGTTAGTATATGGTGATATGGATAAAGTTATTGATTTAATCAATTTTCCTAATAGGGATAAGGTTGAGTACTTAGTCATAACATTTGATCAGATTGATGGTGTGGAGCAGTTCGGCCAAAGTATTGTACGCTTTTTGTTTGTAAAGGACTTATATGTGTGGCAGCAACCGTTTCCAGTGTCTCTAGCATGTGCTGTAACTATGCATAAATCTCAAAGATTAAGTGTAGACACAGTTTTTATTAATATTGTATGTAGCATTATTCCGAGTTAGAATATTGTCCAGTTTGTTTTTAGTTGAATTTGATGATAGGAAATTTAGTGCTGATGCAAGCTGTATAAGAGAGTACAATCGATTAAGAAGTCTCTACACTGCTCATTTAGGTCAGTACCCTATTTATGAGAAATGGGTAAACTGTCCAAAATTTGAAGCTTACAAAAGAGTCGTATGATGTTCAAGAAAAGAATCAAAACCTGCACAATCTAGAAAGTGTTAAGAAGACAAAACTGGAAAATGAGGAAGATATTGTAGGATACCAGTTGGAAAATAGTTCAGGTGTCAACTGCTATGCAAATGTTGTTCTCAATGTACTGTTTTATTTACCACATTTTCTAAATCAAATGGAACAAAAACTAGATAAGAGATTCTGTTCTGAATTGCATCATTTGCTCCAACGTTTATTCAGTGACAAATCTGTAATACAGTCTGCTTCAGGCATGCGAGACCTTTTTAGATATATGTAGTGGATCACTAATGTTTACTATCAACACTCAACAAGACACACAAGCAATTATAATGGTCATGCTTGGAGTTCTAGAAGAAGAAGAAGAAGTGGATATTGATTACTTATTTCGACTGAGTTACAAATGAAACCATGACTGTGAAGATTGCTCATTTACAGCCACCACTCAAATAAACTCTGTGCAATTTCTGTACCTAACCTATCAGATTGCAAAACTGTGCCTTTTGACAGATTGATTAAAAATGCAAACCAAAATATGTCCTTCCCAAATTGTAGATCAGATGTTATGTCTACATTGCATCTACAAAGAACTGCAACATACCTTCTATTAATATTACAATGATGCAGAGCTGCTGGATCTAAACTGGAAACCGAAATTACAATCTTCAAAGCTGAACAAATATCAATTTCTGGAAGAACTTATACTACCATATCTATTATCTTTCCCAAAGGAGTTAATGTAACACCTAGACACTACACTGTCTATTTAAAGAGTAAAAGTGGATGGACGGAATGCAATGACAGCAACCTTAAATTTAAATAAAAACTGCCTTTCAAACTGCCAAATTCTTACCTCTTGTTTCTTCAACCAAAGTTCTAAGGAGTGATTTGGGGAAAAATTTATGTACTGTGTTTCTTGTACGTGGATTGTCAATCTTTTAGACATAATTCAGCCTATCAGGGGTGATGTTTTCAAAAAGTTCTGCAAAATTCAAGAGTCCTTTTATCTTCCACTAAGGAGGTAATAGAACATGTGGATACCACACTCTCTAATTAAAGACTGAAACTTGATGGACACAATGGAATCACAGCAACCTTTAATTGAAACCAAAACTACCTTTCAAACTACGAAATTGTCACCTTTTATTTCTTGAACCACACTTCTATTTACTATTTCTAGGAAAAAAAGTAATGTACTGTATTTCACCTACATGGATCATCAGCTTTTTAGACATCATTTGGCCTACTAGGGGTGATGTTTTGAAAAGGATCTCCAAAATTCAAGTGTGGTTTACATTTATTAGTAGTAGTGTCATGAAGCTTCGTATAGTACATTGTTTATGTTGTAAAAGTATGAAAGCTGAGAACAGTAAAAAAAAGAAAATGAAATGTTTTACTATAATGTGATATACTGTTACAGCATAAGCAATGTGTACTGTTATGTTTCTGGGATTTTGGTAAATGTAATATTAACTTATATTTCTATTCTTTTTCTTGTATAACAGGTTTAGAAGTGATATGTGTTTAAATGTATCGAAATACTTCTAGCACCACAGAAATATTTCTATGACATACTAGTGCAGAGGGTCTTAGTGTATAAAGAGCTCTTGATATCCTTTCCAAACAGTTTCTTTTATCAGGAGGAGATTCTAGAAAACTCCCATGAAATTGATTGCCACTTTCCTGAGCTCTGGCAAATGATCCTAACTGACACATCCACTCATTTATCCATACAACCACTCACATGTCCATTAACTCACCCATACAGGAACTCACATAGCCACTCACTCACCCATACAGCCACTCATGTACCCTCTCACTCACCCATATAGCCACTCACACACCCTTTCACTTATCCATACAGGTACTCACACACCCAGTTACTCACCTATACAGCCACTCAGACTCACTCACTGATATAGGCACTCACATACCCACTGACTCACGCATAGAGCCATTCATGCACCCTTTCTCTCATTCATTTAGCCACTCACACACCCACTCACTCAATCATACAACCAGCCACACACACACGCACTCAACCATACAGCCACTAATGCAGCCACTCACTCGCCCATACAAACACTCATACAGCTACTCCCTCACCCCTTGAGCTACTCACACACCCACTGACTCACACATGAAGCTACTCATGTACCCTCTCACTCACCCATATAGCCACTCATGTACCCACTCACTCACAGAGCCACTCATGCACCCTGTCACTCACTTATACAATCACTTATACCCCACTCACTCACCCCTGCAGCACTCACACACCCACCCACTCACCCATACAGCCACTCATGCATCCACTCACTCACCCATACATCCACTCACTCACCCATACAGCTACTCACACACCCTCTCACTCACCCATATAGCCACTCACACGGCCACTAATTCACCCATACAGCTACTCACACAGCCACTCACTCACCCACACAGCTACTCACTTATACAACCACTCATGCACTCACTTACTCATATAGCTACTCACACACCCACTCACTCATCCATACAGCCACTCATACATACACAGTCACCCATACAGCCACAACCTCACCCATAGAGCTACTAACACACCCACTCACTCACCCATACAGATACTCAGACACCCACTCACTTACTCATACAGATACTAACATATGCACTCAATCACCTATATAGTCACTGATATAAGCACTCATTTACCCATGTAACTACTCATATATCCATTCACTCACCCATACAGCTACTGACACATCCAGTGACAGACCCACTCAACTACTTATCCACTGGCACACTCACCCATAAAGCCACTCACACACCCACTCACTCACCTATACAGCCATTCCTGTACCCTTTCACTCATTCATACAGCCACTCAGACAGTCATTCACCCACCCATACAGCCACTTACACAGCCACTCACTCACCCATGCAACCACTCACACATCCATACAGCCATTCATGCACCCTTTCACTCACTCATACAGCTACTCAGACACCTAGTCATGCATCCATACAGCCACTTATACACCTACTCACTCTCTCATACAGCCACTCACACACCTATTTAGTCATCCATACAGAGACTCACTTACATATACAGATGCTAACACATGCACTCATACACCTATACAGTGACTGACACAAACACTAATTCACCCATGCAACCACTCATCCACTCATGCGCTCACCCATGCAGCTACTGACACATCCAGTGACAGATACACTCAACCACTCATTTACTCACGTACTCACCCATACAGCTGCTCACACACTCACTCACTTATACAGCCACTCACACAACCACTCAGTCACCCATACAGTCTGTCACAAACCCTCTCACTTATTCATACAGCCACTCACATACCCACTCAGTCACCCATACAGATACTCGGACACCCACTCACTTATCCATACAGCCAGTCATATACCCTCTCACTCACTCATACAGCGACTCACACACAAAACTCATTCAACCATACAGTTACTCACACACCCAGTCAAACATCTATACCCTAACTCACACACCAACACACAGAGCAAGAAGTATTCACTGTGTTACAAGCTTACATATAACATATAAATATTCTTTCTTTAACCAGAATTAGTGTTTCTAACAAGAACCATTTTTTTGTTTAATTTTTGGAGAAAAAAAGTTTGCATTTTCCACGCAATTTTGTTTTTTGTGGTGTTTTTTTTTACTACAGTCAGAACAAAATAGAAAACATAGTGCTTGTGAAGCTAAGGCACAAAACTTATACTAACATTTTTTTTTTTAAACAAACTCTTTTGATTGTTGATTGATGCAACCAGAGCTGGGAAGGACTGCTCTCCCATAGTTAAAATTGAGTGACATTTTTAAACAAAATTGTCCCACAGCAGCAAATTCAGGGATGCTGTTTGGAGGAGCACTGGAAAGAGTAGAACCAGATGAGGTGCTTGGTTCTGCACCATCTGCAGAAGATGATCGGTTTTCTGTTCTCTCTCTCTATCTATCAGCACTCTGGAAAGTTGGGTAGACTATACGGTCCGCAGGTGCTTCATCATACTGGTTGTTCCACATGAATATTTTCACGTGCAAGCCACCTTCTGAGTGTTAAATTTCTTTTCCCCAGCTGGGATGGAGAAGAATCCCCACACAATGCTCTGTGTCTTTGGTCTTGATGGCTCATCTTCGTGGTAGGAGTTCCCATTATTGTCTCCAGCTGGTGGTACAGCAGATGCCATCTTCGTAAATGAAAAATGACTGTAGAAACACCCAAAAAAACCACAACCACAACCCACAGCCACTCAGACACCCTCTCGCACATGGCTACACACAGTCACACAGACACAAAACACTAACACTCAACTCACTGGATGATGTCATCAGGTATGTCATCAGTGATGTCATTTGAGATGTCATCAGTGATGGTACTGACCATGCCATGAGCAATGTAATATATGAAGTCAATAGCAGTGCATTGCGGGGGCATAAGTTAAAGTTAGCTCAGGTATCTACAACTGCTGAATTTTTATGGTTTTGTATGAGCAAAATATATAACCTTTGGCTTTTGCAGTGAATTTCTAAGATTTTTTAAATTGTGTTTCCTAACTATGACATCCCTGTAACCTTTGTTTTTTTTTAGTATATATATATATTCACTGAAAAAACCATAGGTTTCAGGCACGTTATAGTTAGAAATTAGCATTTAAAAAACCATAGAAATTCACTGAAAAAACCATAGGTTTCAGGCACGTTATAGTTAGAAATTAGCATTTAAAAAACCATAGAAATTCACTGAAAAAACCATAGGTTTCAGGAACGTTATAGTTAGTTGGACATTTCACTCGTACGAAACCATAGAAATTCCGGCGTTATAGTTAGTTCAGCTAACTATAACTTGCGCCCCCGCAATGCACTGCTGATGACGTCACATATTACATCATTCATGACATGGTCAGTGACATCACTGATGACATCACTGATGACATCTCAAATGACATCACTGATGACATCATCCACTGACTCTGTGTGTTTCTGTAAAGTTTAAATTTGTTTTATATATATGCCAAGCTGTATTGAAGAATGAGTGGGTGTATAAGTGTCTGTATGGAGGATTTAGTAGGTACGTGACTGACTGTATAAGTGAGTGATTAAATATTAAATGTGTCTTACTGAATGCATGAGTTAGTGACTAAACTGTGTGAAAGTCTGTATCAGTCTGTCTGTTGTGTAAGCTGCTGCATGGGTTGGTGAGTAGCTGCATGAGTGTCTATATGGGTTATTGATTGCTTGCCTGAGTATTTGTATGGGTGCCTGAGTGTGTGTGTGGGTGGGTGTGAGGTATGTGACTCTGTGCATAGATGTGTGAGTGGTTGATTCACTGGGTGTATGGGTTCAAGAGTGCATGTGGAAACAGCTGTATGGGTGAGTGAGTGTGTGTATGGGTGTGTTGATGAGTGAATGGATGTTTCAGTGGTACATGTGCAAGTAACTACATATGTAAAAGGCATTATATGTGAGTGATGGTGTATATAAATAACTATATGTGAGAGTCAGGAATTGTGAGAGTGGCTGCATGGATGAGTGTGTATTTTAGGAGTCAGCTACTAAACTGCACTCACAAATGCTTTGATAAAGTAACTTTACATGCTAAAAAGCATATAACCAATTCACAAAAATGAACTTTGAAAATGAAAAATATCAGGCAATGAGAGAGGTGATGATTTTCGGGTCCCCCCTAACCTAGGGGGAGGACCAAGCAGATGCCTTGAACACAAAGAGCATATCATGCTGAATGATTCAGTGGTGCTCCCATCCTCTTAAGACCACCCCAAGCACAGTTATGGGCAAAAATACAATCCCAATCAAAGGCCCTGCAAAGCATTATGGGACGAGATTAGCACTGGGCAGTGAATATTATAGTATCCAATATCAAAATAATTCTACAAAGAGCTGCAGTTCAACTAGTCGTTACTAGGTGTCCCTCACGAGTCAAATGCAAATCATTGAAATTATTACATCAAGCTGCAGTTCAACTAGTCGTTGCTAGGTGTCCCTCAAGTCAAATGCTTTTGCATTTGACTCATGAGGGACACCTAGTAACGACTAGTGGAACTGCAGCTTCATGAAAGGGTTTCAATGCTTTTGCATTTGACTCGTGAGGGACACCTAGTAACGACTAGTGGAACTGCAGCTTGATGTAATAATTTCAATGCTTTTGCATTTGACTCGTGAGGGACACCTAGTAACGACTAGTTGAACTGCAGCTCTTTGTAGAATTATTTTGATATTGGATACTATAATATTCACTGCCCACTGCTAATCTCGTCCCATAATGCTTTGCAGGGCCTTTGGTTGGGATTGTATTTTGCCCATAACTGTGCTTGGGGTGGTCCTAAGAGGATGGGACCACCACCAAATCATTCAGCAAGATGTGCTCTTTGTTTTCAAGGCATCTGCTTGGTTCTCTCCCTAGGTTAGGGAGGATCCCAAAATCATCACCTCTCTCACTGCTTGCTAAATTTTCATTTTCACTTTTGTGAAATGACTATATGCATTTTAGCATGTAAGGGCAAAGATACTTGTTATTTTGCCAAAAGTATATGAGGTTTCTGTTTTATTAATTGCCCACCCCTAGTGTATTTGTATCAGTGATTCTATAAGAGAGTAATTATGTGTTAGTATCTGTATGAATAAGTGAGGTGGTGTCTGTTTAACTGTATAGGTGAGTAAATGGAAGTATGATTGATTCTTTGCATGACTGACTAGGTGTGTGAGTAACTCTGGATATGTGGCAGTGTGTGAGTATCTGTATAGGTGTATGAGTGCATATGATAGTGTTGTATTGATGAGTGACTGCATGTATGAGTGACTGTATGGGTGAATGAGTGGATGTGTGTGTAGACCTAGGAATCAGTCAGTGCGTATTTAGTAAATGGTATTGATGTGTCTATTTTTTCAAAAATGGTAGTCTGTATTTTAGAGTGGGTGTATCAAAGGTTATATTCAGGTGTGAGGAGGTGCATCAGATTTTCACGTGGATGATGTCATCAGTGATGTCATCATTGATGTCATTTGAGATGTATTCAGTGATGTCATCAGTGATGTCACTGACCATGTCATGAATGATGTAATATGTGACGTCATCAGCAGTGCATTGCGGGGCGCGAGTTATAGTTAGCTGAACTAACTATAACGCCGGAATTTCTATGGTTTTGTACGAGTGAAATGTCCAACTAACTATAACGTTCCTGAAACCTATGGTTTTTTCAGTGAATTTCTATGGTTTTTTAAATGCTAATTTCTAACTATAACGTGCCTGAAACCTATGGGGGCATATTATCAAGCAGCAGCGATAATTCTCGTTGGCCTGCTCTTAGCGAGATTTTTTTTATCGCTGGCAATTATCGCCATGCTATCGCTGTATTAACAACGCATAGCGCAATGGAGATAATTTCCCAGCGACAGCGGTGTTTTCCATGGAACATCGCTGGTTTTCCAGCGATGTTCCATGGAAAACGGCGATAACCTTGCTGATACGACCCTGTGGTCATATCAGCACAATCCACCCCCATTGTTAGGTATAGGTAAGTCAGCATTTTTGAAGTCGTTAATTTTTGGTGAAAACTGCTGTTTTTGCCAAAAACTAACATCTGCAAAAATGCGTGGGACTCCTTGTGAATATCGCGATGTACATTTCACGATATTTAACAAGGTAGTCCGTCAGGGGTACGCCCAGTGACGCCCACTTTGCATCTCATTAGAGATGCGAAGTTAGGCGTGCTGGAAACAGGCGCTAAGTCAAGGAAACACGCGCTAGCGTGTCCTTGATGATATTGCGATAAAATTATCGCCGCTTTTCGCCCAAAAACAGACGCAAAAGCCGCAATAATTTTATCACGGCCCCTTGATAATATGCCCCTTGGTTTTTTCAGTGAATTTCTATGGTTTTTTAAATGCTAATTTCTAACTATAACGTGCCTGAAACCTATGGTTTTTTCAGTGAATTTCAAAGGTTTTTTAAATGAAAATTTGCAGGTCTAATGTACCTCAATCCTATGGTTTTTTTATTTTCTATATATATATATATATATATATATAAAAAAAATGTGTGAATAATTTTTAGTTAGGAAAACTATATTCATTCTTTTTTTTTATATTATACAGAAGTCGCGCACCCTTCACGCACCCTACACGATGGCTGCGCGCATTCCGGTAGCCATTTTGAAAAGTCGCGCTGGGGTCGCGACTTCGGCGTAATTTGTAAAGTATGAAATATCTTTAAATTAATTAAAAATAAAAGTTTTGCTTTAAGTGTTTGTCTAAATTTATTAATAAAAGTATTTTTAAAGTATTATTTTCTATATAATTTTGACGAAAAATTATTCGATTATTATAGGATTCGGAGGTTAGGAGGGATGGCCATTTTTCTCAATCTGTTTTGCAAGATCTTTGGGTCTAGTCAGGTGGACACCCTCCTCCGGGTGAGGTATGGCTTGGGAATTCTATTCAAAAGGTGAGGAATCCACAGGCAGAAGTATCCATCAGAAGAACAAGTTACTTACCTTTGGTAATGCTTTTTCTGGTGGATACAGTATCTGCCTGTGGATTCCTCACTGTCCCACCCGCCTCCCCGTTGTCCACCTGTTTCTACCAAAAAGATGCTTTTACTGTTTGGCATGAATGTTTTTAATATGTCTTAATCATGCTTATGTTTTAATAGTGAGACCTGCTTGATCTGTTGCTATTTCTTTATGCCTTTATTGGTTATGCATTTGTATATATATATATATATATATTTAGTATACTATGTATACATGTGAAAATGTGTCGATCCGCCTGTTTGCCTTGGTGGCACGGAAACAATGGGTGGAACTGACGTCAGCACACCGACGAGGTCCTCTTATGGCTCCGATGACGTCATACGGTGTCGCAAGCGGAGCCGTGCTATTATGACGTCCTCGTCGACGTGGGAGAGCTAGGAAAGAATTTCCACGGAATTCTGGCGCAGGGGATATTTACCTAAGTGTTCAGGCTAGTCCTTTGGGAGCAACTGTTTATGTTGCCACTCCAGAAACCGAAACAAGTGATCCGAGGGCAGAGGCCCTGCAGATGGCACACGAGGTGGGGAGCCCAGTCGTGTGCACCGGCGGGGCAGCGAAGTGACAAGCACCACTACCCACAAAAAAGGTAACGAGGGCACTGAATAACACAGGATCTTCTCTTTGTATCTGGCAGGAACAACGAGGTTAAAATGCCCTAGTTCCAAAATGTAGAATTAATGCTACAATGGTCTTCAAGAGGACCTGCGATGGATGCCGCTTCTGCCTCCCGTACCCTGGAGGCGGCACATGGGTCATGCGGTACAGTCATACTGCGGTGGGACGCACACTCGTTGACCTCTCATGGCACTGCTCCACACTTCGGAGAGGACGCTTTCCACTAGCTGTGTTTTCTGATGACTTGTCGCGCCGGCCCCGTCCAACAACAGAACTCCTTTAGATCCAAACAGACTCTTCCACTCTCTCACCGGAAGTGAAACTAGGCCACGCGGACACTTTCACAATACAACAGCCGAGAATGCACTTGTCGGTAAAAAAAACACATTCCTTCCTCCTAATTTATCAAATAAACGACTCACTGAAGAACAGGGGCCAGCTTCGATCGGTAAACAGCCGTTACAACGACTTTTTTACTTCCCGATACCATTACAACACATGCATTACCACGCATGCGTTGTACATCGCGAAGTCATTAATACGCATTTTTTTAGAACGCATGGTCATTTACCACGCATGCCTTTACAACTAATTTCATTGTAAAGGTATGTATGGTAAATGACCATGCGTTCTAAAAAAATGGAGATGTTCCACATCGTTGTAAGGAAACAGAGGCTGTTCTGTTTCCTCACAACGACGTGCACCGCCCATCAGAGACGACGTGAAGCAGGAACCACGAGGAGAGAGGAATCGTGAGGAGTGAGAGGTAAGGGGGATTGGGCATGGGGTGGGGGTTACTTTTCTAGGGTTTAGGGTAGTGCAGTGGTGTTTGTGTAGTGTAGGGGGTCATGCTGGGGGTAGTGTTTTAGGGTTCAGGGTAGTGCAGTGGTGTTTGTGTAGTATAGGGGGTCGTGCTGTGGGTTGTGTTTTAGGGTTTAGGGTAGTGCAGTGGTGTTTGGGTAGTGTAGGGGGTCATGCTGGGGGTAGTGCTTTAGGGTTTAGGGTAGTGCAGTGGTGTTTGGGTAGTATAGGGGGTCGTGCTGGGGGTAGAGTTTTAAGGTTTAGGGTAGTGCAGTGGTGTTTGTGTAGTGTAGGGGTCGTGCTGGGGGTAGTGTTTTAGGGTTTAGGGTAGTGCAGTGGTGTTTGGGTAGTGTAGGGGGTCGTGCTGGGGGTAGATTTAGGGTTTAGGGTAGTGCAGTGGTGTTTGGGTAGTGTGGGGAGTTGTGCTGGGGGTGGTGTTTTAGGGTTTAGGGTAGTGCAGTGGTGTTTGTGTAGTGTAGAGGGTCGTACTGGGGGTAGTATTTTAGGGTTTAGGGTAGTGTAGTGGTGTTTGGGTAGTGTAGGGGGTAGTGCTGGGGGTAGTGTTTTAGGGTTTAGGGTATTGTAGTGGTGTTTGTGTAGTATAGGGGGTAGTGCTGGGGGTAGTGTTTTAGGGTTTAGGGTATTGCAGTGGTGTTTGGGTAGTGTAGGGGGTAGTGCTGGGGGTAGTGTTTTAGGGTTTAGGGTATTGCAGTGGTGTTTGGGTAGTGTAGGGGGTAGTGCTGGGGGTAGTGTTTTAGGGTTTAGGGTATTGCAGTGGTGTTTGGGTAGTGTAGGGGGTCGTGCTAGGGGTAGTGTTTTAGGGTTTAGGGTAGTGCAGTGGTGTTTGGGTAGTGTAGGGGGACGTGCTGGGGGTAGTGCTTTAGGGTTTAGGGTAGGGCAGTGGTGTTTGTGTAGTGTAGGGGGTCATGCTGGGGGTAGTGTTTTAGGGTTTAGGGTAGTGCAGTGATGTTTGGGTAGTGTAGGGGGTCGTGCTGGGGGTAGTCATTTAGGGTTTAGGGTAGTGCAGTGGTGTTTGTGTAGTGTAGGGGTCGTGCTGGGGGTAATGTTTTAGGGTTTAGGGTAGTGCAGTGGTGTTTGTGTAGTGTAGGGGGTTGTCCTGGGTAAAGATTTTGGGTTTAGGGTAGTGCAGTGGTGCTTGGGTAGTGTAGGGGGTCATGCTGGGGGTAGTGTTTTAGGGTTTAGGGTAGTGCAGTGGTGTTTGGGTAGTTTGGGGGGTTGTGCTGGGGGTAGTGTTTTAGGGTTTAGGGTAGTGCAGTGGTGTTTGGGTAGTGTAGGGGGTCATGCTGGGGTAGTGTTTTAGGGTTTAGGGTAGTGCAGTGGTGTTTGTGTAGTGTAGGGGGTCGTGCTGGGGTAGATTTACGGTTTAGGTTAGTGCAGTGGTGTTTGTGTAGTGTAGGGGGTCATGCTGGGGGTAGTGTTTTAGGGTTTTGGGTAGTGCAGTGGTGTTTGTGTAGTGTAGGGGGTCGTGCTGGGGGTAGTGTTTTAGGGTTTAGGGTAGGGCAGTGGTGTTTGGGTAGTGTAGGAGGTCGTGCCGGGGGTAGATTTAGGGTTTAGGGTAGGTCAGTGGTGTTTGGGTAGTGTAGGGGGTCATGCTGGGGGTAGATTTAGGGTTTAGGGTAGTGCAGTGGTGTTTGTGTAGTGTAGGGGGTCGTGATGGGGGTAGTGTTTTAGGGTTTAGGGTAGTGCAGTGGTGTTTGTGTAGTGTAGGGGGTAGTGTTTTAGGGTTTAGGGTAGTGCAGTGGTGTTTGTGTAGTGTAGGGGGTCGTGCTGGGGGTAGTGTTTTAGGGTTTAGGGTAGTGCAGTAGTGTTTGGGTAGTGTAGGGGGTTGTGCAGTGGTGTTTGTGTAGCATAGGGGGTCGTGCTAGGGGTAGATTTAGGGTAAAGGGTAGTGCAATGGTGTTTGGGTAGTATAGGGGGTCATGCTGGGGGTAGTGTTTTAGGGTTTAGGGTAGTGCAGTGGTGTTTGGGTAGCATAGGGGGTTGTGCTGGGGATAGTGTTTTAGGGTTTAGGGTAGTGCAGTGGTGTTTGGGTAGTGTAGGGGGTTGTGCTTGGGGTAGATTTAGGGTTTAGGGTAGTGCAGTGGTGTTTGTGTAGTGTAAGGGGCCGTGCTGGGGTAGTGGTTTAGGGTAGTGCAGTGGTGTTTGGGTAGTGTAGGGGGTCATGCTGGGCATAGTGTTTTAGGGTTTAGGGTAGTGCAGTGGTGTTTGGGTAGTGTAGGGGGTCGTGCTAGGGGTAGTGTTTTAGGGTTTAGGGTAGTGCAGTGGTGTTTGGATAATGTAGGGAGTCATGCTGGGGTAGTGTTTTAGGGTTTAGGGTAGTGCAGTGGTGTTTGGGTAGTGTAGGGGGTCATGCTGGGGTAGTGTTTTAGGGTAGTGCAGTAGTGTTTGTGTAGTATAAGGGGTCGTGCTGGGAGTAGATTTAGGGTTTAGGGTAGTGCAGTGGTGTTTGTGTAGTGTAGGGGGTCGTGCTGGGGGTAGTGTTTTAGGGTTTAGGGTAGTGCAGTGGTCTTTGGGTAGTGTAGGGGGTCGTGCTGGGGGTAGTGTTTTAGGGTTTAGGGTAGTGCAGTGGTGTTTGGGTAGTGTAGGGGGTCATGCTGGGGGTAGATTTAGGGTTTAGGGTAGTGCAGTGGCGTTTGGGTAGTGTAGGGGGTCGTGCTGGTGGTAGATTTAGGGTTTAGGGTAGTGCAGTGGTGTTTGTGTAGTGTAGGGGGTCGTGCTGGGAGTAGTGTTTTAGGGTTTAGGCTAGTGCAGTGGTGTTTGTGTAGTGTAGGGGGTCGTGCTGCGGGTAGTGTTTTAGGGTTTAGGGTAGTGCAGTGGTGTTTGTGTAGTGTAGGGGGTAATGCTTTAGGGTAGTGCAGTGGTGTTTGGGTAGTGTAGGGGGTCATGCTGGGGGTAGTGTTTTAGGATTTAGGGTAGAGCAGTGGTGTTTGGGTAGTGTAGGGGGTTGTGCTGGGGGTAGTGTTTTAGGGTTTAGGGTAGTGCAGTGGTGTTTGTGTAGTGTAAGGGGTCGTGCTGGGGTAGTGGTTTAGGGTTTAGGGTAGTGCTGTGGTATTTGGGCAGTGTAGGAGGTCATGCTTGGGTTAGTGTTTTAGGGTTTAGGGTAGTGCAGTGGTGTTTGGGTAGTGTAGGGGGTTGTGCTGGGGGTAGTGTTTTAGGGTTTAGGGTAGTGCAGTGGTGTTTGGATAGTGTAGGGGGTAGTGCTGGGGGTAGTGTTTTAGGGTTTAGGGTAGTTCAGTGGTGTTTGGGTAATGTAGGGGGTCGTTCTGGGGTAGTGTTTTAAGGTTTAGGGTAGTGCAGTTGTGTTTTAGTAGTGTAGGGGGTAGTGTTTTAGGGTTTAGGGTAGTGCAGTGGTGTTTGTGTAGTGTAGGGGGTCATGCTGGGGGTAGTGTTTTAGGTTTTAGGGTAGTGCAGTTATGTTTGTGTAGTATAGGGGGTAGTGTTTTAGGGTTTAGGGTAGTGCAGTGGTGTTTGTGTAGTGTAGGGGGTCGTGCTGGGGTTAGTGTTTTAGGGTTTAGGATAGTGCATTGGTGCTTGTGTAGTACAGGGGATCGTGTTTTAGGGTTTAGGGTAGTGCAGTGGTATTTGTGTAGTGTAGGGGGTCATGCTGGGGATAGTGTTTTAGGGTTTAGGGTAGTGCAGTGGTGTTTGGGTAGTGTAGGGGGTCATGCTGGGGGTAGTGTTTTAGGGTTTAGGGTAGTTCAGTGGTGTTTGGGTAATGTAGGGGGTCGTGCTGGGGTAGTGTTTTAGGGTTTAGGGTAGTGCAGTGGTGTTTGGGTAGTGTAGGGGGTCATGCTGGGGTAGATTTAGGGTTTAGGGTAGTGCAGTGGTTTTTGTGTAGTGTAGGGGGTCGTGCTGGGGGTAGTGTTTTAGGGTTTATGGTAGTGCAGTGGTGTTTGTGTAGTGTAGGGTGTCGTGCTGGGGGTAGTGTTTTAGGGTTTAGGGTAGTGCAGTGGTGTTTGTATAGTGTAGGGGGTTGTGCTGGGGGTTGTGTTTTAGGGTTTAGGGTAGTGCAGTGGTGTTTGTGTAGTGTAGGGGGTCGTGTTTTAGGATTTAGGGTAGTGCAGTGGTGTTTGGGTAGTGTTGGGGATCGTGCTGGGGGTAGTGTTTTAGGGTTTAGGGTAGTGCGGTGGTGTTTGTGTAGTGTAGGGGGTCATGCTGGGGATAGTGTTTTAGGGTTTAGGGTAGTGCAGTGGTGTTTGGGTAGTGTAGGGGGTCATGCTGGGGGTAGTGTTTTAGGGTTTAGGGTAGTGCAGTGGTGTTTGCGATGTGCTGCGTCGCTAGGCAAGACCTAAAAGCATTGCACCAAGATGGCTGCCAACACTTTCTGGATTGAAGTGTTGGCAGCCAATTAGAGCCAAGCTTGTGCTTGTGTAGTTAGGTCCTGCCCAGATATATAAAGATTTTTTTCCTTTAATATCTCAAAAACTGCTGAACGGATTTACACCATTTCAAAAAAAGGGCTCTTTCTGAGCCAAGAACTACCTTTTTGCCAAATTTGCTGTAATTCCGTTCAGCAGTTCGGGCTGTAGCCTTGGCTAAAGTTTCCTATGGGAAATTGATTTTTCGACCTCTATTTTTTTAATTTCTCAGGAACTACTAAACGGATTTATACCATTTAACAAAAAGGACTCTTTCTGAATCAAGGGCTACCTTTTTGCCAAAATTGGTGTAATTCCGTTCAGTAGTTCGGGCTGTAGCCGTGTCTAAAGTTTCCTATGGAAATTAACATGGAGAAAACACGTTTTGGGACCCCCCTTTTTTCTCGGCCCCCGCTTGGCGAATAACCCCGAAACTTTCAAGACAGGAGTTGACCGGAGCGCCCCACTAGTTTTGAAAATTTCGCGAAGATTCGTCAAACGACGCTAAAGTTATTGGGAAAACAAAAAATGCTTTTCCTAAGGAAAATAGGTCCTAACTATAACTACCTACTGGCGACCGCCAGTAGGTAATATATATATATATATATATATTCACTGAAAAAACATAGGTTTCAGGGACGTTATAGTTAGAAATTAGCACTTAAAAAACCTTAGAAATTCACTGAAAAAACTATAGGTTTCAGGGACGTTATAGTTTGTTGGACATTTCACTCATACAAAACCAGAGAAATTCAGCCGTTATAGTTAGTTGAACTAACTATAACTCGCGCCCCAGCAATACACTGCTGATGACGTCACATATTACATCATTCATGACATGGTCAGTGACATCACTGATGAGATCACTGATGACATCACTGATGACATCCTCTAGTGACTGTGTGTTTCTGTAAAGTTTAAATATGTTTTATATATATATATATGCCATGGTGTATTGAAGAATGAGTGGGTGTATGAGTGTCTGAATAGATGATTTAGTAGGTGCGTGACTGACTGTATAAGTGAGTGATTAAACGTGTCTTACTGAATGCATGGGTTAGTGAGTAAACTGTGTAAATGTCTGTATCAGTCTGTCAGTTGGTGTATAAGCGGCTGCATGGGTTGGTGAGTAGCTACATGAGTGTCTATATGGGTAATTAATTGGTTGTCTGAGTATCTGTATGGGTACCTGAGTGTCTGTGTGGGTGGGTGGGGAGGTGTGTGACTGTGCATAGATGTGTGAATGGGTGATTCACTGGGTGTATGGGTTTAAGAGTGCATCTGTGAAGGGCTATATGGGTGGGTCAGTTTGTGTATGCGTGTGTTGGTGAGTGACTGGATGTCTCAGTGGTACATGTGTTAGTAACTACATATGTGAAAGGCAGTATATGTGAGTGTTGGAGTATATAAATCACTATATGTGAGAGTGAGTGATTGTGAGAGTGGCTTGATGGATGAGTGTGTGGTTGTATCATTGATTGTATAAGAGAATAAGTATGTTAGTATCTGTATGAATAAGTGAGGTTGTGTCTCTATAGGTTGCCTGAGTATCTGTATGGGTGCCTGAGTGTTTGTGTAGGTGGGGTGTGTGTGACTCTGTGCATAGATGTGTAAGTGGGTGATTCACTGGGTGCATGGTTTCAAGAGTGCATCTGTGATGGACTGTATGGGTGGGTGAGTGTGTGTATGGGTGTGTTAGTGAGTGAATGTATATCTCAGTGGTACATGTGTGAGTAACTACATATGTGAAAGGCAGTATATATATGTGTTGTAGTATATAAATGGCTATAAATGAGAGTGTGTGATTGTGAGAGTGGCTGTATGGATGAGTGTGTGCTTGTATCAGTGATTGTATAAGAGCGTAAGAATATGCTAGTATTTGTATGAGTAAGTGAGGTGGTGTGTGTATAACTGTATAGGTGAGTAAATGGGAGTGTGATTGATTCTTTGCATGATTGACTAGGTGTGTAAGTAACTCTATCGATGAGTGGCAGTGTGTGAGTGTCTGTATAGGTATATGATTGCCAATGATAGGGCTGTATTGATGAGTGACTGCATGTATGAGTGACTGTATGGGTGAATGACTGGATGTCGCTTGTGGCCCCGGTGCCCGCTTTGTCTGCTTGTCTCCCCTTTTCCTTTCTGTGCCCCTCGCCGCCCCATTGTCGTTGTGCCCGTGATTTTGTCTGCTCTCCCCTTGTTTTCCTTTCTGTGCCCCTCGCTGCCCCACTGTCGTTGTGCCCGTGATTTTGTCTGCTCTCCCCTTGTTTTCCTTTCTGTGCCCCTCGCTGCCCCATTGTCGTTGTGCCCGTGATTTTGTCTGCTCTCCCCTTGTTTTCCTTTCTGTGCCCCTCGCTGCCCCACTGTCGTTGTGCCCATGATTTTGTCTGCTCTCCCCTTGTTTTCCTTTCTGTGCCCCTCGCTGCCCCATTGACGCTGTGCCCGTGATTTTGTCTGCTCTCCCCTTGTTTTCCTTTCTGTGCCCCTCGCCGCCCCATTGTCGTTGTGCCCGTGATTTTGTCTGCTCTCCCCTTGTTTTCCTTTCTGTGCCCCCGCTGCCTCTCGCCATTCCCGCCGCTGCGTCCCTGCGGCCCCGCCCCCTGACTGCCCATTCGCTGCCCCTGCCTCCCGCCTCCCAGCTGCTCCTCCCTCCCACCTCCCCATAAATGGCGGCCGCTGCGCGGTGAGGAGAGCGACCCTTGACCTTGCCAGGTAGGTCGCTCCCCCACCACACAGCTCCGCCTGTGTTGTCTGCCCGCTGCTTCTGCAGGTAAGATCGCCCTCCGCTTGTGGCCCCGGTGCCCGCTTTGTCTGCTTGTCTCCCCTTTTCCTTTCTGTGCCCCTCGCCGCCCCATTGTCGTTGTGCCCGTGATTTTGTCTGCTCTCCCCTTGTTTTCCTTTCTGTGCCCCTCGCTGCCCCACTGTCGTTGTGCCCGTGATTTTGTCTGCTCTCCCCTTGTTTTCCTTTCTGTGCCCCTCGCTGCCCCATTGACGCTGTGCCCGTGATTTTGTCTGCTCTCCCCTTGTTTTCCTTTCTGTGCCCCTCGCTGCCCCATTGACGCTGTGCCCGTGATTTTGTCTGCTCTCCCCTTGTTTTCCTTTCTGTGCCCCTCGCCGCCCCATTGTCGTTGTGCCCGTGATTTTGTCTGCTCTCCCCTTGTTTTCCTTTCTGTGCCCCTCGCTGCCCCACTGTCGTTGTGCCCGTGATTTTGTCTGCTCTCCCCTTGTTTTCCTTTCTGTGCCCCTCGCTGCCCCATTGACGCTGTGCCCGTGATTTTGTCTGCTCTCCCCTTGTTTTCCTTTCTGTGCCCCTCGCTGCCCCACTGTCGTTGTGCCCGTGATTTTGTCTGCTCTCCCCTTGTTTTCCTTTCTGTGCCCCTCGCTGCCCCATTGACGCTGTGCCCGTGATTTTGTCTGCTCTCCCCTTGTTTTCCTTTCTGTGCCCCTCGCTGCCCCATTGACGCTGTGCCCGTGATTTTGTCTGCTCTCCCCTTGTTTTCCTTTCTGCGCCCCTCGCCGCCCCATTGTCGTTGTGCCCGTGATTTTGTCTGCTCTCCCCTTGTTTTCCTTTCTGTGCCCCTCGCTGCCCCATTGACGCTGTGCCCGTGATTTTGTCTGCTCTCCCCTTGTTTTCCTTTCTGTGCCCCTCGCCGCCCCATTGTCGTTGTGCCCGTGATTTTGTCTGCTCTCCCCTTGTTTTCCTTTCTGTGCCCCTCGCTGCCCCACTGTCGTTGTGCCCGTGATTTTGTCTGCTCTCCCCTTGTTTTCCTTTCTGTGCCCCTCGCTGCCCCATTGACGCTGTGCCCGTGATTTTGTCTGCTCTCCCCTTGTTTTCCTTTCTGTGCCCCTCGCTGCCCCACTGTCGTTGTGCCCGTGATTTTGTCTGCTCTCCCCTTGTTTTCCTTTCTGTGCCCCTCGCTGCCCCATTGACGCTGTGCCCGTGATTTTGTCTGCTCTCCCCTTGTTTTCCTTTCTGTGCCCCTCGCTGCCCCACTGTCGTTGTGCCCGTGATTTTGTCTGCTCTCCCCTTGTTTTCCTTTCTGTGCCCCTCGCTGCCCCATTGACGCTGTGCCCGTGATTTTGTCTGCTCTCCCCTTGTTTTCCTTTCTGTGCCCCTCGCCACCCCATTGTCGTTGTGCCCGTGATTTTGTCTGCTCTCCCCTTGTTTTCCTTTCTGTGCCCCCGCTGCCTCTCGCCATTCCCGCCGCTGCGTCCCTGCGGCCCCGCCCCCTGACTGCCCATTCGCTGCCCCTGCCTCCCGCCTCCCAGCTGCTCCTCCCTCCCACCTCCCCATAAATGGCGGCCGCTGCGCGGTGAGGAGAGCGACCCTTGACCTTGCCAGGTAGGTCGCTCCCCCACCACACAGCTCCGCCTGTGTTGTCTGCCCGCTGCTTCTGCAGGTAAGATCGCCCTCCGCTTGTGGCCCCGGTGCCCGCTTTGTCTGCTTGTCTCCCCTTTTCCTTTCTGTGCCCCTCGCCGCCCCATTGTTGTTGTGCCCGTGATTTTGTCTGCTCTCCCCTTGTTTTCCTTTCTGTGCCCCTCGCTGCCCCACTGTCGTTGTGCCCGTGATTTTGTCTGCTCTCCCCTTGTTTTCCTTTCTGTGCCCCTCGCTGCCCCATTGTCGTTGTGCCCGTGATTTTGTCTGCTCTCCCCTTGTTTTCCTTTCTGTGCCCCTCGCTGCCCCACTGTCGTTGTGCCCGTGATTTTGTCTGCTCTCCCCTTGTTTTCCTTTCTGTGCCCCTCGCTGCCCCATTGACGCTGTGCCCGTGATTTTGTCTGCTCTCCCCTTGTTTTCCTTTCTGTGCCCCTCGCCGCCCCATTGTCGTTGTGCCCGTGATTTTGTCTGCTCTCCCCTTGTTTTCCTTTCTGTGCCCCCGCTGCCTCTCGCCATTCCCGCCGCTGCGTCCCTGCGGCCCCGCCCCCTGACTGCCCATTCGCTGCCCCTGCCTCCCGCCTCCCAGCTGCTCCTCCCTCCCACCTCCCCATAAATGGCGGCCGCTGCGCGGTGAGGAGAGCGACCCTTGACCTTGCCAGGTAGGTCGCTCCCCCACCACACAGCTCCGCCTGTGTTGTCTGCCCGCTGCTTCTGCAGGTAAGATCGCCCTCCGCTTGTGGCCCCGGTGCCCGCTTTGTCTGCTTGTCTCCCCTTTTCCTTTCTGTGCCCCTCGCCGCCCCATTGTCGTTGTGCCCGTGATTTTGTCTGCTCTCCCCTTGTTTTCCTTTCTGTGCCCCTCGCTGCCCCACTGTCGTTGTGCCCGTGATTTTGTCTGCTCTCCCCTTGTTTTCCTTTCTGTGCCCCTCGCTGCCCCATTGACGCTGTGCCCGTGATTTTGTCTGCTCTCCCCTTGTTTTCCTTTCTGTGCCCCTCGCCGCCCCATTGTCGTTGTGCCCGTGATTTTGTCTGCTCTCCCCTTGTTTTCCTTTCTGTGCCCCTCGCTGCCCCACTGTCGTTGTGCCCGTGATTTTGTCTGCTCTCCCCTTGTTTTCCTTTCTGTGCCCCTCGCTGCCCCATTGACGCTGTGCCCGTGATTTTGTCTGCTCTCCCCTTGTTTTCCTTTCTGTGCCCCTCGCTGCCCCACTGTCGTTGTGCCCGTGATTTTGTCTGCTCTCCCCTTGTTTTCCTTTCTGTGCCCCTCGCTGCCCCATTGACGCTGTGCCCGTGATTTTGTCTGCTCTCCCCTTGTTTTCCTTTCTGTGCCCCTCGCTGCCCCATTGACGCTGTGCCCGTGATTTTGTCTGCTCTCCCCTTGTTTTCCTTTCTGCGCCCCTCGCCGCCCCATTGTCGTTGTGCCCGTGATTTTGTCTGCTCTCCCCTTGTTTTCCTTTCTGTGCCCCTCGCTGCCCCATTGACGCTGTGCCCGTGATTTTGTCTGCTCTCCCCTTGTTTTCCTTTCTGTGCCCCTCGCCGCCCCATTGTCGTTGTGCCCGTGATTTTGTCTGCTCTCCCCTTGTTTTCCTTTCTGTGCCCCTCGCTGCCCCACTGTCGTTGTGCCCGTGATTTTGTCTGCTCTCCCCTTGTTTTCCTTTCTGTGCCCCTCGCTGCCCCACTGTCGTTGTGCCCGTGATTTTGTCTGCTCTCCCCTTGTTTTCCTTTCTGTGCCCCTCGCTGCCCCACTGTCGTTGTGCCCGTGATTTTGTCTGCTCTCCCCTTGTTTTCCTTTCTGTGCCCCTCGCTGCCCCATTGACGCTGTGCCCGTGATTTTGTCTGCTCTCCCCTTGTTTTCCTTTCTGTGCCCCCGCTGCCTCTCGCCATTCCCGCCGCTGCGTCCCTGCGGCCCCGCCCCCTGACTGCCCATTCGCTGCCCCTGCCTCCCGCCTCCCAGCTGCTCCTCCCTCCCACCTCCCCATAAATGGCGGCCGCTGTGCGGCCGCGCCGCTGGCGCGCCGAAGGCGCGCCTAAGGCAAGCCCGTCTGCGCCCGTCCGCGACTGGACCGCGCCCAGCGCCAGAACCCCTGGATCCCACCAACGCAACACTACTCGACGGACCTACGACGCCGCCACACTCACCGCACTCAATGCCGGCCGGAACCCTGCCTGCTACCGAGCCTCACCGAGACGCACCCACGGACCCTTCACCTGCCAAACCTGCCGATTCACCTGCCCCCGGACGTGCACCACCTCCGCCAAGTCGAGCAACAGCAGCAACCACCTGAAATGCATCCTGCTGAACACCCGCTCCGTCCACAGGCACGCCGTGGAACTCTGGGACCTGCTCGACGCAACAGCACCGGACATCGCCTTCCTCACCGAAACCTGGATGAACGCCTCCTCAGCGCCCGACATCGCCATAGCCATCCCGGACGGATACAAGATCACCCGGAGGGACCGCGTCAACCAGACGGGAGGAGGCATCGCCATCGTACACAAGAACACCATCCGCATCTCGACTAACTCCGACGAGACCTTCTCCGCCGCCGAACACCTACACTTCCAGATACACACTGACCCCAAGACCACCCTCCGAGGCACCCTCATCTACAGACCCCCGGGACCACGCACACTATTCAGCGAAGACATCGCAGACTTCATCAGCCCGCACGCCATGCCCTCCGCCGACTACATCCTCCTAGGGGACCTCAACTTCCACCTGGAGAACAGCAACGACAGAAACACCACCGCCCTGCTGGACAACCTCGCCAACCTCGGACTCAAGCAACTGGTGAACACGCCCACCCACTACGCCGGCCACACGCTTGACCCCGTCTTCTCGTCCAGCAAGCACATCTCCTTCAGCCACGCCACCGGACTCCACTGGACCGACCACAGCTGCGTCCACTTCAGCTTCAGAAAGACTGCGACCCACCACCACCCGCAACAGGCTCCCCGCCGGAGCTGGAGCAAGATCACCGCCGAGCAGCTCACCGCCTCCCTCAGCCAGAACACACCCACCAACACAACGGACCCAAACGAAGCAGCCAGCAACCTCGCCAAGTGGCTGACCGCCTGCGCCGACGACCTCGCACCACAAAAAACCCTCCCAGCAGACCCGGAAGCAAGAAAACCCCTTGGCTCACCAACGAACTCAAGGAATCCAAGAAGAACTGCCGCACTCTCGAGAAAACCTGGCGACTCGACCAGACCACAGACAACAGGACCGCCCTCAAGCACGCCACCCGCAAACAGCACCAGCTGATCCGTGCCACCAAGAAGTCGGCACTCAAAGAACGACTGGACAACAACGCCCATGACAGCAAGGAACTTTTCAGCATCGTCAAAGAGTTCTCCAACCCCAGCGCCGGAAACAACGACATCACCCCCTCGCAAGACCTCTGCAACTCACTCTCCGCGTTCTTCCACCGCAAGATCACCGACATACACAACAGCTTCGACGCACAAACAACGCACCCTACCACCGAACCAACGCCCGCCACCACCACCCTCTGCAACTGGACCCCGATCAGCACCGAAGACACCACCCGCACGATGAACTCCATCCACTCCGGATCACCAACCGACCCCTGCCCACACCACGTCTTCAACAAAGCCGACGCCACCATTGCACCCCATCTCCGGGACATCATCAACTCCTCCTTCCACACCGCTACCTTCCCGGAGAGCTGGAAGCACGCCGAGCTTACCGCCCTCCTGAAGAAACCAACGGCGGACCCCACCGACCTCAAGAACTACCGTCCCATCTCACTCCTTCCGTTTCCGGCCAAAGTCATCGAGAAGACCGTCAACAGACAGCTTGCCGCCTTCCTCGAGACGAATGGATCCCTCGACCCCTCGCAGTCCGGGTTTCGGGCCAACCACAGCACCGAGACCGCCCTTATCGCAGCCACCGACGACATCAGAACCCTAACCGACAACGGGGAAACAGCTGCCCTCATCCTCTTGGACCTCTCCGCGGCGTTCGACACCGTCTGCCACCGCACCCTAGTGAAGCGCCTCAGCAACATCGGAATCCGAGAGAAAGCACTGGAATGGATCATCTCGTTCCTCGCCGGAAGAACCCAGAGAGTCCGCCTCCCCCGTTCAGATCCGAAGCCACCGAAGTCATCTGCGGCGTTCCACAAGGATCCTCACTCAGCCCAACCCTCTTCAACGTCTACATGAGCCCCCTCGCAGCCATCGCACGCCGACACAACCTCAACATCATCTCCTACGCCGACGACACCCAGCTGATCCTCTCCCTCACCAACGACCCCACCACCGCCAGAGCCAACCTACACGACGGGATGAGAGACGTCGCCGACTGGATGAGGAACAGCCGCCTTAAACTGAACTCAGACAAGACGGAAGTCCTCATCCTGGGCTCATCACCCTCCGCCTGGGACGACTCCTGGTGGCCCCCGGCCCTGGGCACCGCGCCCAAGCCAACGGACCACGCACGCAACCTGGGCTTCATCCTGGACTCCTCCCTGTCGATGACCAGACAAGTCAACGCCGTCTCATCTTCATGCTTCAACACCCTGCGCATGCTCCGCAAGATCTTCAGATGGATCCCCACTGAAACCAGGAAGACCGTCAATCAGGCACTCGTCACCAGCCGACTGGACTATGGGAACACCCTCTATGCCGGAACCACAGCCAAACTTCAAAAGAGACTCCAGCGCATCCAGAACGCCTCCGCACGACTCATCCTGGACATCCCCCGACACAGCCACATCACCGGACACCTGAAAGACCTGCACTGGCTCCCCGTCAGCAAGAGAATCACGTTCAGACTCCTCACCCACGCACACAAGGCCCTCCACGACCTGGGCCCAAAGTACCTCAACGACCGCATGACCTTCTACACGCCCACACGCCAGCTACGATCAACCAGCCACGCCCTCGCCACCGTACCACGCATCCGCAGAACCACCGCCGGAGGAAGATCCTTCTCCTACCTGGCAGCCAAGACCTGGAACTCCCTCCCCACTCACCTTCGGCGAACCCAGGACCATCTCTCCTTCAGGAAGCAGCTCAAGACCTGGCTGTTCGAGCAGTAACTTACCCCCTCCCACAGCACCTTGAGACCCTCCCGGGTGAGTAGCGCGCTCTATAAATGCCGTGATTGATTGATTGATGTGTGTGTAGACCTAGGAATCAGTGAGTGGGTATGTAGTAACTGGTATTGGTGTGTCTATGGTTTCGAAAATGGTAGTCTGTATTTTAGAGTGGGTGTATCAAATGTTATATTAGGGTGTGAGAAGGTGCATCAGATGATCTCGTGGATGATGTCATCAGTGATGTCATCAGTGATGTCATTTGAGATGTCATCAGTGATGTCATCCATGATGTCACTGACCATGTCATGAATGATGTAATATGTGACGTCATCAGCAGTGCATTGCGTGGGCGCAAGTTATAGTTAGTTCAACTAACTATAACAGTTGAATTTCTCTGCTTTTGTATGAGTGAAATGTCCAACTAACTATAAAGTCCCTGAAACCTATGGTTCTTTCAGTGAATTTCTAAGGTTTTTTAAATGCTAATTTCTAACTATAACGTCCCTGAAACCTATGTTTTTTTCAGTGAATTTCTAAGGTTTTTTAAATGCTAATTTCTAACTATAACATCCCTGAAACCTATGGTTTTTTCAGTGAATTTCAAAGGTTTTTTAAATGATAATTTCTAACTATAATGTCCCTGAAAGCTATTGTTTTTTCAGTGAATTTCTAAGGTTTTTTAAATGCTAATTTGTTAGTATAATGTGTCAAAAGTATTTTTTCTTATTTTTTTAATTGTTATAAAAATTATGTATTATTTTCGAATTTTTAAGAAGTAAATATAATTTTTTTTTTTTTAATAATAAAGTGGATTCGCACACCGATCGTGTACCTGTCTCGATCGGAGCGCGAATTCAAGCTGCCATATTGGTAAAGTTGGTAGGATGCGTGCTTCCTAAGCGACGGGTGCGCGAATTACGACCTCACATAACGTTACGTACGTAGTTGCGGAGGTCGCGCCGGGTGCGCGACTCCGCCGCAAAATTTTACGTTTTGAAACTATATATATATAAGTTTTATATGTACATTAAAGCAAGAGATTATTTAATTTATTTAAAAAATCATATATTTGTAAGTAGAATAAAGATAAATTATTCTTAAATATATTTTTTGAATTCACGACGGGTGCACACTGTGTGTGTGCTTCGTGCGCGAATCCATGTGACTTTTAAAAAAAGAATTTCATTGGTTGAGAACCTTTTCATTCTAGAAGTTACAAGACCCCACCCAATTTTGTCATTCCTTGAAGAACCTTGGCAGGAGACACACCTGTTGTGTTTTTTGGTCTTCTTCATTTCTTTTTGGTGTTTTTTTGGAGCAACATTGCAAAAATGGCATCTTCAACAGCACCAGTGGACCTGCATGAAGAAGATGAAGATTTGGAGGAACCTCCACGTAAAAAAAAAGAAAGTGTTGTCTGGGCGTTCTTCACTTTCCTAGAGGGTGAAAAGAAAGTAAATGCCTGCAAGGTGACCTGCAGCATCTGTCACCACATTTTATCAAGGGGCTCTGAGAAGAAGTACTCTTGGGGTACTTCTTCTATGTTAAAGCATCTGCAAACTATCCACCCTCGGCAGCTGGCCCGAGAGCAGAGAAAGAGAGAGCTCGAACAACAAGCCCTCCAGGATGACCAGCAACCAGGACCGAGCACATCTTCTGGTCCTGGCTCTTTCAACAGAGGACCAGACATCAGGCCCGAATTTGCTGCTCTTGAACACCGTTACATCAAATTCAAGAAGATTTTGTGTTACAGGGAGCAGTCTGTTGATGCCATCGTTTTTGCTGTTCGCAGCCATCATTGTTGATTTTTTTGTTTTGCAATGTTGTTTTATTTGCAAAAGTTGTGACACCAGTTGTGCCACTTTTTCCTGTTGTTTATTTTTTTCTTTTTAAAAAAACACCCAAAAATTTGAAAGAGTTAAAAAATACAAAAAAAATATAAAACTAAAAAAGAAGAAAAAAATGGTTCTTGTTAGAACCACCTATTCTGTTAAAAAAGAGAAAATTGTATGTGTTATATGAAGAATTGTGTGTATAATATCTGCATGATTACATGGGTGCATGGGTACTGCGTGGATAACTAAAGAACTGCAAGGATAGTCACTGAGTGATTGGAAGAGTACATGGGTAGTGCTTTGGTGATTTTATGAGTGCATAGGTAGTGCATGGGTGATTGCATGAGTGCATGGGTAGTGCCTGGGTGATTGCATGAGTGCATCAGTAGTACGTAGGTGCTTGCATGAGTGCATGGGTAATGCCTGGGTGATTGCATGAGTGCATGCAAAGTGCCTGGATGATTGGAGGAGTGCATGGCTACTGGCTGGGTAATTGAAGGACTGAATGAGTAATGTCTGGGTGATTAGAGGAGTGCACGGGTAGTTCTTTCGTGATTGGAGCAGTGCATGGGTAGTGCTTGGGTTATGCATGAGTGGATGAATAGTGCCTGAGTGATTGGAGGAGTACATGGGTAGTGCTTGGGTGTTTTTGTAAAACCTTGGTTAATGCCTGAGTGATTGCATGAGTGCAGAGGTAATGTATGGGTGATTGTAAGAGTGCATTGCTAATGCTTGACTGATTGCATTAGTTTATGGGTAATGCCTGGATGATTGCATGAGTGCATGGGTTGTGCCAAGGTGATTGCAAGAGTGCAAAGGTAGTGCGTGGTGATTTTATAAGTGCTTGGGTATTGGCGGAATGATTGCATGAGTGCATGGGTAGTGCCTGGGTGATTGGAGGAGTGCATGGGTAATGCCTGGGTGATTGCATGAGTGCATGGGTACTGCCTGAGTGATTGGAGAAGTGCATGGGTAGTTCCTGGGTGATTGCATGAGTGCATGGGTAGTGCCTGGATTATTGGAGCAGTACAAGCATAGTGCATGGTGATTTTATAAGTGCATGGCTACTGACTGGGTGATTGGAGGAGTGCATGGGTAGTGTATGGGTGATTGGAGCAGTGAATGGATAGTGTCTGGGTTATTGCATGAGTCGATGAGTAGTGCCTGGGTGATTGGAGGAGTGCATGGGTAGTGCCTGGGTGATTTTCTAGGTGCTTTGTTAATGACTGAGTGATTGCATGAGTGCAGAGGTAATGTTTGGGTGATTGGAAGAGTGCTTGGGTAATGCATGACTGATTGCATTAGTTTATGGGTAATATCTGGATGATTGCATGAGTATATGGTAGTGCCTGGGTGATTGTAAGAGTGCAAGGGTAGTGCCTGGGTTATTGCATGAGTGGATGAGTAGTGCCTGGTTGATTGCAGGAGTACATGGCTAGTGCCTGGATGATTTTGTAACTGCATGGGTATTGCTTGGGTGATTGTGTAAGTACATGGGTAATGTCTGGGTAATTACATGAGTTTATTGGTAATGCCTGGGTGATTGCATAAATGCATGGTTAGTGTATTGATGATTGCATAAGTGCATGGGTACTGCCTGGGTGTTTGGAGGAGTGTAAAGATAGTGTATGGTTATTTTATAAGTGCATGAGTAGTGACTAGGTGATTGGAGGAGTGCATGGCTACTGGCTGGGTAATTGAAGGAGTAAATGAGTATTGTCTGGGTGATTAGAGGAGTGCTTGGGTAGTAGACAGGTGATTGGAGTAGTGCATGGGTAGTATCTGGGTTATTCCATGAGTGGATGAGTAGTGCCTGGGTGATTGGAGGAGTGCATCGGTACTGCCTGTATGATTTTCTTAGTGGATAGGTATTGTTTGGATGATTTTGTAAGTGTATAGGTAATGCCTGGGTGATTGCATGAGTGCATGGTTACTGCTTGGGTGATTCCATCAGTGCAAGACTAATGTGTAGACGATTGAAGGAGTGCATAGGTAATACTTGGGTGTTTGCAAGACTCTAGAGTGTATGAGTAGTGCCAGACTGATTAAAAGTGTGGATTAGTAATGCCTGGGTGATTTAATAAGTACATAGGTTATGGTTCAATGATTGAAGGAGTGCATGAGTACTGCTGAAGTGATTTGAGAAATTAGATGATTGAGTTGGAAAAATGAATAACTACAATAAAAGTTATTGTAAACATTAATTCCTATTATTTTGTTTATTTCATTATTTCATCTTACCTTCTGTATTGAAGTACATATCAATCTCATTGAAACTATTTTACAGATGTTTCATTATAAAGTAAATTTAACATATTTTCAAAGTTTACTTTTACTTTCTGTAAATGAGAAGAAAAAATACAATTATTGCAAATAATATTATAGGTTTAAGAACACAATATAATTTTAGAATTACATAACATTCAGGTTCTCTTTTTTGCTGTTTTCAGATTCTATTGAATTTCACCATACACAGTGATTTCAATGTTGATCATCATGTAACAGCGGGCAAAAAAATACAATCAATAAGATTGTAAAAAAAAAAACGAATCTGTGTTTAAAATATTTACAACAAACTCAACTATCTCTTTACATTTTCAAAAATAAACACTCTCATTTACATTGCATATAATACAAAGATCAAATATATGAACTGCTTCTTTCAAACACAATTTTCTAAATGCAGTATCAAAGAACAGAAATGATAATTGAAACACTAATTGTTGACATCTTCCTAATAGGCCAAATGATGTTTCCGAAATCATTTGCATTGAAAATATCCAAAATAAACTCGTTAATTCATGTTTACATCTTCCCAATAGGCCGAATGATGTTTTCAAAACTTTGGCACTACAAATATCAGATATGAATTTGGCAATTCATAAGGCAACCGACATTTGAATTCCAAATGGGTATCATTACATTGTGTCCATCCTTTATTGCATCTTAAATACACAGTATAGCATCCAGATGTTGTACTAGGTCCATCATGGAAAATAATAGCCACTGCTTTAAAAGTTCTTCCTGAAATTGACACTTGACTTGCCACAAAAGTTTAAATTTTGGTTTCCAATTTTCTTCCATCTGCTCTACAACGTTGTAGCATTAAAATTACATATTGTCCAAATCTTTCTATAAATAATGTTGACAACATTTCAGATTTGCAGTGAGTACATTTCATATTTTGATTAGCTGATTTTACTAATTTGTTAAAAGACACTGTTTTGCAATCTGGTTTTGTCAAATATATAAATCGTTCAGTGTCTATTTCATTGGTAGAAGAAAAAGAACAGCTATCACATTTATGATCCCATCTGTAACGTAGTCCAAACAGATTTTCAATTTGTATTCCTTCATCTTCCAATACTGCAAGCATAAACATAAGAAATTCTCGAGCATCTTGTTGTACATCAAGTGTAAATTGTGAAGAACCAGTACATACATCCAAAAGATGCCGAATGCCAGAAGCAGTATGGATTTTAGTTTTATCAGTTGTCAATTTTTCAAAAATATAATGCAACAAAGAACAGAATCTTTTTTCTCGATTTTCCATAATTTGAAGCTGAAGATTTTCTAGAAAAAACACGACGTTCACAATTACATTAGCATAGCAGTTGATACGTGAACTATTTTCTAATTGATATCCTACAATATCATCAACATTGTCCATTTTCATTTTTTTTGCAGCCTCATCATTCTCTTGAATTGTTTTATTCTTTCCAACCTCACTAGAATGTTTCACATATTTTCGTTTTGGACATACTACACGTTTTTCATATTTGGGATATTCACCTAAGTTAGGAGCATACAGTCTTCTTAACCGAATATACTCTTTTACACAATTTGCATCTGCACTAACCTTTTTGTCATCAAAATCAATCAAATACAATCCAGATAATGTTCTTACTCGAGACAATGCAACATATGCCATGCCCTCTTTAAAAACTGTACTTCCAATGTTTACCAAAGCACTGTCTACACTTAAACCTTGAGATTTATGAATGGTCACCGCATATGCTAAAGAAAGAGGAAACTGTTTTCTATGAACATACAAGTCTTAAACAAGCAAAAAACAAACAGCCCAACGTCCAATCTGTTTTACCTCTTCAATCTGATCAAATTTAATCTTCAAGAATTCAATTCCATCTCTGTTTGGATAATTAACAAAATCAACAACTTTTCCCATTGCTCCATTTACTAAACCTTTTTCTACATCCAAATTATGCCGTAAAATTACCTGACAGTTTTCACATACATATAAATTCTTTTCTAAACCAGCAGTCTTAGATATAGACTTTTCCAAAGAATCCAATTTTGATTTTAATTTTTCAGACAGAATAATAGTAATTCCTTCGTGTTCTATTTTATCAATGGCTTCCATTTTCATTATTTGTTGTTTTTCCAGCTTCAAAAGTTCTTGAATGAATGTAGAACACTCTAGCAGTGTTGGCATTAGGCAAATTATAGACTTCTTTTCTCCAATTTTTTTGTACATTATTTTCATTTGGAAACAAATTTGTAAGTAGCCGACTTTGTAAAGCTTCTTTACCATGCTTTGTCAAAACACCAATTCTTATATCTTGAAGAATGCTTCCATAATGTTCATCACTTGCTTGTCGCATATTCTTAATAAGTTCTTTATATTCAAAATGAGAGCAAATGTTGACATTTCCAATACTTCCCAAAGATTTCCTAGTGTCTTCATGGTCAAGTGTTTTAAAAACTGGATGCCCTTTTACAGGAGTAAGTTGTAGTAGGTCGCCAAATACAATTACATGTTTTCCTCCAAATAAAACATCATAATCTGTTTTTAAAATCTGCTGCATTCTTAAATGTACAAAGGCAAGCATTAAGTTTGAGACCATGCTCACCTCATCAATGATCAGAAGTTTCATTTTCTTTAGTACTCTTGAAACTTCATAACCAGCTTCTCCAGATAGCTTGTGATATTCCAACTTATTTTCATGTTCAATTGGTAGCATCAGTAAACGATGTAATGTAATCCCTTTAATGTTGTGTGCTGCTAACCCAGTTGGAGCGGTTACAACACAAGATAAATGTGATTCAGTGGTTTTCTGTAGATAACTGGTCAAAACTTTAATTAAGAAACTTTTTCCTGTACCAGCTTGACCACTGATATACATTCAAATAGGTTTAAATGATGTGCACTTACATTCTTTTTTTTCACGAAGTAAACCATGGTCTATCTGTTGTGTAACTTGCTGATATATTTCTTTCTGTTCAATATTTAGTTGTTCTTCCAAGTTTCCCAACTCCATAATATCCTGTTGTGCTTGTTGCATTGCCGTTTCTACTTCACTCATGGCCATTGCTGCTTCATTTTCAAGAATTGGTTCTCCTAGTGGATCTTGACTCAGTGGAGCAGAACTTTGACTATCTTGAGAACTGTCTCTAGCAATTTCAGCTGCAATAGTAGTTTCTTGTTCAATCTCTTAATTCAACATTTGTAGATAATTTAGAAAAAATATGCATTCAATGCTATCTTTACATGCATTAAAAGAATCTTCATAGCACTCAAAATCTCCAAGTAATTCCATTTCAGTACGCCAAGGCTTGAAGAGTTGTAGAAGTGCTAAATAGAAAAATTCCCTTTTATCTGCAGTATCACAACTGAGTTTCCTGTGATTAATTAGATTTCCTTTGGTATGTTTTACAAAACATCCATCACATCCAATTACTGCATATTTTTCTTCATTTATATTTTCTGTAACATTTCTCTTAAAGCTGTAATATTGCAGTACTTCATAGAGACATATGTTTTCCAGATGTGGACTTCTTTTAGGATAGTACGTATCCAACATGTTTGTTTTAACAATATCTGTACTTTCCGGTTCATTTAATTCTAAGTATTCAATTTCTTGTACAGATTTCAATACTCGATTTCGTGTTGCAGCAAGACCTAGACTTACCCAAATGATTCCTCTTGACTTTGAATATAAACTTGCAGATGTCAACCGATCCGAACATTCGTAGGATCCAATCTCTCGATGGGAAAGCATCTTCAAACTAAAGCTGAACAATTTGTTACTAAGAGTCTTCTCTTGTGAAATTTCTTCCCACATTTCTTTCAACTCGGTCTTTTCAGATTTTGTTATGTATGACGTAAGATAGCGAGCAACAGCAATTGAATTATCTGCAACATACTGGATATCCATATTTGCATTCCGCATTGTCAAAATCACTGGATTGTAATCATTAATATACTTTGAATGTTCACTTCTTTTTATATTGTAAGTATTCTTTGGAGATTTTCAAGTTATAGTATGCCTCACTGCTGACATGAAACTGTTGACTCTTCCTTTAGAAATTACTGGACGTGGGAATCCAAAACAACATTTTGTATAAAATCTTTCCTTTGACTTGTATTTCCGTCGACAATATTTCCCACATCGATGAGTTTGAAACCGTAAAACTTGTTGTCTTAAGGTATTTTCTTCTACTGTTTTTGGAATACCACATGCAACATAGTCTTCAATGAAAGATAAAACAGTCTCATCAGAATCAGTTCCAAATGTAGGTGCATCCTTGATCCATAATAGCATACGTATATGAGGAGCACCTCTGGCTTGGTACTCCTTTCTCCAAAAGAAATCAATAACTTCTCCAAGAGGTGGGTTATTTTTTTGTAGATAAAATACATCATAGCTTGAAACCTATTATTAAAATATCTGCACACATTTACAGGATCCAAGGAACACAGTTCTACAGCTGTCTTGAATTAAATGTTTTTAATATTTGAATTTGCTTCTCATAGAAATTCAAGTAAATCGTCCCATGCGTATTCAGTACAGCTTAGCGTAACAAACCATGTAGGAGTTCCTAAGTTCCTTAACATACATTTAAGTTCTCCGTTATGACGATACCAATACTCATTCGTACCATGTTGACACGCCATCAAATTAATCAATTGAGATTCTAAATGATCGTCTCTTTGTTGTACTTTGTCCATGAATTCCTTTGCAGAAACATGTTGAAGATGAACTCCTGTTTTTAATATGTGGTTCACTGCATATGAAAGTCCAGACAAGTCACTTTCAAACAAAAGATTAAATATATATGGAATACATTGTCGAAATCTGGGATCTTCTGAGTACAATCTTGTTGTACGATATTCTGAAGCTGGAATCTGCACGGTCATTCATCATATCGTCCACCTTTTCCAGTGGGGAAGAGCTGTGGAAAACAACGTGCTTCTAAACTTCTTTCTCAAACACTCATAGGAGTTCCCTTCGCTTTCTTCATTTGGAATAATTCAATAGTATTTCCAATCACTTCCTTTGAATGTAAAGGATGTACACTATAATGTTCATAAATTCCTTCACTCCTGGAGATGTCCGCTTTTTCGATTTGGCCAGTTGAAATTTTGCTATCTTCTCCTAAAACTATTTCTTGTTCTTCCAGATATACATTTTTGTAATAAAGATTGTTTTTTATGAGATATAACGTAGCCTTTTGAACTTTGGATACATCTACTAACTCTTGCCATATTTTCCGACTCTTTGTTGGAACACCATTAACAAGAATAACTACAGGTTCAGTTTCCTCTCTCGCTACACCAATAGTTTCAATATTTTTCTTTAAATCTAAAGGTAAATACACAACTCTTCCTTTTAATCCTCTTTGTAAATCTGATGGAGGCAGCTTACCTGTTTTAGGCTCCATACGAACAATAGCCTGAAACGGGTGAACAGATTGAATCAGAATGGACTCATACGTATTTAAATCTACCAGTTCTGGAGGAATAGCTACCAACTCTAGGTTATTATGTACAGCTCTAGCTGGCATTTTGTTCTCTTCTAATTTGCTGTAACAATATTTACAAATACGTTGATCAATACCCAACTCAAAAAGACCTTCCACCAACAAATAAGCACCAAATTCCTCCCACTTATCATTGTTTTCCTTTTCACTTTTTAAATACAGATCAACATTCCTAGTTTGATTTCTATAGTGAGTACGTAGACAACAAATACAAACATAGTTTGGTTTTTCAGAACAAATTACCTTAAACTTTGTAATTTCTTCTACAAACTTCTCAGTAGTACTATCTTCCACCTCCTCTTCAACACCTACACTTATCAAACTCTCACTTTGTCTACACTCTTCTTCAGTACTAAAGAAACAAAACTCTATATCATCACAAACTTTTTTTTACATCCGATACTGACCCATGCAAAAGAGCAGTGTTTATTTCACTTAAAAATAATGGAAGACTTTTTACATAGTACAATCTTCTTACTAACTTCCGCATTGCAGAATGATGTACTGATAACATTCTCAAATGATGAAAAACACTTTGACACACTTTTCTAGAAAGACAAGCCAGAGAAAGACCTTGCAAGTCAGAATATTTTCTCACTTTACAAGGATATAGTCCTTGCAACATCTTAATCTTTTGTTTAATACTTTTTTTAGTATACTCTCATAAGAAATTTCATAAAATATCAATAGACTCCTGTCGTATACTACAAATACTACTACAATCCCACGTATACACTGGAGCTTGTGAACGTCTCCCTTGAACTTCTTCAGCTATCACTTCTTCCACATTTCTAGGAACCATCTTTTCTTTTTCAATTGCACAACCGTTCTTAACTTCATAAGCACGACCACTGGTATCAACTGCATGAACTAATGTATTGTTTTGAAAATAGCACTCTTCATTAAAAAAAGGTTCTGAACTAGAACTGTGCTTCCATTCACCCAAATTTTTTTACAAAAGTTAGTTCTGTTAATTAATCTTTTCCTTTTACTTTTGTCCTTCATAGAATGCATTGGTTTATCCAATGTTCGTACTCTTTTCAAAACTAATATAAACAATCTTTTTTTCAATTCAAAAGACTTTTCGACTATACTTTCAATCTCTTGTTTCTTTTTATAAAATGCAGATCTTTTTTATATTTCTTGCAATCTTTCAATAAATTTTGTACTATACTTTTATACATACGTTTTCTAATATTGTGATATTGTTTCATCCTTCTTTCAACATAGATTGCTTTCTCATTTCCTGAATTTCCATTAATTTGTCCTTTTTTCATTTCATTCTTCTTCGTTCTACAAGTATTCTTTCTATGTTTAGCATTTTCAAAATCCTTTCCAGTCCTTAAAAGTCTTTTAATAAATTCTTTTGTTCTCTTACCACAAGACTTTTTCTTTTTTGCCACATGTTGTAGTTCATCTAATTCCTGCTTTTTTTCTTCTTTAAATAGTATTGTTTTTTTTCTTGTTTTTTCTTTTGCGCTTTTTTTGTCATGGTAAATCTTTCTTAATAATAATGGAGAATATCCGATTTTTTTTTTTTTTAAATAATTTAATATTATTAAAATAATTATATACAAATATTCTTATCTATTACTAAAGAAACACCTTCTATTTAAAAGCTACAAACAAATGCATATATGGTTTTCGGAATATAGTAACAATTACACCTGAGTTGACCAATAAGTGAAGAGGGGTGCAGAAAAAAAATGCAGCAGTAATGTCTGAATGATTACAGCACTACATATCTAGTGCCTGCATCATTGTAGGACTGCATGGCGACTACTTTGGTGTTTTTATAACTGCATGAGAGGGGTGCAGAAATTTGCAAGAGAGGTGCAGAAAGAAGCAAGAGCAGTGCAAAAGAACCAACAGAGGTGCAAAAAGAGGCAAATGAGGTACAGAAGGAGGCAAGAGAACTGCAGAAAGAGGCAAGAGAGTTGCAGAAACAGGCAAAAGAGGTACAGAAAGAGGGAACAGGTGGGCAGAGTGAGGCAAGAGAGGTGCAGAAAGAGGGAAGACGGGTGCAGAAAAAAAGGAAGAGGGATGCAGAAATTTGGAACAGAGGTGCAGGAAGAAGACAGAGCAGTGCAGAAAGAACCAACATAGGTGCACAAAGAGGCAAGAGGGGTACAGAAAAAGGCAAGTGAAGTGCAGAATGAAGCAAAAGAGGTGCAGAAAGAACCAACAGAGGTAGAAAAAGAGGCAACAGGAGTGCAGAAAGGGGTAGGAGAGGTGCAGAATGAGGCAAGAGGGTTACAGAAAGAGGAAGGAGGGGTGCAGAAAGAGGAACAGAACTGCAGAAAGAAGCAACAGAGGTGGTGAAAGAGGCACGAAGGGTGCAGAAACAGACAAAACAGGTGAAGAAAGAAGGAACAGAGGTACAGAAAGAGGCAAAAGTGGTGCAGAAACAGGGAAGAGAGGTGTAGAAAGAGGCAAGAGAGTTCCACAAAGAGGGAACAGTGGTGCAGAAACAGTTAAAAGGGGTGCAGAAAGAAGCAAGTGAGGTGCAGAAAGAGGCAAGAGAGGTGCAGAAAGAGAAAAGAGAGTTACAAAAAGAGGCAAGTGCAGAAGAAGACAAAAAAACTGCAGAAAGAGGCAATAGAGATGCAGAAACAGGCAAGTGAGGTGCAGAAAGTAGAAGAGATTTGCAGAATGAGACAAGAGAAGTGCAGAAAAAGAAAGAAACATGCACAAAGAAGCAACAGAAATGCAGAAAGAGGCAACAGAGGCGCAGAGGGAAGCACGAGTGGCTTGCACACCATTAGTACTAATTTAACACAGACATTTAGCAATAAGTAACAGGTGACCATTGTAGGTTTGCAAAGGGCCTTCCACCACGCTGTAACACTTGTCACTGCCTTTTTGTTAACGTTTGAGCCGTTTGAGCTAGAAACAAGGCTTTTTTTGTTCAGATCTGCAGATTAGAATGCAGATGATGAATTATGTGGCTAATGCAGAAAATGTATAATTATGCGAAAGTCGGTGCAGCCAAACACTCGCAGAATTCCAGTGGCCCTGCTCATTCCTCTGACTAGGTTCACAAGTGCTCCTCAGTGATTCTCCCCATATTGTTAAAAGCACGCATACATATATCTCTACGTTTTCAAATCATCATGATATCTAAAACAAATATATATACAATATTTCTGAAATATGTTGAAACCTAGAAACTGAGACATGTAATAGATCTGCCTGAGTGATTCCAAAACTCAATGGGTACTGCTTGGGTTATTGTATGAATGCAAGGGTAGTCACTGGATAATTGCAGGACACACCCGACCTCTTCCGACTCCATTTTTCCTCTAACAGCCTGGAGGCGTTAGATTTACTCCCCACGGATGCGGGAGCAGCATGTCTCGAAAAAGAAATCTACAAGTCCTTAGATCACTGCGCCCCCAAACGCAGGTCTAAGCCTACGGAAAGACGTGTATCAGAAAAATGGTATTCACCTGAACTTAAAGCATTTAAAAAGCAATGTAAAACACTGGAACATAATTGGAGAATGTCCAGATCCGAGACGGACAAACTTTTATTTAAATCCATGCTCAAGAAATACCATAATGCCATCAAAGGAGCGAAACGTACCTACTTCGCACACAGAATAACTGAAAGCAAGAATTCAGCGAAAGAATTGTATAAAATCATACACGACTTATACAAACCCGCATGCATGTCGCAAACTTTACATCCCTCCCCAGACTGCTGTGAAATGATCAGTGATTTTTTTATAGATAAAATAAATTCTATCTACTCATCTTTTAACACAAATGATCCAACTGACTTTAACAGCTGGGTAAACACAGATCCTTGTCCTAATACCACAGCACAGTTGGGCAGTTTCGTCCCTTTATATCAAGATGAAGTAGCCAAAACTATGGGGGAAGTCAAGTCTGGCTCTCCCTCGACCCCTGCCCACACTTCATCTTTTCACAAATTATTCCCACCCTCTGCCCCTATGTTACGGAACTCTTCAATAGATCACTTGAGACAGCAGTATTCCCGGAGGCCTGAAACATGCAATAGTCACTCCCTGCTTAAAAAGCAGGTGTAGATGTGACAAATCCAGCAAACTATAGGCCAATATCTCTACTCCCATTTCTCTCTAAAGTAATGGAGAAAGTGATCAACAGACAGCTGTCTGTCTATCTGGAATCTAATGGCCTTCTGGACCCATCTCAAACAGGCTTCAGGGCTACAAATAGCACGGAGACAACCCTGCTGGCCGTGTTTGACAATATAAGAGCACTTCTGGATCAAGGCAAGGTAGTTGCCCTGATCCTATTGGACCTGTCGGCAGCATTCGACACGGTCTCCCATCAGCTCTTACTTCGCAACCTCTACGGAAAAGGAATACATGCCAAAGCACTCCAATTGCTCAATTCATTCCTCAGCAATAGGAAACAAACAGTACAACTGGGTGCTTTTTCCTCCAAACCAAAAACTCTGAGTTGTGGTGTCCCACAGGGAGCTTCTCTTAGCCCCACCCCTTTTAATGCTTATGTTTCACCACTGGCAAAAATTGGCTCTAAATGGGGCTTTGATATTTGCTCATATGCGGATGATACGCAATTAACAATAGCCATTGGTAATGACCACGTGAGCACAAGGACCAAGCTTAATGACTGCCTTACTGAAATGGCAGCCTGGATGTCCGATCACTGTCTCAAGCTCAATGCAGACAAATCTGAGATCCTGCTTTTCGGTGGAGCCCACCACATTTGGGACACTTCATGGTGGCCCCATTCTTTAGGACACGCTCCAGAGCCCAAGAGGTGTGCTAAGAACTTGGGCGTCCTTATGGATGACAAACTATCCATGCAGGATCACGTACGGACCCTCTGCGGGAAAAGTTTCGCTTTGCTAAAACTCCTAAAAAGGCTTTTTCCTTGGATACCTTTGGACGATAGGAGGACAGTTACCCAAGCACTGCTTGTTAGCAGAATGGACTACGGTAATGCCCTGTTTGTGGGCATGCCAGACTACCTGTTTAAACGTCTCCAGGTGGTACAAAACGCTGCAGCTAAATTGGTCTGCAATAAGGGCAGACTAAGCTCAGCTACTGAATGCCTGAAGCAACTTCATTGGCTGCCGGTGCGCCAAAGAGCACGATTTAAGCTCCTGGGGCATACCTTTAAGGCATTACACCGCATTGGTCCTAAAATTCTCCAAGATAAAATCCGATTCTACACCCCTTCCAGATGCTTACGGTCACAGCATCTTGCGCTTGCAGAATCAAAAAGGATCAAAAAGGTTAAAACCGGGGACGCACCTTTTCGCACCTAGCGGCCTTACACTGGAATGGGCTGCCAGTCGAGCTTCGACTTATCAATGACTATAATACCTTCAGAAAAAAACTAAAAACACATTTATTTCCCACCTAAGCAGATCCTTACTTCCTCCTGTCCTTCTTTTCAGTACCAGACCTCGCCTCCTCAGCGCCGTGATATCCCGTTGGGATGAATGTAGCGCTATATAAATAAATAAATAAATAAATACTGACTAGCTCATTGCATGAGTGCAAACATACACATTGACTGCATGGATATGTGTATACATAGCACCTGAAGTGATCGATGAGTCATTGAGTACTGCCTAGGTGAATGGATGAATGCAACAGAAGGGCATGGGTGATTCTACGACTACAAGGATAGTGCGTAGCTTATTACATGGCTGCATAGGTACAGCCTGCATTATCGCATGACTGTAGGGAAAGTACATATCTTCGACCCTGGATGATTACTTCTTGCAAGGGTAATATCTGGTGGATTACTGAAGTACATAGCATGTGACTGGGTGATTTTCATAAGTTCATGAGTACCGCCTGGCTGATTACTAAACTACTAAGATACTGCCTGAGTGCTTACAGGAGTGCAAAGGTAGTGACTGGGTGATTTTAAAAGTACATCAGTACTGGCTGAGTGATTACATAAGTACAAGAAAAGTGCGTATGTGATTGAAAGAGTACAAGGAGATAAATGGAGTACTTGGGTAACACCTCGGCGATTGCATAACAGCAGGGATAATGTCTGGGGATTTACATGACTACATAGCAAGTGACTGGGTGATTTTATAAGTGCATGTGTACTTCTTGGTTGATTGCAGGACTACTGAGATAGAGCCTGAGTAAATAAAAGACTGCAAAAGTAGTGCCTGGGAGATTTCATAACAGCATGACTACTGGCTGAGTGAATACACGAGTAGAAAGGTAGTGCCTCCGTGATTGAAGGAGTGCAACGGTAGTGCCTGGGTGATCATATAACTACATGAGATATACCTTAGTGATTGCATAACTGCATAGATAGTACCTAAATGATTGCATCAGTGCAGCAGTAATGCCTGAGTGATTACAGCAGAGCATATGTAGTGCCTGCATCATTGTAAGAGTGCATAACTAGTACTTTGGTGTTTTTTTAAGTGCATGAGAGTTGGGCCTAGCCAAATATAGAGCAGCACACTATTACATGACTCAATTATAAGACTGTTCATATTCTTAAAAGCATGAATACATATGTCTCTACCTATGCAAATCATCATGATATCTAAAAGAAATATGTATACAATATTTCAGAAATATAGTGCAACCTAGAAACTGAGACATGTACTAGAACTACCTGAGTGATTCCAAATCTCCGTGGGTAGTGCTTGGGTGATTGTATGAGTACAAGGGCGGTCACTGGATAATTGCAGGACAAGATAGATACTGACTAGTTCATTGCATGAGTGAAAACATACACATTGACTGCATGGATAAGTGTATACATAGCACCTGAAGGGATCGATGAGTCATTGAGTACTGCCTAGGTGAATGGATAAATGCAAGAGAAGGGCATGGGTGATTCTACGTCTGCAAGGGTAGTGTGTAGATTATTACATGACTGCATAGGTACAGCCTGCGTGATCGCATGACTGTAGGGAAAGTACATATCTTCAACCCTGGAGGATTACATGCTTGCAAGGGTAATAGCTGGTGGATTACTGAAGTACATAGCAAGTGAGTGGGTGATTTTATAAGTTCATGAGTACCGCCTGGGTGATTACTGAACTACTAAGATACTGCCTGAGTGATTACAGGAGTGTAAAGTTAGTGACTGGGTGATTTTAAAAGTACATCAGTACTGGCTGAGTGATTACATAAGTACAAGAAAAGTGCGTATGTGATTGAAAGAGTACAAGGAGATAAATGGAGTACATGGGTAACACCTCGGCGATTGCATAACAGCAGGGATAATGTCTGGGGATTTACATGACTACATAGCAAGTGACTGGGTGATTTTATAAGTGCATGTGTACTTCTTGGTTGATTGCAGGACTACTGAGATAGAGCCTGAGTAAATAAAAGACTGCAAAAGTAGTGCCTGGGAGATTTCATAACAGCATGACTACTGGCTGAGTGAATACACGAGTAGAAAGGTAGTGCCTCCGTGATTGAAGGAGTGCAACGGTAGTGCCTGGGTGATTATATAACTACATGAGTTATATCTCAGTGATTGTATAACTGCATAGATAGTGCCTAAATGATTGCATCAGTGCAGCAGTAATGCCTGAGTGATTACAGAAGAGCATATGGAGTGCCTGCATCATTGTAAGAGTGCATGACTAGTACTTGGGTGTTTTTATAAGTGCATGAGAGTTGGGCCTAGCCAAATATAGAGCAGCACACTATTACATGACTCAATTATAAGACTGTTCATATTCTTAAAAGCATGCATACATATGTCTCTACCTTTTCAAATCATCATGATATCTAAAAGAAATATATATACAATATTTCTGAAATATAGTAAAAAGTAGAAACTGAGACATGTACTAGATCTACCTGAGGGATTCCAAAACTCCGTGGGTAGTGCTTGGGTGATTGTATGAGTCCAAGGGTAGTCACTGGATATTTGCACAGAAACATGGATAGTGACTAGCTCATTGCATGAGTGCAACCATACACATTGAGAGCATGGTTAAGTGTATACATAGCACCTAAATGCATAGATGAGTCACTGAGAACTGCCTAGGTTAATAGATGAATGCAACAAAAGGGCCTGGGTGATTCTAGGTTATTACATGACTGCATAGGTACAGCCTGCATGATCGCATGACTGTAGGGAAAGAACATATCTTCGACCCTGAGTGATTCCATGCCTGCAAGGGTAATATCTTGTGAGTTACTGAAGTACATAGCAAGTGAGTGGGTGATTTTATAAGTTCATGAGTACCACCAGGGTGATCAAAGAACAAGCTTACAATTTCAACCAAACATCTAAAATTATGCAGCATCTTTCTACTATACCTTTCAACAAACTAGAAAAAAGAAGTCCAAATAATAACACCTTATGTGAGCATCTTTCAAACAACCCTTTTGTGCTGTATCTTCACCATTCTATCTAAAATTATGCAGCTTCATTCAACTATACCTTTCAATAAACTAGAACAAAAGAAGTTGAATTAATAACACCTTATGTGAGCATCTTTCAAACAACACTTTTGTGCTGCATCATCACCATTCTATCTAAAATTATGCGGCACCATTCAACTAAACCTTTCTACAGACTAGAAAAAAAAGCCTAATTAATAAGACCTTATATGCGCATCTTTCAAACCACACTTTTGTGCTGCATCTTCACCTTTCTTTCTAAAATTATGCGGCATCATTCATCTATACCGTTGTACAGACTAGAAAAAAGAAGCCTAATTAATAACACCTTACTTGAGCATCTTTCAAACCACACTTTTCTGCTGCATCTTCACCTTTCTTTCTAAAATTATGCGGCATCATTCAACTATACCTTTCTACAGACTAGAAAAAAGAAGCCTAATTAATAACACCTTATATGAGCATCTTTGAAACCACACTTTTATGCTGCATCTTCACCATTCTATCTAAAATTAAGCGGCATCATTCAACTATACCTTTCTACAGATTAGAAAAAAGAAGCCTCATTAACAACACCTTATATGAGCATCTTTGAAACCACACATTTGTGCTGCATCTTCACCATTCTATCTAAAATCATGCGGCATCATTCAACTATACCTTTCTACAGACTAGAAGAAAAACGCCTAATTAATAATACCTTATGTAAGCATCGTTCAAACCACATTTTTGTGCTGCATGTTCACCATTTTACTAGTACTCACACTCTTGACCCTACCACATAAAAAGCAACAACAGCTCTTTGTTATACATCATGCACCTTAAAATATATAAGACATATTAAAATACATATACAACAAGAAACATACTATAGACAGAAGTCCATGCACACCTTAAAACTTGACAGACTCCACCTCCAAATTTAAACCAACAACTAAAATTATGCGGTATACTAGAAATATACATATCCAGACAGTAAAACAAACTACCCTAATCGGTAATCCATCTTCCAAAATACACATATTACTATACAGAGTCTTTTTTAAACAACATTTAAGTACAACAAAACAAACTACAATACACATCTCTACATTTAATAATATATTTCAAACAACACAGTTTTTAAATAATTTTAAAAGTTTAAAAATAAACCTCACAAATTTATAACTCACCTTCCAAATAGATGTGTTGAATTTAAAATATCACAAACTCTTAAAGGATTTTCTTTTGCACACAATCAATATAATGCACCAGTCTCAGCAAGGTAAAACCAGTAATGGCAAAGTTTCCCTCTCTTTCTCCACACAAATACATGTTAGTAATAAATCACATTGCTCCCTAGATTATTTCAAATTGTAAAACACATTTCTATTGGTTACACATATTAACCCTTAGCAACTGACTTCTAAAAGTGCTCAAACTGTTTCTTCATTTTTTTTGCAAGTCGCGACTCCATCATGCACCACCGCGATGGAGCCGCGAATTCATATGGGAGTTCAAAAAGATATTACAAATAAATGTTCCACTATTTTTTAATAACACACCACTTCTAAAGATAGTACTGACTTGGGAAATGTCACTGTAATAACATATTACTTCTATATAAATTACAAATTTACATTTTAAGTCAACAGTTAAGTTTCAACCCTACCCCCATTCTGTTTAATGCCAGTTTCCATAGTAACAGTTCATGGAACACTCAACTTAACTGACAGGTCACAAGTTCACCATATTTTCAAGTTCACCACACAATGTTGCAAATGCAAACAGCAGGTGTGGTTGACTTTGCAAAATATGACCTTATCCTTTCTATTGTACCTTTCCAACATTTTTTACTAACCAATAAGAAACATGCTTTTTAAAGAAAGTAAAATGCACCCTATTTTTGAATGTACAATGTTCTTAAACAGCCAATCAATTCTCTACTTTTTAAAAAACAGCATCTTGTCCACCATTTTACATACCTCTCATTCTACCAACTGACTACCTCAGCTACAGACATCTTTTCGTTACTTCCAGACATCCCTTCAAGATGCTTACAGTGTGGACTGTTGGACACAGCTATGTTTTCTGGTGCAAAAGGTATGCTGAACGCAGAGGTATTGACAAAGACCTAGCTTTACAAAATGTGGATATTTAATGGATTGCACAGAGAGGATTAAAGTGGCACCAATTGATGGCTTTGGTTAAAACCTTTTTGCATCTCCAACCCCCTGACCTCATGATTGTGAACTGCGGTGGCAGTGACCTAGGCACATTGACTGGGGTAGGTCTGGAAATGCTAATGAAGGACACCTTTGCACAATTGATGTTGCTTTTACCTCAAACTGTCTTTGTATACTCTAACATATGCCAAAAACAGAAATGGAAGTGGTCAAATCAATTCTGTCCACAGATTGAGAAAGCTAGAAAGAATGTCAATAAAGCTGCTTCTGCTTACCTCAGAGACCATAGGATGGGCTCCATATATAACAACGATCTATGGTTTGATATGGATGGCATCTACAGGAGTGATGGAGTGCACTTCACAGATCAGGAAACAGAGTCTTTCTCAACAACTTAAAGCTCTGCATCGGCACTTACATGTAGCTACAACAAACTCAGAATGAAAACAAGGGCACTTTTTAGAGCCACCCTATAACTTAATACTGATTATAATATTTTGTTACACATACTTTTTTTTGGGTGGATTCGCGCTCCCAGCGGAAATTTACAAAACAAAAGCACAGACTCAATGCACTACAACACAACACACTTTTCAACTTTAACTATTATTTTTTAATTTGATATATTTTTAACAACTCTATCAATTGTAATCTTGTCATTAACTTCAATCACAGTACCTTTTTAAAACAACTTCACAAATACAACACTACCTTCTACATTATTTTCTAGTTAATTATTTATTTAAGGTGAATTCGCAAAGCCAACGTGACGTTACATGGGGCCGCGCTGGTGTCGCGGCTTTAAACTCGAAACAAAAAAAAAATGATCCCCTTTAATTTTTTCGTATTCGCCCCGGGGACCCCATCCCCCGGGGCCTGCCACCATTTTATCAGGAATAAAAAAAAAAGAAGGGGGACCGCGTGGCCCCCCTCCTCAGGCCAATTCTGGCCCTGGGGACCCCATCCCCTGGGCCCTAGCCTCTTCTTTTAAAAAAAGTAATTAGAGGAGGGGTGCCACATGCCCCCCTCCCGGGCCACTTCTGGCCCCAGGGACCCCTTCCCCCGGGGCCGGCCCTTACCGTTGGGGACCGTGGGGGATCCCCAATGCACCCACGGTCCCGCCGGCTCCCCGCCTCCTGCGGGAGCCGGCATTGCTTTTGAGCAAGGGGAGCTGCTGACATGCAGCTCCCCTTGCTGAAAAGAAATTCTGCTTTGCTTTGTTGAAGCGAGAGCAGGTTTCATGCTCTCGCTTCAATGAAGCAAAGCAGGAGCTTGCTATGACAGGGCGGGAGCCGTGCATAGCAAACGGCAATGTCCTGGGGGTGGACACCCCGGGACATTGCAGGAGCCAGCCCTGGGGGGTGGCCATCAAGGGCTCCAGGAGGGGGGCCACGCTGCCCCTTCCCTAAATTTGCTTAGCCCCGTGGAGGTGGTGGTCCCCGGGGCTTGGGGGGCCAGTGAGGCCCCCGCCATATAATTACAAATGCCCCGGGGTGGTGGCGGTCCCCGGGGCTCCGGGGGGGCCGCTTGCCCCCTGCATTCAAATTACTAAGCCCCAGGGAGGTGGCGGTCCCTGGGGCTGCGGGGGCCCCCCCCAAATTCATTTGGCATTGCCCCCGGGACCTGGCCCACTTGGGGGCTTATAAAAAACAAAGCGCGGAAGCCCGCGCTTCATTTTTTTACATTTTCTCGTCCAGATTCGCACACCCAGCCCAACTTTGGACGTTTAAAAAAAAAAAAAGCTTTTTTTGGGCCTGGGGGTCCTTCTAAGACCCCCTGAGCAGGCCTAGGGGTCAGGGTGTTTCTACCCTGCCCTCTTTTGTTCTTTTTAAACCTTTTTTCCACTCTTTTCTTGTGACTCAGTTACCGAGTCACAAAATGGCTGCCAACACTTCCTGGTTTGGAGTGTTGGCAGCCAATCAGAAGTCAGCTCGTGCTTGGGAGGAGTCGGGACTCAGATATCAATATTTTTCTTTTTTTCATTTCTCAGGAACTACTGAACGGATTTACACCATTTAAAAAAAAAGGTCACTTTCTGAACCAAGACCTACCTTTTTGCCAAATTTGGTGTAATTCCATTCAGCAGTTCGGGCTGTAGCCGTGTCTAAAGTTTCCTATGGAATTAACATGGGGAAAATGTGTTTTGGGACCCCCCCTTTTTTCTCGGCCCCCGCTTGCCGAATCACCCCGAAACTTTCAAGACAGAAGCTGACCAAAGCACCCCATTAGTTTTGAAAATTTCGCAAAGATTCGTCAAACGGCGCCAAAGATATTGGCAAATCAAAAACCGCTTTTCCTATGGAAACTATGTCCTAACTGTAACTACCTACTGGCGACCGCCAGTAGGTAATACATATATATATATATATATATATATATATTCACTGAAAAAACCATAGGTTTCAGACACGTTATAGTTAGAAATTAGCATTTAAAAACCTTTGAAATTCTCTTCAAAAACCATAGGTTTCAGGCACGTTATAATTAGAAATTAGCATTTAAAAAACCTTAGAAATTCACTGAAAAAAACATAGGTTTTAGGGACAGTTATAGTTAGTTGGACATTTCACTCATACAAAACCATAGAAATTCCCCCGTTATAGTTAGTTCAGCTAACTATAACTCGCGCCCCGCAATGCACTGCTGATGACGTCACATATTACATCACTCATGACATGGTCAGTGACATCACTGATGACATCACTGATGACATCTCAAATGACATCACTGATGACATCATCCAGTGACTGTGTGTTTCGGTAAAGTTTAAAAATGTTTAATATATATAGGGAAAGGCGTATTGAAGAATGAGTGGGTGTATAAGTGTCTGAATGGATGATTTAGTAGGTGCGTGACTGACTATAAGTGAGTGATTAAACATATCTTACTGAATGCATGGGTTAGTGACTAAACTGTGTGAATGTCTGTATCCGTCTGTTGGTGTGTAAGCGGCTGCATGGGTTTGTGAATAGCTACATGAGTGTCTACATGGGTTATTGATTGGTTGTCTGAGTATCTGTATGGGTGCCTGAGTGTTTGTGTGGGTGGGGTGTGTGTGACTCTATGCATAGATGTGTGAGTGGGTGATTCACTGGGTGCATGGTTTCAAGAGTGCATCTGTGATGGACTGTATGGGTGGGTGAGTGTGTGTATGGGTGTGTTAGTGAGTGAATGTATATCTCAGTGGTACATGTGTGAGTAACTACATATGTGAAAGGCAGTATATATGTGTGTTGGAGTATATAAATGGCTATAAGTGAGAGTGTGTGATTGTGAGAGTGGCTGTATGGATGAGTGTGTACTTTTATCAGTGATTGTATAAGAGCGTAAGAATGTGCTAGTATTTGTATGAGTAAGTGAGCTGGTGTGTGTATAACTGTATAGGTGAGTAAATGGCAGTGTGATTAATTATTTGCATGACTGACTAGGTGTGTGAGTACCTCTATGGATGAGTGGCGGTGTGTGAGTGTCTATGTAGGTGTATGAGTGCATATGATAGTCCTGTACTGAGTGACCGTAAGTATGAGTGACTGTACGGGTGAGTGAGTGGATGTGTGTGTAGACCTAAGAATCAGTGAGTGGGTATGTAGTTATTGGTGTTGGAGTGTCTATGGTTTTGAGAATGGCAGTCTGTAATTTAGAGTGGGTGTATCAAAGGTTATATTAGGGTATGAGAAGATGCATCAAATTATCACATGGATGATGTCCTCAGTGATGTCATCAGTGAGGTCATTTGAGATGTCATCAGTGATGTCATCAGTGATGTCACTGACCATGTCATGAGTGATGTAATATGTGACGTCATCAGCAGTGCATTGCGAGGCGCGAGTTATAGTTAGCTGAACTAACTATAACGGGGGAATTTCTGTGGTTTTGTACGAGTGAAATGTCCAACTAACTATAACTGTCCCTAAAACCTATGGTTTTTTCAGTGAATTTCTAAGGTTTTTTAAATGCTAATTTCTAACTATAACGTGCCTGAAACCTATGGTTTTTTCAGTGAATTTGAAAGGTTTTTTAAATGCTAATTTCTAACTATAACGTGCCTGAAACCTTTGGTTTTTTAAGTGAATTTCAAAGGTTTTTTAAATGCTAGTTTCTAACTATGCCTACAGAGGTAGGACATGTGTAGAAAGAAGAAAAAACGCACAGAAAGAAGCAAAAGAAATGCAGAAAGAAGCAACAGAAGTCCACAAAGACGAAGAAAAGAGCAGGAAGAAGCAAGACATGTGCAGAAAGAACCAACAGAGGAGCAGAAAGAGGCCTTGTTGCAAAATCATCCTGTGCCCACAACTTTTTCAGATGGGTACTGGTGGTAACTGACTCGGACTAACCAGGCCTAGAGCCAGTTCTATGCTAAAAGACACTTAGAATACAGTGAAAACACCTACATACACTAGGGAACACTATGTGTTGAGGTTCCCCTGTGATTAGCATGACCTCCTCTGTAAGGCCCTAGTACATAATAGGGCAGCGGGATTAAAACTTCCTCTTAAAACGCGCCCCGGGGCGCGTTTGCACAGTGGTGAAGGGAGGGGGGCCCTGAGGTGACATGTGTGCAAACAAGCCCAGTGGCCGTTTTAAGTTGGGAGATTAAGTCCCCTTGAATCCTGAGGGTCCCTGGGGTCCAACTAGCCCACTAGGTACCTCCAGTAAGCGCCACAGAGCTGCGTTGCACAGAGGTGTAAAAAGGGGCATGGCCTGGACCACCTCTCTGCAACGCAATGAGGTGGCGGTCCCCTGGGCGTGTGGGGGGGCTCGAGCCCCCCCACACAGGTATATATATATTTTTTTAAAAGAAGCCCCGGGGGTGGCGGTCCCTGGGGCTGCGGGGGGGGCAGTGTGCCCCCGCCATTATAATTGATTTAAGCCCCAGGGGTGGCGGTCCCCAGGGCAGGCCCCCAAACTCTAAAAAACAAGCCCCAGGGGGTGGCGGTCCCCGGGGCTGCGGGGGGGCCGTGTGCCCCCGCAAATATTTTTGCAAAGCCCCGGGGGGTGGTGGTCCCCGGGGCAGTGTGGGAGGGATTGGAGCCCCCTCCCCACATTTTTTTACTGCCCCCGGGACCTGGCCCACCCGGGGGCTTCAATTAAACGAAGCGCGGGAGTCCGCGCTTCATTTTTTTTTTATTTTCACGGCCGGATTCGTGCACCTAGCACAAATTCGGCCGATTTTTTTTATTAAAAATGCTTTTTTGGGCCCTGGGGGTCCTTGTGGGACCCCCTGAGCAGGCCTAGGGGGTCAGGGTGTTTCTACCCTGCCCCCTTTTCTTGTTTTGAGCCTTAGTTTTTCTGTTTTCTTGTGCCTCGGTTACCGAGGCACAAGATGGCTGCGAACACTTCCTGGTTTGGAGTGTTGACAGCCAATTAGCATGAAGCTCGTGATCGGGAGGGTGCGCGGATCCTCCGCGGGCATAGATATCGAAACTTTTATTTTTTGAATTTCTCAGGAACTACTGAACGGATTTACACCATTTAAAAAAAGGGCGCTTTCCGAGCCAAGCACTACCTTTTTGCCAAATTTGGTGTAATTTCGTTCAGCAGTTTTGGCTGTAACCGTATCTAAAGTTTCCTACGGGAAATTGATTTTTTGACCTCTATTTTTTTATTTTCTCCGCAACTACTGAACGGATTTACACCATTTAAAAAAAGGGCGCTTTCTGAACCAAGCACTACCTTTTTGCCAAATTTGGTGTAATTCCGTTCAGCGGTTCGGGCTGTAGCCGTGTCTAAAGTTTCCTATGGGAATTAACATGGAGAAAACACGTTTTGGGACCCCCCCTTTTTTCTCGGCCCCCGCTTGCCGAATCACCCCGAAACTTTAAAGACAGGAGCTGACCGGAGCGTCCCACTAGTTTTGAAAATTTTGCGATGATTCGTCATCCGGCGCCAAAGTTATTGGGAAAACAAAAACGCTTTTCCTATGGAAACTAGGTCCTAACTATAACTATCTACTGGCGACCGCCAGTAGATTATATATATATATATATATATATATATATATATATATATATATATATATATATATATATATATATATATATATATATATATATAGGCTTCCATAATTCACAAGTTTTGTTCATAGCCTGGACTGCATGAATTCTGGACTGAAATATTAAATTTCCTCTCCAAATGAGAAACCCTTGTAACCTGATTTTATCTGTGCATGTTTTTTAATGATTTAATTAGTTATTTCCTAAATTCAGATTGCCTGCCACTCGAGGGGTTCTAAATTTTCTAGTTTCTGAAGCAAATATTTAATTACCAAGGGCATAACAAGGATTTTTTTAATGCAACTAGAGAATGCGTTGTTGTTCAACCAGTGTGTGGAGCTCATAAATTCTTACATTGTCCCCCTGTTGTGTTCTTTGCAGTGACATTCTGCTGTTGCATATTTTAAAGTACACTGTTTTGTCTGCTGAGCTCTTTTAAGCCTTCTTACCCTATTATCAAAATATGCATGGTGTCTTATCTTCCTACTTGGTTCTTCCACTCCATGAAATCTGGCACCTTGCGTATTCCATATTTTCACATATAGTGATTAGGAGTTTGCTCTTCTCTAATTCTGGACCCTATGTCGGAGAAAAACACAAACGTTTTACATTCTGGAAGTCACTCAAAACATGGTTGTTCTCAAAATCTTTAACTTAGAGCGCTAGTTCTATAGAACGGTAGCCTTGCTCAGTGAAATCTCTAGGCATGTAACCATGATATAGAATGAACTCTTATAAATAACTTGTTATTGAATTTGTTGGTAAATTGGTTTTATATTATTTCGCTTCCTTGTGTGTGATGTATGTGTGAAATATATATGTTTTTTATTGTTATGAATGTAACATATTGAATTTTAAGGCTATTGTTTTAATTTATCAATTGATTTAATATCATGTCAGTCTTTCTGAATTAAAAAAAGACACGTAATCCCTATCCAAAGTTAATAATCCTCAGTGTCCTTTGGCTCACCTTTTAAGGGACGTTCATATTATTCATGAGTTATTAATATTTTAGGTAGATAAAAGATAAATGTTTCTTGCTACAAGTCATACTCTGGCAAGGTGGATTGCATTTTCTTTTCAATTTATGTTCTAAAACCTGTATTCATCAAATTTACTGATTTCCAAAATATACAGAGATTTGTACCTCATATCGTATTTTAAAGAATGTTTCTGTTGGAGGAAATTCATCAACAATTTAGTAACCTGTGAGGGTATACATTTCTTTTTAACGTTTCATTTACATCCAAAATGCAGCATCACTATCCAGCAGTAAAAACTTGGTAAGACGACATGAATTGGCAGTGTTGTACGTTTTTTCACATCTAGTTCCTTGGAACGAATTCTAACCTCGATCCATTACTTTTTCAGAGTACTAGGCAAAATTGATTTGGTGTGCCTTTCTTCTTGCTCTTTAGTAACCCACTACTCACAAAACCACAACCACTTAGGGGCTCATTACGATGCCGGTCGGACTAGCGTCTGACCGACATTGTAGTGGGAGTGGAACCGCCCGACTAGTAGTTGATGGTTTCACCCCCGTATTACAATGCGACTGCCAGAATGGCGGTCGGAAATATGCCTTTTTCAATTGCAGCCTGTGCCACAGCCCAGAAAAGGACCGCAGCACAAGCTGCAATTAAAAAAGGCAAATGTTTTTTAACTTCCATGTACCGTGTGCCTGGAACACGGTGCATGGATGTTTGGGGGGCACCACATGTGCCACCCCAGACCCCATAGCGGCTCAGGGGGCAAGGGGGCCCTGCTATGGGCCCCCAAAGTCCATTTCCGTCTGCCTGTACATGCGTTTGGACCGCCATGTACAGGCCGAGGGAAACGGATATCGTAATCTCTACGGCGGTGCCTGAGCAGGCACTGCCCCTACTGTAGGGAATAGAGTCCACTGCTGCCCCGACGTGCTCCTTGAGCCCATCGGAAAAGCAGCGGTCGGTCCCTCTGCCCAATGCCTCTGACCGCCGGATCATAATCCGGCGGTCAGACCGCTGCTGTGGATGTCGGTGGGCCCGCCACCGACAGGCCCATCGACGTCAGAATAAGGCCCTTAGTTTGGATATCAAAAAATATACCATAAGATCTGTACCTTAAGTGAAGTGCTACAGCATACTGTTGATGAAATAGCCAGCATACATCTATCTTCTTTTTAATGCATGCCAATCAATGTGCGGTGCCGAAGTGGCATTATAAGAGCATTTTATGGAGAAATATTTGCATTTTCCACTTGGACTGAGTAGGGAAAATGTGCACTGTTCCATATTAGGACAGTATGACTTGTCCCAGTCCTCAAGCACCAGCTGTTCTCTTATATATGCACATAATGCCCACCCACTATTGTAACATCTTGATCATTAATACACAGAATTGTGATAATTTACTGGCAAATAGATGGCCATTTGCCATAATATATGCTAGCTCTTGTACAGTAAATTTTGGTCAGATTGCTCTCTTCAATTGTAATGCTTATATACAGGAATGTATGGAAAGCAGTCCAAAAGGGAAGTTCATGTTGACGTGTATTGTGGTGTGTTAGCAAATCGGATATGTTTGCTGGGTACTTTACAAATCCACATTGAAAATTAATGCTTTGGTGGCATACTTAGTGCACATATTGGGCCTTATTTATGAGCCCTTTACTCCGCAGTTGCGTCACTTTTTGTGACACTGCGGCGGCGTAAAATATGCGCCACACTGCGCTCTATTTACAAAGTGAGGCAGATGCGTCACTTTGTAAGCCCTTGCGCTACATTATACCTGCATCAAAAATAATGTATGCAGGGTGGACGTTTCCCTGCAAAAAAGCCTCGTAGTAGTGCCACTTCTAGGACGCCGCTGCGTCATCCTTACGCCTGCTTGAAGCAGGCATAAGGAGTGATGCCGGCCCTTTCACATGGGGCTTGCCCCCATGTGAAAGGACACATTGCTGGAGTTGCGTCTGTTTTCAGACACACTCCAGCAATGTGCCAATTTTGTGCCTACAGATGCATCAGGAATACTGACGTATCTGTAAATCCTTGTGACATGGAGCGCCATACAGTAAATACGGCGCATCCATGGTGTTGCAAGGATGACGCTATGAAAAGTGCAGATGCAACACTTTTCATAAATGAGGCCCATTGAATTTTAAACATTATTTATTTGTCTAGTCTTTCTCCTTTCAGCTACACCAACAGCCTCTTTTATCACATTTCTTTCAATGTGATACCAAATGCACTCACAATGTGCGAACATCAAGTTACCAAAAATGCTGTTAACACTTTAGAAGGTTCATTAGCCGCCAATAGCCAGAAAATGTGCCCTCAGACCACAGTGCGTGCCCAGTTCTTTTAAACTTCGGATTATCAAGAGTTGAGGTCCATATTTTGGCCCAGATTACATGTGTATGTGACGCCATAGAGAGGTGGTGGGAGTGTTGGAGTTGTGGCGTATGGGCCAGAGCTGCTGATCTTCGGAGTGGGAAAACCAGGTTCGAGTCCTTACTTTACTCCTGACATTGGTTCAACATCTGGTGGTTCTGGGCAAATCACTTAGGGGCATATTATCAAGAACGGCGTTAAAATTATCGCCGGTTTAGCGGCAGAAAACAGCCGCTAAAGCGGCGATAATGGGCTTGATAATATGCCCTGGAGAATTCCAATAGAAGTCCATGTTCACACCAGAACATGGACTTCTATTGGAATTCTCAAGGGCATATTATCAAGCCCATTATTGCCGCTTTAGCGGCAGTTTTCTGCCGCTAAACCGGCGATAATTTTTAACGCCGTTCTTGATAATATGCCCCTACATCTCCCTGTACTTGAATCAGAAGGCTTGTAATGCAATCTGCTGCTCATGTCGAGCGCTTTACTGCAATTGGGTTTGGTTTTGTATTTAAAATACGTGCTTCCTTGCTTTTAGCATTACCACGAGGCCATAACATTCACTTTACTTCTGACGCGGGTCTACCACGGTCGTTGCAAATTTTTATATTTTTATATAGATGTCCTTCGCTTCTATTCATTATTCCAACTTTACAACATCCTACGTTTTGAAAGCCCCCATAAATGCCACTGAATCAACCCAAAATTCCTAGCTGAGTTTTGGCAAGTTTTCTCTACATTAGATTTAAATAGCATTTTAAAATTAGTCATAAATGAAACGCAATTATATTTCACTGTAATGTAGCTTGAGAGAACCTTACGCTTGGGGTTAGCATAGTTTGAAGAAACGTGTACTGAGGGAATAATTGGAAATCCATCATCTACACACTATTGTAATAACATTGCCTTTATTCCATTTCTATAATGGTTTTCCCTCTCAAGCATATTTGGTTCAGCTGAAATTGATATTTGGAATATAAATAAACTAAGTTGTTATACACAAAGAGTAAAATAGGAATATTATACCAATATGCCTGTAATGCTACTGTAAAAGCCTCCTTGGATGTTCGATATGGACTGCATAAATAAGTGAGGAGTGCATAGCATACCTCTGAACACCGGCGAAAGTAGAAAGGCAAAATCTGTTTGGCAATGAAACCAATTACTTTTTAATAGAGATAATTATAATAGACCGAACGCTTTCAATTTTGTCAAAATTGTACAGAGCCAACACTGTCGTTTTCCACCAAACAAATTGTAGCTGGGAAGAAGTCAATAAATATATTTCCTTTTATTTTATTCTCTTCTGTGGTATTTATACAGGCCTACTTTCAGAACTGTAATCAATCTCACCTGGACGGGTTCATCCTTCAGATTTCTTTTCAGACGCTCTTATTGATTTTCCAGTGTCTTTTCACTGTCAATATTGACAGTATTTGGTTTGCACTCAGATATTTTATTGCACATCCAACTATTGTTTGTTGCAAAATCTGTAAATGTTTTCCCTAAACAATAACACACACAGGTCTTTAACAACCTCAAATAAATTATTGCCCAGATATATTAGGCACTGATATTGTCCTTACAAGTCGTCGCAAGGAAACGCAAGTTCTTAAATGGGATGTACAAAGCCACTATTTGAGCTGCCTTGTGTGACTTTATAAAGAAATGTGGCGCAAAGCAGCAGCTTGCGATCGTGGTATTACATTTCGTTGTGATAGGCGTTCCATGGGTGAAGCATGGGCGTCCTCCCTTGGAATTTGACGCAATACCAGAATTACAAAAGCTAGTAAAGCTAAGATTGCGAAAAAAAAGGTGTGCCTACCACAGAGAGGCATAACAAGGAGAAATATGTTAATTTTTCCCTTGTTACTTCCTCTTTCTATGCATTCTGCATCATGCATAGAAAGAGGGAATTGCCTCTTAAAATTAATAGCCTCTTAAAATTGATTTTGGGCAGGAAGGTGTTTGGCAGCATTGTGATTGGTCTGAGCACTGTGGTTTGGCACTCAAACAGGGAATGGGACCCTGGGCATGTTCTCCACCCAGGTTGTAATGCAGCCTGGGTGGAGAACATGCAAAGTGCGCATGAATGTTTGGCATGTTAGGAGGGTGCCGCCACTCCTCCCCCAGCCTCTAAACAGCCCAACCCCTCCCCCAAACAATGGAGCCAGTATGTTTAAATAAAATTATAATAACGTTAAGTTATTCCATTTTTAATTGCACACTCAGTGAGCAGTGGGGCGACGCTCCTTCGCCTTAGTGGAGGAGCTGCCACTGCTAGGCAGCCTCAAGTACACTAGTGCAGGTAGAAAGCTTAAGAGTGTGATATCACACTAGATATGGCAGTACTCAGCTCTCACTCGTTTATGGAACTCCTTGCAGCAAATTTGCTTGCTGCCTTGCGTTGCATGAATATTTAGTGAATATGTCCTATGATGGAGACACAATTATCATGCATGTGAAGGAAAGTCAGCTTATTCCAGTTACATGTAACCCCGAACCAGGTTTTGTACAGGCCCTCATCAGGCGCAAAGTAAAATTTAATAACCATTATAGAAAGCATGCAATGCTGCATGAGCACCCACGTAATCCTTTGCAAATCTAGGATTAAATGTTCAAACCACATAATCTAGACACAGTGACACCTCATTTATTATCCTAAGAACAGTCACTTATCAAGATTCTACTTTCCTCAGTCACACGCGTAAGCAAACAACATTTTTTATCTTCAATCAGATAACAAAATATGGGACATCTAATGAAGTTTTTTAAATGCACCCATAATACAAACAAACATCATTCATTGTATACACAATAATTCTGCAATTTACTAACCAACACAGAGGTACATACACTGCCTCATTATTATGTGCCACTTATACACGATCTGCACATGTACACACTCTCCAAAATGTATTTAAAAATATTCTCAGGTATATATAGCCGCTGCTCTGCGTTTGTCTTGAACCAGCTCTCCACCACTGGTTCAATTTTACTCACTGTAACTCTCATTGACTCCTGATGGAGTGAGGTTTGTAAAATACATCCTCATGAAATTAAGTAACCTTATAATAAAGTATTGACTGCATGAACTAATCAACTCTGAATGCCCACATTTACACGAGGGGCAAACGCATTTTACATAATATACTAAACCATGTTGGCATGAGTACGTATTAACTGTTTGCGCTTTGAAAAACCGTACTAATGCATGTTTATGCTATGTTGTACATTGCACATTTTGCATGTTATGCACAAATAACGAAAAGGTTGCTTTAAATTAATAGCTTTCACTAGGATTTAATTAACACAGGGCATTAGTATGGTGGAAGTTAATCATAATGGGTTTTATTTCATGAATTAATATTCTTTTGTGTTTGTTTACTTTAGTACGGGATTGGGCCTGCATGAAAATGGCCTCTCGTTTAAACCAGCATGTGGTTGGCCTGGTCGGTATGAAGCACGCATGCGCCAGGATGGGTTGCCTGCTTGCAGATTGAAGAGTGTACCAGCTGATGCAACCCGTGTGAAGGCCATGTTGACCTGTGTCCTATTGTTTATGTGCCAAGACGTGACAGCGACCGTGGGAACAGCCATCACTACGTGCAATTCGAATGTGAAGCGGATATCATAATGTACAATGTGACAAAATGTATAATTATGAATGCTAGTGGTATACGAATGTATTGGTCTTAAATCCTTCCTTTGTTAGAACCGGTATAGGATGGATTTGTGGGGAGAACTGGATGAGGCGACCCTAGTATGATTTATGACAACCAATCACAGACCGAGTTTCTACTGATACAGCAACATTGTAAGATAGTGTACTAGACAGAAGGGTATAATTGATATCCCAATTAGGGGTGTGTCTGTTGAGATCAGACGAGATGCAGATCAGATGAGACGGAGAGAGAAGGGTCGGAGAGAGATCAGACGAACCTGAGGCAGTGCGGTCCGGTATAGCAGAGCAGGCCGGGGTGGCAGATCCAAGACAGAGAGAGCAGACCAGCACAAAGCCAGAGAACATTTTAGGTACGAGAACGTTGCCGGAGTGCTTGGGAGGAGACTGCATCCGAGGAGAACTAGATCAAGGTAGATTTATTGGGAGATTAATTTTAGTAGTTAGTTTATGGCAAACTTCGCTGCATCTGTCCTGTTAACTTTGTCCTTTGAGCCTATCTCTGGGGACCTCTTGCCACAACCTCGGCCAAGGAAGTGGTTTTCCTGATTCTTTGGTGGGTATCACCCTCCTTGATTGCTTTAATTTTGCAAATATATTTCTGCAAGTATTTATGCTGTACCTTCTCTTCCCCATTCCTATGCACGCTTTGATATCGATGCAAAAGATTCATTTTGATTACATTGCTTGATAATTTGTTCTCTTATATGAAATCTTGTGTATGCACTGACAATCTAAACTAAGAGCATTTAATAAGATAAAATCATTAACTGAAGAAATGACTCTGTGGTTATTTAGTTAAATATTAAACTGTTTAGTTAATCATAGTCACCATCAACTCTTCAACTAATGGTCCATCGACCAAAAGAAGAAGAAGTTGAGATTACGAATAGTTAGAATTATATACAAATGTTATTAATATGAAGCATAGTACTTATTAAAACTGACAAATTAAACCCCCCAAATCCAGCGCCTGTCCTCAGGGATCATTAATGGGTAATGTGTGATGGGCCCCGTTGTTTGGTAAAGCAATTTATGTATGATGAGATTTCCTTTGGTCCCTGGCTCATGAATTTAGGGGGTTGCGCTGGATCACTCCCATCTTGAAAGCCAACTAGCAGGTAGGTTGCTGAGGGGTTTATGGGCAAAAGCAAAGGAAAATGTATCATACCTTTTCAAGAAAGCAGTGTAGCATGTGTAGCATGTTTTATAGCCATAACAGAGATTCACAAATTAGAGCTTTCAAGCAATCTTTGATTGAAGTGTTCCTTAACACTATCAACAACTTCCAGAGGGGATGGTGTAGTGATGGTATTATATTTGCAATTACACTTCTCCCATATATTTTGTTTTTTAAATTTTTTTCTTGTTTGCACTGCACTAACATAACAGACTGATGCTTTTGTATACTGTACTGACAGCCGCGGTCTGTGCAGGTAAGAGCGGTGGGGCCGGGTAAGGTGGGGTGGGATTTCAACATACGACCACAAGCGAAAATTAATTAATTTGTCTGTCGAATCCAGCCCCAATCCAGCCCCACCGCCTCACCGCTCTTACCTGTATGGGCCGCGGCTGTGTACTAACATGGCATGGTACTAACATGGCAGACTACTGCTTCAAAGCTTTAATGTACGCACAGTGAAAGCCTGGCAGGAACAAAATGAACGGAAGCAAATCTGCAGATTTGATTTCAACAAGGATATGACCTGTGGTCGGCACTTTGCTCTACTTACTTAAGTTAGTATTGGCAGAGGGTCGAATGAGGCCAGCTCCATGTGGCTGACCATTGACTAAGAATATTCTTCCACCTTGTGAGCATTGCATTTCCAAGGTCATTCCTTATATTGTGAGAGCAAATATGTGTAATACTCAAGCAGCATCGAATTCAGGTACATGTGGAGGAACAATGGTTTAGCATAGGTTTTACTACTACACTGCATACAGCGTGTCTCCGGTGTCACTTAAACTAAGCTCGATTCAAATATACATTTGGTTTATTTATTTACTTATTTAATGAGGGACCATTTACCAGGGTTTAGCAGTGCTGTTATCTGGAAAGCATGCTTCTAAGACGCTCTGCTGTGGATAATGTGCCATTGCCGACCTTAGTTGGTGCATAGTGTGATGTTGCAAGTGGTGCTGATTTGAAGGAAACTGCTTTGACTGTTGGACAGTTGGGAACTTGACAGCACATGGGAGGTTGGAGTCTGGTAGCACAAAGATTTTCAGGCTGGAAGCTGTGTCTTTTTCAGTGACCTTGAAGATGAATTTGTAGAGGTACACTGGCGTAGCTCATTCAATGCTTGAGTATTGCAATGCGCATCTTTCAGGCTTTTTTGCTGAAACAATTTCAGGCTCCTGGAACTGTAAATGGTGTTCGGTGAGCCAAACATCCTTCCTCAGGTTCAGAACTGCATTTTGAGAGGTGGGTTTTGATGTAACTACTACCAGTGCTTTAAATGGGCCAGTACTGAGTACCTGCACTTCTGTAATTTCAAATGTAGAGCACCGGCACTTCTCAGCACTGCTGCAATACATTTAATGGGAGTACTGGCACTACTCAGCAGCAAACAGGAACTTTGAATAGTGAGTGCCTGCACTTTTACATTTCCATTTAAAGTACTGACTACTAGCCAGGAGACCTATTAAGATTCCAGATACAACAACACTGAGGTAGATGAGCCCTTTTGCTGACGTTAGGAGATAGCTTACCAGTAGAAGTGAGAGAAAGTATTAAATGATTGTCTTGCATGGGATGTTTATTAAGGGTGAAATACAGTTTACATACTAGTAAATTCAGAGGTGATCAATCAAAGAGATAACTGTGTGAGCCTATTTGAATTAAATTTAAACCAGGCTCTTTGAATTACTATTTGAGTAAAAATAAACTAAAGTGTAGGCTTCCCCAAAGCATATATATTTACATTTACAAATTGAAGATGCTAAGCTATGTTGAGTAGAGGCAGTGACTCCATCTGCAATATATTCATGTTAAAAGTTTTTAGGTCAAGCCTACTAGACAGCGCATGTGCTGACTGTTGCAAGGCATATTGTGGATTATCAACAACATGCAGGGGTTGGAACCGCCCATTGCTTACCATAGGTTGACTTTCCTAGTTACTCTCTTTTTCCTGCTTCTTTCTTGTGCCCAACTTGTCAATCTTGTGATGTCTTGCCCATGGATCATTGCCTCTTTACAATAGTTTTGATTATCTGGCAGCTTGGCTTTCAGTGCTTCCTTTTCAATCACTACTTTTTATTTTGTGTTGAGCACCCCATTAGAGTACATTTCTTTTTTGAGCTTTCTCCCTCATGAACTTTTTCTCCCTCAATGTTGGTCTTTTGTCACCCCCTGGTGTTCTCTCCCATGTGCTCCCATTGCCTCTCCTCATCTGTGCCTTGCTTGTTGCATACCCTGCCCGTCGGCCTGCCCTGCCTCTTGCTGCTTTTAGGGCCAACCCCCAAACCTCCCAATGTTGCTTTTCCATTTGCCTCCGCCACCCCCCCAGTGTTGCTTCTAGCCTCACCATTCCTTCCGTTCCCCTGCCTAACTTTGAAAGAAAAAAGGTTTTGCACATTTGATTTGCTTGTTATTTATCAATCCAACTCGGATCAGTAACTAAACTGAAAAAAAAGTGGCTGCATCATTTTGTTTGCGTGCACATGTGTGGTACGCTTGCCTACACGATGACACAAGCAGCCATGCCAAAGGCTTTTTTCTATTTTTTTTTAGTTTGGACACACTGCACATCATTGGGGATGCTGTGCAATGTGGCTAAAAACCACACTCAAAGTCAAGATGTCACAAAGGCAAGACCTGTTGGTTTTTCCAATGCTTGTTTTTTTAAACGGTTTTACTACAAGTTATTGACAGATAATGACATTTCGTAATACTCATACCAGCAGCATTGGCAACTTCATTCGATTTTCCAGTTCAATAAGATTATCATTTAATACAATAACTATTAGAGCAGAGCTAGGGTACATCCAAGTTAAAGTGAAGCAACCACAGTAGCATCTACATAAATGTTTGCAACATTGCTCTACTCCAATGTCATGTTTCTAAACAGTGTAGATTTGTCTCACATGGTGGCATGAAGTTGTGTGGTTGCAGCAAAGCCTGGGCAAGCTACTTACAGTCTATCAAAACATTGGTTAATTTTTTGTCTTCACTAATGTGGACCAGGCATACTTTTTCTGCTGTTAACATTCTCCCATATCTCTTAACTAATCCTTTGGTGTTAGTGATTCTGGACTTAACCATTTCATTGCAATCCTATACTTTGCAAACATTACTGCCACAAAACGGCCTTCTATTTCATTTCATTTTCATATTAAGATGATAGTTGCTCAGCAGATAAGCGGTTGATACCTTTCAAATTATGAGTTAACATGATAAATGTATCTAATACATTTCTTCAGAGTCGTTGTGGTCTGGTAAAGTTCCATAATGGGTGAAAAATAACTACAGATAGAAGTCCACATTTGGAACAGAGTCTGTTGTTGTCAACATTTAACTTATGTATGTGTGACAAAGCACTTGAAAGTGAGACTGTTCGAATATATCCTAGCTCAAGGTGTTAGCTACATATGTACATGCTTTGGGCCAATCCTTTTCAGATAAGATCATCACACTAACATTTCCACTTTGTCTTTACTGCCAGTGGTCTTCGAGACATTGTTGTTCTCATGGCAGTATATAATGATGAGTAAAAAATATTGTATCACTTAACCTAGGTAGTGTGGCAGAGACTTATGACATCTTAGGGAATGAGGGTGTTGTGTCTTAAGTGTCTTGAGCAGCCTCCCACATTGTAAGTACTGAGTAGTCCTAATCCAAAATAAGTCTTGTGCCTCTTGAAATGCTATCAAATTCGTATTCAGAAATAAGCCCCCAATAACTTCATGTTTTCCACTGCCGTGTGCTGTAACTTGCCCTTTAATAGTGATGCACCTGATAGAGTGTTAGGGGCATCACAAAAACCCTGGGGGTGACCTAGCAACCGGAGCCCATAGTACTGTTAACTGGCGGGCAGGAGGATGTGTCCCTGCTGTGGATGCAATAAAGTTGATGTTATATACATATATAAATCGTCGTGTGCTTCATTACAATACATTGTCCATGTCTCCTGTCAACCTCCCAAATTGAGTCATTTCCCATAGGGCAAAAGGTGCATATAGATTTTGCATTGGCAAACATCTGGATAACTGTTTTCACAATTCTTTAGATTGTCCAATTAGGATTGGTATTTTTATGGCTGAGTCTATTTGATCATAAAATTAAAGTCGCCAATTTTCAAAACTGTCACATAACGCAGCGCAGCACACCCAAAGTGGCTGCACTGTGTTGTGTGACAGGAAGAGAGCAGGCAAGCTCCATATCTACTAAGATATTGTACTATACTTTTCTCTCCCTAGTGCTGGCAATTAGGTTGCCAAACACCATGCAAACACCTTTGTGCCACAGTCCAAAGGTGTCTGTGTGAGTCTAGCAAAGGTTTTGTACTAGAAGGGTACCCTTCCAATATGAAATACTACGCTTAGACTAACTTTAAAACATTTCCCATGTTGGATGCGTGCTGATGTAAAGTACAGCAAAGTGGGAAACATTAGGAGAATTAAACGCATTTCTCCATTGTAATGCCTGT